>CAMAPE010000005.1:31042500-31537500 GCA_945859875.1 Cuscuta europaea
TTCATGGCGCAGTTTGGTGATCATCTGGGGTTGACCACTACCAGTGATGTATTCAGGGTTGACCTTGGTGAACTCTGTGAAAGGTCCTGCATCAAGTACTTCCCACATTTCGTCATGGAGTGCGCAGAGGTGAGCTTTCATGCGGATCCTCCAATCATCAAACTTTGTTACTGAGAACATAAGATTCTTTGAAAGAGTGTTATCCATAATGTGAGATTAAAGAGGCTAAAACAAGTGGATCTCTTGTTTAGTAAGTAACCTAAAAGATTACAAGAACAAGGAGGCTCTGATACCACTTGTTGGTCCCGTTTGTAATAGGAACAATCTAGAGGGGGGGGGGGGGGGGTGAATAGACTGTTCAGAAATTTAAACTTTTCTCCAAGTCAAGTCTGACTTAACAGAGATGGTCGAAATCTGGTGACAGAGATGGTCAAGTTCTGATGGCAGGACTAGACCAGGCAGCGGATAAGTTTCTGTCCGGGTAGCCTCTAGGAGAAAGCTAAGGCAAAATGCCTTTCTGATAACTCTGAAGGAAGATCTGCTGGACACAGATTCCAACCTAAAGAGTTAGTCAGTAGAACCTTAAGTGCAGAAAGTAAAAGCTGAAAGTAAATGACACCGGGGTTTTTATAGTGGTTCAAGGAACAACTCGTTCCTCTAGTCCACTGTTCCACTAAGCTTGCAAAAACGACAGTTTACAACGCCTTAGTCCCTAGAACTTAAGAAGCACTCCTCGTCTTCTTCAAGTCTAGTTGCCACCCGGGATGCAGTCCTGCTTCCTGATGGCTGGTCTCGTTTCACTGAGTCTCTTGAAGTATCTCCACTTCACTTACTCCAGCTAATTTGAGACGTCCCTTCTTTTTCAAGAAGTGTTTGATATAGAGTCAGTTTTCTCCAACGTTGCTTCTTCACAAAAGATGAGTATATGAAGTTCTCGAAGTGTTGAAGAACTGAGTAACTTTGCCTTTTCTAGTTGGATGAAGGATAGGAATATTTATCTTCCAACTGTGGCCTTTTCTTGTTAGAAATGGAGTTTTTATCTCAAGAAAGTTGTTCACGCAAATCTATCTTGGTAAAGGTTATGGCAAAAGTTATTTTTCTTAGTTCTCCAGAGTGTATCTTATATACTGGGAGCGGTCTTCCCGTTGGAGTGTAGAAGACAGCTTCATTAAATGCATGTACTGTTGACTTGACCGTTTGGTCCTCCGACTTGCTATTTTGGGGGCGTAAAGATATTCGCATGGTCAATCATCAGCTTTAAATATCTCTTCGTACGTACATCATTAAATGTGCATTTAATGCGTGTACAGTGCCATGCTTCCGTTGTAAGGTTCGTAACCGTTAGAGGATTTCCCGTTAGTTTAACGACCGTTAGAAGGGCTTTCGGATTCTGATGATACTTACCAGAGTCTCAAGAGGTTCTCTGGTCCAGTCTCTAAAGTCCGTCTCTGGTGCTAACTCTGGTATCTTTCTGATAACTAGTTTCTGATAGCTTCTATGGTGAGCAACTCTGGGAGCAACTCTGGTAGAAGCAAGATGGAACTCTGGCAGGCAGACTAAGCTAAAACTTACAAAAGAAATTCTAATACACAATTTCTAATGGGGTACTTTCAAATTCTAATTAATCCTAGCATCATCAAAATCTAAATACATTTATTCCTTACAATTATTATCACCACATCAGTGGAGGGAAGCACATCGTGTGTTACAAAACATATATTATTTGAAATTTCAGTTATTAACCGTAAATGTATCACATATCATTTTTTCTTAATGACTGGTTAACCATGTCATTAGTTTTTAAAAGTTCGATAAAGCTAATTAAAAAATACATTTTTTGGGTTTTTATTTGGTCAGTCTGTTATAATATTTTGTGCCCACCCCTAGATATTGTCACTCATTTTTTTAGTCAAGTTATAGTGAAAGAGTACAATAAAATAATAGTCATGGTGCAACTACACAGACATATGAATCCATAATGAAGTCATCTATGACTCTATGACCCTGTTTACTTGAGACTTATTGGACTTAATGAAAAGTATGACTTAATTGGTAAACTATATATTCATGTTTACCTATGACTTAATGAAAAATGAGACTTATTCGTTCAGACAATTCGTGACTTAATCGCTCAGCGCTAATTTGATGCTCCTTACGGTTCAGACATATCAGCGACACAATACTCGATCTCTTTTTTAACCCCGCTTTTCTTCTTCTACGTTTCATCGCTTCCTCTGGCAAATACTCCGCACATCATTAGCCGTCAAAGCTTTAGGGGAATAGGAGAGTAGGCGACCTTCACGGATAACGCCGACCTTTGTCGCCCGGAGAAATCTATCATCTCCTTCATCTAGGTATCCCTTCTCATTCTATACGGTTTTTATTTTTTATTTTATACTTTATTTATTTATTTTGTAGAGTCTCTCAAATATGTTCAATACTTTATGATTGATGCTTTATCGATTATCTGATTAATTGTTTCTTGATTGATATATTCAATTTCACTCTTAAGCATGACCCTAGCTAGCTCCAAACTAGGGTACATTCGGCGATAAACTTGCCCAATGGCCAGGGCCGGTGGAGCTCTAGTAACTGAAAGCTACATCTTCATAAACTAGTGGGTTTGATGAGCAAGCTAAAGGCACCAACCGCAAATACCAAATTCATCTATATATGCTCACCTTATTTCATTCTTCATTTACCGGAAGTTTGAAACTTATGTATTGTTATCTGATTGCCCGTACTCTGAGAGATAATATGTTAATGAATTTGTTAGCTAGTATGGTAAATTAAAGGACTTCGGATGTTGATAATTTTTTTTGTGCTAAATTGGTAGCTAAAAGTGTTCATTTGAAATTGATTTTGTGGTTTTTTCTTTGTTTGATCTGTGATGTAAGCATAGAAATCACCAATGCTATTTAGAAGTTTGGAATTTTTCATCCACAACTAATGTGCTGCCCCCTCTTCCAGAAGTAAGGTGCTGCCTACCAAAATTGATGTAAGAATAAACATGTTTTGGCTGTGTTAACCCATATGTTCTGAGTTTTGAGCAAGTCACTTACTCCAATTTTTTCCCTAGTTTCATAGCATCTTTTTCCTACAAAGTTTAATAGTTTTTTGTCCATTTTGTTGGCATGTTATATCTGTGTCCTATGGAGATAATATATATGCATTTTTCAGCATTTTTCAGATATTTGAGCACATATAAAGTTGAACTCTTTTCTAAATTTCATAAATTTAAAGTTAAATTTAATTTGAATTTTAATATGTGTAATCATATTGGATTTTCATACATGACATCAACGATGATTTTGCAGAAGAAGTGAATGAGATATTAACACTATAATCAACAATGAAGCACAAGAGCAAGGTGAAGATGTTGGAGAAGAAGTGCATGAGCACAATGGGATATGCAAAGTCTACAATACATGATGGATTTGCAGGATGGTCTCGCTAATAGACTGGTAGAAAATATTTTTCTTATAATGTAATGTGAATCTTTTATTTAAGTAATTCATACTATTATGATAAAAATAAGTAATTCATACTATTATTACTTTTAGATATGTGAAATTATCTTTCAGAACAAAGAAAGTAAACATACAATGTACATTCAGCACTTATTCCAGACAAAAGGGTAATTTGGTCATTTGACATGATTCGGACTTCTCATTCAGCACATTTAGTAAATAGTTTGTTATCTCAGTGTCACTTAACCCAGACAGACATCTTAATGCAGACAGACGTCTTAATCCATTCAGGACTTGATGGGAAAAAAAGTAAACAACCCCTATGACTCTCTAAGATTTCCTATTTACTTCAAACCTTCATAAGTAGCAATATTCTTATCCCAAACAAAGTAGCAATATTCTAATTTGCGTAACTAGTCAATTAAGCTCTTGATTCTTCTCCACAATCCGCACTTCTTGGAATGATCTTAGCATGTTTGCCTGCATAAATACATAGTGCGGACAATATCATCAATCATTATTATTATCATTATCATTACTAATATGATGTCAATAACCGTGATTTATTTGTCGTCCAAAATTAGTTGGAAATTTTAACTTGCATAGGCATTTGAACTATACTCCCTCCGTCCCCTTTTAAATGTCCCGGAAGAGGGTGACATGAGTTTTAAGAAAAGTAGGTTTGTGTGGTTGATATTAATAGATAAAGTAAGAATAATTTTGAGCCACACAAACTTTACCAAATAAGGTATGAGACAATTAAATAGGAACATCCCAAAATGGTAAAATGGGACATTAAAAGGGGACAGAGTGAGTATCTAATTAAAAATCTTTTCAATAAAAATTGTTAACTAGCGATTCATGGACACGTCACAGGTAGGAAATAAAACATGCCATATCCTTGCTTTAAAATTGAATCATCAGCTAATAAAACTTATTTGAATCGTTCACGTGACAAACACGTGAGAAATGTTTGTAATTCGGATGACTTGACTACCCAATTCGGGACATTTTAAAGGATATGGTCGGTGTTAAATTGGTATTCTTATTACTTGTATATCTTACAACTTTATTTTTTCATCTATTCCAATTAAACTTTCATTTTCCCTTTTTGGTAAATAATTTGTGGTTCACAATATTTCTTATACATTTCTCTCTCCTATGCACAACTCTCCACCACACAATACCCATTTTTCTTAAATTATGTACCAAAGTGAAATAGAAGATATAATAAGAACGGATGGAGTAAATAAAACTGAGATTAATCGTTGAGATCACGAAAAGGACCCTTTCTCTTTCATACATGGGAAAAACAAGAGAGGGGGTGTACACTTTTTTGTACACCCCTTATTTTTTACTATTGTAAGTGTAAGAGTCATTCGTAACAAAAAATGCAATTCGCCTATTAACATCCTTATAAATAGCGGGGTGGACAAAAGGTCTACACTCTACACCAAAAGGTGTACATCAAGAATGGTTCTTTTACAAAGACTCATTTTTTGGGTCAATTTTATACTCCTTTCGTCTTTAAATTATCTTCCAAAATACATTAAGCACATGAATTAAGATAATGTGTATTATTCGGTGGGGAGTTGTGTACATGAGATAAAAATGTGTAAACACGTGTAAGAATTGTTGTGAACCACAAATTTTTTGCCAAAAAGGTAAATGGAAGATTATTTTGGGATGAACGAACAAAGAAATCCGAAAGATAATTCAGGGACGGATGGAGTATAAAGTTTTCCTTCAATATTGCTGAAATAAAACATATGCATCAAAATTTGACTAAAGTTATCATGAATATGTATCCCATCATGCATTACTAGAATTTGCTATTTGATACTCCCCATTTGTTGCGGTCAAGAAGGAATGACAGCAAATATAATAGGTACTTTTTTGGGACATTTTGTTGTGATCATGAAGGAATCGCAACAAATAAGTATGTTTTTAGGATTTGGGACTTTTTGCTACGGTTATGAAGGAATCACAACATATGGTTACTATCAAAGCCGGCCCTGACTTATCAAAGACCCTATTCAATTTGAATAAAAGGCCCTAGTCAAGCTACTATAGGATAAAAATCAATTTAATGGACCTACTAATATACTATAGTGCTATACTAGTAAAATATGTGGGACCTTTGAATAGTTTGGGCCCTTTACAGTTGCACTTCCTAGACATGGTCTAGACCGGCCCTGATTACTATAATGTAAAATTGAACATAATGACTATCGCAAAATTATTAATGTAGTCACTGAATAAATAAAAGTTACATTGTTGTCAACTACCTCAGCTCCATTGTAGTTATATATTCATCATTTTTCATTTTATATGCATTACACATCTACACTTATAAGGCCAAAGACCAATTATTAATCGTAGTTTGACATGCCAAAATATATACACTTCATCTGCCTGAATTATGAAAGCCCTAAAGTGTGAGATGCATGCATGTTCAAGAGGTTGACACCAGTTTTAAAAAAATAAAAAGAGATAGTTGTTATTTTACAACTGTAATCTTCAAAAATTAAAAAAGTACTATATTTAATTCAAAGTAAAATATGAAATGAAGAATAAAGAGACATAGTGGAAAATAAAAAGTTAATGAAGGTCAAATTATGATATTTCTATTTTAAGAGAACAAAAAGTAAAATGTATATTACAAAATGATATACAAATACAATATAACATTATATTGTTTTATGTGGAATATTATTCATCCGAGTTGGTGTTTTGGTAACAATAAATAGGTAAGAAAATATTTGTATTATAAAAAAATTAAAATGCATGTATCATAGCATGGTATAAAAAATAATGAACCTGATCATCAGTAATTTGAACAGCAAAAGCGTCCACAATAGCCAAAGAAAGTGTCTTCTTGTAGGTGCCAGCCTCCAATGTATTGGCCAACAACTCATCCTGTTTCTTGCTCAAATACTCATCTAGCTCTTCATCACTTCCCCTCTTTACACTGTTATAATTTATTTTCAAAACAAAAAAAATAATTTCATAGGAGGAACATGTACAATATAGAGCCCGTTTGGTAACACGAAAAATTGGCTGATTTGGCTGATTCTACTGAAATTTATGAAGTTCTGGCTGAAGTGACTGCTTTGGTTGATTCTGGTGATTTAAGAATAAAATACTTTTAAAATATATTTTATTAATAAAATAAATATGTGTAAAAATAGCTAAAATGGTCGTATACAGTAACTTCAGCCAATACAACCAGAAAAATAACTTCAACCTTACTTTTTCTACTTATTACATAATTCAGCGCGTGAAAGCAAAAGTTACGTGTTTGGTGAAAAAGTTGGCTAATAAGCCTGATAAGCCGATAAATAGTGTGTTGGGATATTGACCTAGAGGCCCAATACCCAGATCGGGAAGGCCCAAGATATTCGGCCCAAGCAACGGGCCCATCACTCTATGATGAATAGATCCAGTAAGAAGACATACCGAACGGAGTTCGGCCCAAATAAAGATTGGCCCCGTAAGAAGACATACCGAACGGAGTTCGGACTATATATAATACTTGGGCCAATTTGACAGCATCTTCAGTACAGCCCAACATCCCGTTCGAGCAACGGCCAACCAGCAAGTGGCCAGGTGCAATTAATGCCAGACTATGACATCGGCAAGTGGAAGCATGGATGACCAAGTCGGTGGAACAACGGCCAATCAGCAAGAGGCAGCCCATGCTCTCCATTAGTATAAATAGAAGGTTTCAAGTCATTGTAAGGGTTAGCATTTCAATACTCAAGCTCTAGAATAGCATCATTTGCCCTTACTTCTTGTATTAAAGCATAGTTTCCGACTTACCGATCGGAAATTCCTTGTAATCAGATTGGTTAATTAATACAAGTGAGTTTTCGAGTTTTAGTTAGTTCAGATCTTATATTTTCTCATACGCTTTGATTCTGGGCCATTCCTGATATATCCAAAGTTCGTGTTGGGCTTTCGGATCTACGGGATTTACCCTCAACATTGGCGCCGTCTGTGGGAAACTTGCAAAAAGTTTCACTTTCTAAACATCCAAAAAACCTCTATTTTTCAAAAATGGTCAGAATCAGTTCCTATCATACAAACGACGGTTCACACCGTCACGGGAGGAGTCACACCCCGGGGAGTCAAAACCCCCAGGGACAATCCAGTCGAGGATCGTATCCTCGTTTTAATGGGGATTTTGTGATTCCCGAATCTCTGAGAAGAAATCCCCAGGCCATGCGTGACATGGCCCAATTCATGCAGCATATGGCGAACGAAGAGGAAGAAGGTTCCTGCTTTACAGGAGAAACTTCACGCGCGGAAACAACCACAGCGTCATCCCGTTCGCATACCCATCGGGATAATCGACGTAGCGCCCCACCAGCAGCGCATCCCAGTCCCAGTGACCGAACCCCGGTCGGGTCGCAAGCTAGAGGACCAACTCCCGTCGGTCATCATTTCCAGTATGCCGAGCGGGAAAATACTAGGGCCCCTCAGCGGCATTGGGACCGGGACTGTACGGATATGAGGGTTCCACCACCGCCCCCTTTGACGGTCCAGGAGGAAGAGATGGCCGAGATGAGGAGGCAAATGAATGAAATGCGGGACCAGATGAACAGGGTACCTGTACAACCTGCGCCAGTTCAGCTGGGAATTACTTCCCCGTTTACTAGGGAGCTCATGTACGCGGATATCCAAGGGGGTGCCAAGCCCCCGACCGGCCAAATTTACGATGGGGTGGGAGATCCCCACGTACATCTGAGGAGTTACCAAGGAGGACTTATGCTGCTAGGAGCACCCGAGACCACCATTTGCCGTTTTTTTTCAGCACGCTCAGGGGGCCTGCCCAGGAATGGTTCGACACACTACAGCCCGGGTCAATCAATAGCTTTGCCGAGTTATCAGCGTTATTCTTGGCTCAATTTGCTTCCAGTGCCAATTCCAAACGGCACTTCAGCTATTTGACCAGCGTGAAGCAAAACGCCAAGGAGACCCTCAACCAATTCCTGAAAAGGTGGAGGGATGAAACTTTAACAGTGGGAAACATGACGGATGATACCGCCATTACCCTGTTCACGAATGCTCTCCGAACGGGGGAGTTGTACAAAGAATTGAAGAAGAATCCGGGTACGGCGTACGCCGAGGTGTTAGATAGGGCTCGCAAGCATGCCGCCCTAGAAGAGGAGATAATGATGAGGGATAAGGTCATTACGCCTGCTGCCCCGATCAGACTGGCCGATCGGCTGGGTCCTAGCCCAGCGGCCACTTTACCTCCCAAACAAGGGAGATTTACACCCCTGGTCCTATCAATAGCGACCATCTATCAGCATGAGAGGGACAATATTCCCATCCCGACTGATTCTGGACAGTTCATGGGAACGGATGACAATGCTTTCTGTAAATATCACAACAGAAAGGGTCATGCCACCAATGCCTGCAGGGTCCTACAAACAGCAATTGAGGATCTGATCCGAAAGGGCCATCTGGGCAAATATGTGAACAAAGATCCGAATGCAATGGGTACGTTAAAACCGGCTAGGAAACCTAATAGCTGGCGCCGGGATGCTCAACGTGACGCCCAGCCTCAAAATGATGTGTATGTTCCTCCCAGGGATGAGCCAGAGGGCTCGGGAGGCCCTGGAAAGAAGCCTCGAATGGAGGTCAAGGTCATATTTGGGGGCGGGGAGACCGGAGATTCGAACGCCGAACGGAAAAGGTTCGAGCGAAGTCTTTATGTGGGATCCGTCTCCGCTCCCCCCCAGAAGAAAGGAAGGACAGACCCGATCACGTTCGGGCCAGCTGATTTACCCAATTCTCCAAGCCCCCACAGGGATGAACTGGTGGTAAGCATGTGTATTGACAATGCTTTGATCCGCCGAGTACTGGTTGATACTGGGAGCAGTGTGAATGTATTGTATCTACAATCATTCGAGAAAATGGGTCTACAAAGGAGCCAACTGACCCACCTGCGGACTCCACTGGCGAGTTTTACCGGTAACTGCATTGAGGCGGAAGGGACCATCCAATTAATGGTTGAAATTGGGGACGAAACCCACAGAGCGTCACTCCGAATGACGTTCGTGGTGGTAGATATAAAGTGCGCCCACAATGCCATATTGGGCCGACCGGGATTGGAAGATCTGGAGGCAATAGCCTCTGTCCGCCACTCATGCATCAAATTCCCTACAGAAACTGGGGTAGGGGTGGCCAGAACTGACCCAACAACAGCCCGGACATGTTATTGGGAGGCCCTGAAACAGATGAACACTCGTGGGATGCGGGTGAATACAATTGAGGTGGAAACCCACCGAACGGAGTTCGAGGCACACCCGGAGCCCGCCACCCTTCTTGAACAAATCGACCTCGACTTCCCCCCGAACCGTAAGGTTGCTATCGGGGTAGATCTGGAGGCTGATATCCGGGATGGCGTGATCGCCGTCCTCAAAAAGTTTCAGGTGCTGTTTGCCCGGGGGCCAGAAGATATGCCCGTCATTGATCCAGAAATAATATGTCACAAACTTGCCGTTCGGTCTGATGCAAAACCAGTCCAACAGAAGAAACGGTATCAAGCAACCGAACGGCGGGAATTTACAAAGAAGGAAGTGGCCACCTTGCTAAGGATAAAGCACATCCGTCCGGTAATCCACGTAGAATGGCTATCCAATGTGGTTCTAGTGCCCCATGGATCCCTACCCAGTGCCGAGGATCGATCTGCTAGTGGATGAAACCGCCGGGTGTGAGTTACTGAGCTTCATGGATGCTTTCCTGGGTTATCATCAGATATTCATGCACCCGGCCGATGTAGAGAAAACGGCGTTCGTTACTTCGGATGGCGTGTTTTGCTACATTGTCATGCCATTCGGATTAAAGAACGCAATGGCAACCTTCCAGAGGATGATCGGGATGCTGTTCAAAGACGTGCTGGGTGTCACAATGGAAGCCTACGTTGATGACATCCTGATCAAAAGCAAAAAGAAAGAAAGTCATGTCCTGGACGTAGAAAAGGTGTTCGGGATAATGCAAAAGGTGAATATGAGGCTGAATCCCAAGAAATGTGCGTTTGCTGTAAGAGGAGGCAAATTTTTGGGGTACATGATGAGCGAGAAGGGGATTGAGCCCAATCCAGAAAAAGTAAAGGCAATTATGGACATGGAGGCTCCGAGAAATCTCAAGGAAGTGCAGAGATTGACCGGTCGGCTAGCAGCCCTGAGCAGATTCCTATCCAAACTGGCCGATCGAGCTATCCCGTTCTTCGAGATCATGAAGAAAGCCAACCCTTTCGAGTGGACGGCCGAATGCCAAACGGCCTTTGAGGATTTCAAGACATATCTGTCTTCCCCCCTGGTCTTGACAAAACCCGAACCAGGGGAACATATGTATATGTATCTTGCTGTAGCTGACTTGGCCGTAAGCACAGTACTGTTGAAAGAAGAAGATGGCGTTCAACGGCCAATCTATTTTGTGAGCAAGGCGTTGAACGGCCCGGAAACCAGGTACACCTTGCTAGAGAAGAATGTACTGGCCCTGATAGCTGCCATTAAACGTCTGGCCCCGTATTTCCAGACCCACCCGGTAATTGTGTATACTACCCAGCCATTAGCCACCATCTTGAGAAATCCTATGGCAAGTGGGCGCATTACGAAGTGGAGCCTCCTGATCGGGCAATACGAGGTCCTAAATGTCAACCTGAAGTCCTAAGTATGATATATAGTCCGAACTCCGTTCGGTATGTCTTCTTACGGGGCCAATCTTTATTTGGGCCGATCGAACTCCGTTCGGTATGTCTTCTTACTGGATCTATTCATCATAGAGTGATGGGTCCGTTGCTTGGGCCGGATATCTTGGGCCTTCCCGATCTGGGTATTGGGCCTCTAGGTCAATATCCCAACATAGTGTTACCAAACGGCTTTTTTCACACGAAAACGCCATTTTTACCACAACAAACGCCTCATTTTGCAGCGTTTTTGCCCCAACTCGCTAAAAAACAAACGGGGCCAAATAAATGAAAATGAAACAATTGAGAGAAAAGAAAAGAGAAACTGGCCTTTTTGATCGTAGACGCTCATATTCTGGGTCACGATTCATGAAGACAAAGTATAGCTCCTTTCCTTTACTTGCAGCCATCCCAAATTCTCAGCCTCAACTCTCTCTCTCTCTCTTAATTGTTGTATACATATGTGTGGCACACTGGCACTACCTAGCTGTCTAGCGGCTAAAAATTTAGCCGGCAAAGATGTTACTCCTAAATCCCTCTTCCCTTAAAACTTTGTCATCTACTACATCCATCTCACAAATACTTCCCGATTTGAATTGACACGCTTATTAAGAAAGTGGAAATAAAGTGAAAATATATGATTGTGCTTGAGTAAGAAAAAAAGTAAATGAATGTGAACCACACAAAACTTTACAATAAGGAAAATGAGAAGTTATTTGGAACATCCCAAAATGGTAAGTGGCCGGGAAGATTTTTTTGAGACCGATGGAGTATGATTTTTTTGGTCAATTTGTTAAACTTTGACCGACTATAATTTTATAAGAAGTTATTTGATATAAAAGTGATATGAAAATGTTCTTTATTAAAACCACTTTCATAAAGGTACAAAATTTATAACTTCCTCAATATTACACTAATCAAAATCATGAACAAAATTTTACCATCATAGATTTGAAAATTCAAAGATCACAAAGTCTCAAGCGATATATGTCATGCATACTCCGTATTTATTTGTGAGAAATTGTATTACGGAGTACGAAGTATTAAAAAACTTATACTCCCGTCGTCCCGTAAAATAGTTCTCACTTTTCTTTTTGGGTCATCCCAAAAAATAGTTTCATTTTCCTTTTTGGAAAGTTTTGTATGACTATCATTCATTTACCTTTTTCTTACTTAACAACAATCATACATTTCCACTTCATTCTCATATTCTTAAACGTAACTGCGATCCAAATCCTAGTGGGAACTATTTTATGGGACGGAGGGAGTATTTATTAATGACTACAATGTAAAATATTTTTTCGATCGACCATGACTTTTCCAATCTGTTTTTGTTGTAAAATTTACTTTTCCATAGAAGTGTTTTTTTATTAATGAACAAAATTATTAGTTGCAGATATGCAAGTAAAACACTAAGGTCTTGTTTGGTTCAAAGGAAGGGAGTGAAGGGGAGAGTCAAGGAGTGAAGGGAAGAGAAGGGAATGGGAAAGAAGTATTTTGATAAAAAATTGTGTTTGGTTGGAGGAAATAAGAGGAAAAGGTTAATGAATTTTTTTTCGTAATTTACTTTTATTTGATAGCTTACTTACAAAAATAGATATATGTCTAACTACTGTGAATATTACTCCTATGGTCATGAGTCATAATTTTCTTTTATTTGATTTTTTACTTTTTTAATTTTATAATTTTTCATTTTACAGTTTGGAAATTTTAATTTTTTATTTTTATTTTTTAAACTTTTTTATTTTTAATTTTTAAAATTTTTAATTTATAATTTTTTAATTTTTTAATTTTTAAATTTTTTAATCTTTAAATTATTTAATTTTTAAATTTTTTAATTTTTCAAAACTTTTTGTGTTTTGCCTTTTTTATATTATAATATTTTGTTCATTCACGTAGGAAATGGATAGTTTGTGATGATCAACACGTTTCCTCCGAAATACTCCGTTTTGGAGGATTTAAAATGGAAGGAAGTGGATGATTTTGAAAGACTTCCACTTTCCTCACCTTCCCCCCTATTTCATTCAACCAAACACATACAAATCACTCAATTTCCTCCCCTCGGCTCCGAAACCCTCCAAGTTCTCCAACCAAACATGGCCTACAACTATGACGCTACTAGTGACGATCACAGATCAGAAAAAAGTTTTGGAACGAAATACGATAGTATAATAGAAAGGTTAAACTGTAGTGTACCTTTAAAATACCGTACTTTGTTAATGTGGATCAATTAGAATACACTAATTGAATAATTTACATACTATCCTCCGTTCCATAAAAGTTGTAACAGATTGATTTTCACGTTGCCAACGCGCAACTTTGACTGTAATTATATTTATTTACGTATTAGTAAACATTAAAAAAAATTAATATATTGGAAATTTACATTAATTCAATGCAAATTTATTAATATTTTATACATAATATTTTTATTATATATATTATTAGAAAATCGTAGTCAAAGTAAGATGTGTGAATAGTGCAAAAATTTCAACTTTTATGGAACGGGGGAAGTATATTTCAATGGACCATTCAAAAGCGTGTTAGCTAAGATACCCTCACATATTTGTGGGATAACGTAGCATTCATTTAGAAAGAGTTGCTTGTAGTCTTGTAGATAGTAGTAAAACATGAGTAAATAGAAACATAAATAGGGGCAAACTCGATCATTTAGTTCTAATAAAAAATAAAATTATTTAATACTTCTTAACTAGGAGTGGATGAGTTTTATTTGAAGGATAATGGTGGTTCAATCTGAGATCAATGTGTTATGTTTTAGGGCCTCCTGTGTCGGTAAAATTGATGAAATTATGACCGAAGTAGCTAAACTGTGAAATGGTTATATACTTAAAATATGTTTCAATTAAAAGAATAAATAATAATAAATAATATATAGTATAAAGTACTACGGGTAACGTAATAGTTAAAGTAGTCCTCTTTAACAATTTTAGCCAATTTGATCACTTAAAAAGTTTTTTTTTTTAATTTCAGTACTTAGCACACAAAATAAAAATTACATATTTGATAAAATAAGTTGATCTATAAAATGAAAATAAGAGTTACGTAGTATTAAATGAGCTCTTAATTTTATTTATGATTTTCTTTCTTAGTTCTTATAAACAATTCAAATAATATCTTTGTTCACATGGAAAACATTTAGTTTGTGAAAACAAAAATAAGTATAAAAATGTTCTAAGAGACAAAAAAAAATGTTCTAAGAGACAAAAATCCCACACAAAATCTTATCCGTGTAGACAAAATGTTTTCTGCATGAACAAAAATCTTGTACTGGTTACTTATAGTTTTCTGTTTTCCTTGTATAAATAAACTACACCATACATGCTGTGCCCATCCTACACAAATTTGGGCTTGAGTCGAGTTTCATAAAAAGAGCCCTTATACGTAGTATTTGTTTGTAATAAAACATATTTGAAAATAAAAGAAATATATCACAAAAGTCAAAAACTCAATACTTAAATAAAACTCTTACATTATTCATCGATACCGAATTTATTTAAACAATTAATTAAATACAACTCGCCGAACAATGTTAGATGCAAAAGTATTAAACAATGCGGCATAATGAAAAATACTTCCTGTAAAAGTATTAAACAATTCACCACACAGATCGCAAATTTTATATCTTATGCTAAAGAATACTTCAAACAATGAAGAATTTTACACATTTTGTTTTTTGTACAAGTACAAAGCACATAGTTTGATTAAATGTGAATTGAAAATTTTGACATTCTTCAACCTTGTTAACTTTAAATAAAAAAATTGATCTCAATTCTCAAATATAAAGATTTCACCACGGTAGGGCCCAACTTGACTACTTTGTAAAACAAGCAAGAATCAACTTGCTTCTAATTAAATAGTATTATTAATGTAAATACTCTATATCCCAATCAATAATAGAGCAATTATAGCAATTAGAAAATATAAGTTAATAAGTTAGTTCATTCGGTCATTCAAAAATCAATATTCATCAAATTACCAAATCAATACGAAGTATAAAACCTACTACCTCCGTCCCTTAAAACTTTGCCAAAGTTGACTAACACGGAGAATAATAAAGTAAAAACTGGATGATTGAGGTTTGTGGAGAGGAGAGAGAAATAACAGAAACCACAAAATAATTGATTAAAAGGGAAAGTGACAAAGTTTTTTGGGACGTCCCAAAAAGGAAAGATAACAAAGTTTTAAGGGACGGAGGGAGTAGATTTTTTTGGAAATAACATATCAACACATTCAAAGTTGGAATTTGTATTTCACTACTTGGTTGATAACTCTATGTTCCTCCAATTTTTCTTTACTACGGTAGCGAATGATTTAAGCCAGATAGTCAACATATAGGGTATGTTTGGCACAACTAGCTGAAAAGATACTTTTATGAGTTTTTAGTAACTGTTAGCTTTTAGTGACCGAAAAGATCTTAAAAAGAAAATGCAGTAGCTGTTTGGTAAAAAGCTGACTGTTTTATTTAGCTCTGTTTGATATACAAGTTGTTAGGACTAATTAATGTTAGAAGCTACGTGCTTATCTGAGATGCTACTCACTGTAGCATCTCAAAAAAGACCTTTTATTTTTATAAAAGCTCTTAAAAAATGGCGTGCCAAACATAGAACTAGAAGCTTTTAAAGACTTTTTAAATAGTACAAAACCTAGAAGGCAGGAACTTATGCGTGCCAAACATATGGTATGTTTGGCACAACTAGCTGAAAAGATACTTTTATGAGTTTTTTAATAACTGTAGCTTTTAGTGACTGAAAAGATCTTAAAAGAAAAGTTGGTATGTGTTTGGAAAAAAGCTGACTGTTTGATTTAGTTTGGTTTGGTATACAAGCTATTAGGACTAATTAATACTAAAAGTCATGGGCTTTTCTCACATGCTACTCCATGTAGCATCTCGAAAAAGATCTTTTAATTTTTGAAAAGCTCTGAAAAATTGTCATGCCAAACATACAACTATAAACTTTTAGAGATTTTTTTAATATTACAAAAGCTAAAAGGTAGATACTTATGTCTGACAAACATAATCATAGCCGTAGTCTCTGTATTTTTATTTTGAATACATGTACATATAGATAGTTAAAATTTTGGGCCACTACTATTTATTTTTTGGGGGGAGGGGCCTGAGGCCCCAGCCTCTCCGGCGTAAAGGAAGGCACGGCCCTGCATACATGTATGCTGGCATGGCGAAGAATCACTGAAGATGCTAATAATTTTGATTTTAAGTTGAAGAGGAACACTAATTAAATCGCACTAGTATAAATTTAGAGTTATATGATATCTCCCGTTTTTTGGTTTATTCATTTTTTTCATTAATCAGATAACTTTTAATTTGACGTGCTAAATTATGTAATTATAATAAAAAAGTAAAGTTTGAATTATTTTTCTCGTTGAATTGGCTGAAATTATTATAAAGGACAATTTAATTTATGTTTTATATAATTTTTTCTTTATTTTCTGAATAAAATATATTTTTAAACACCCATGACCATTCATGACATTGAATCGCTTCACAATATCTTGTAAATATTAAAAAATCAATTTTTTTTTGAGAATTGTTGGAGATATTTTAATTGTGAATCAAGTTTGTCATAGATTAGCTTTATTATTATTCCTTGTATTTAATTAGCTCATGTATTAGACAGAATTTGGGCCAAGTGTTAGGCCCATATAACCAGGCTAAAAGCCTTGTACGCCTAACCTAAACCTCGCCTATAAAAAGGGAGCCGAGGGTTTAGGATTAGGTTAACGTCGTACTTATTCACTATAGCCTTACGCGCATATCTTTCTGTTGTACGAGTTCACGGTCTATCAAAGAGGGTTTTACATTGATTCAATCTGTGTTCATCCTTACGTTTAATCTTTGTTGTTAGATCGTTATTCATTGCTGTTACAGAAACAGGGACTATCAAGAATATATAAAATATGACATTGAATCATTTACTGTATAGGAGCGTTGTAACTAGATGTTTTTTAATACAATTTTTTATTTATTTTATTAATAAGAAATGTTTTAAATTTTCCCCCCATCAATCAGTATAATCAACCAATCAAACCATTTCAGTCAAAACTTCATAAATTTTAGCAGAATTAGCTGTAAACGGGCTCCAATTGTACATACATTAATGTCGGGTTGATTTTTCTAAAATAAGTAGTATAAAGATTAATGTTTTTTGGTCTCTTTATGAAAAAAATTAAGAATGTTTTTAATTTGATTGAAATATTTTGGGGTCGATCTGATAAATGTAGGAATGGTCTCTATGTATTTTATAACTAACCAAATCTGGTGTAGTCTGGTATGATTTATTCTAACTGGTCTAGTCTCATTTGATCTGATCTGATCTATTCTTATATATGTTATTTGGTCTGGGATTCAAAACGATCAAAAGAGTAATTTTTAAAGTGCTTTTGAAGAAAATAATCTTCTATTATACAAAAGCAAGAGAAATTTTGCATAGTATTCCCGCTCAAAAATATCACATCAATGGGTTCGGGTCGGGTCTTCAAGTAATCGAGTCGGATTGTCCATGGGTTCAGAAACAGGCCAGAGTTCAGCACAATGCAGTTTTAATGCTGGTACAGTAACCAACCTTGAGCCACAAAAATCTGTACTTTTAAATCAGGAGAAAAGCAAATAAAATCTCCACACAACCTTGAGCCACAAAAACATTAATTGAATTGTACTATGATTAGACAGTTTTGTGGCTCTCACCCCCATTTCAAAATAAGTTAATTTGAGGATTAAATAAATGGTGTAAATTGTACTTCAAAAATCTTTGAAAGTACAAAAAAAACCCAGAGCAAGTCTTGAGCCACACAAACATTAAATGCACTATACTATCTTTACATTACAATAAAAGGATTTTGTACGCCACAATCCCGATTTAAAGATTGTCCATGGGTTCAGAAACAGGCCAGAGTTCAGCACAATGCAGTTTTAATGCTGGTATAGTAACCAATGTCTCCAATTCGCATGCTTGCTGCTTTTATTAATAAGAAAATATACAATTTGTACTTTTAAATCTGTAGAAAAGCAAATAAAATCTCCACATAACCTTGAGCCACAAAAACATTAATTGAATTGTACTATGATTAGACTGTTTTTGTACGTCTCACCCCCATTTCGAAATAAGCTAATTTGAGGATTAAATAAATGGTGTAAATTGTACTTCAAAAATCTTTGAAAGTACAAAAAAAATCCCAGAGCAAGTCTTGAGCCACACAAACATTAAATGCACTATACTATCTTTACATTACAATAAAAGGATTTTGTACAACACAATCCCAATTTAAAGATTAACTGGGAAATTATCCCTTGGTTAATACCCCTTTGGCAGAAAGTGTTCTCTCCCCGGCCACTATAAATACCCAAGTGAAGGATTTTCTAGACACACCACAAACGAGCAATTCCAGATTTAGAGTTTAAACTAAACAATGGCAGGTTCATCTACAACGGGGATGTGGTCTATGATCAAGGACATTGATCACACAAAGTCTACCTGAGCTCTGAAGGTTAGGGTTGTAAGGGCTTATGAGGTGCCTCCTCACTCAAAAGGAGGGGAGACCCTCGAGATGGTTTTGCATGATGCCGAGGTACAATTTATACTTCTATCAAAAATATTTTATATGATAAAACGTTCATTGTTAACTTTTGAATCTGTAAAATAGGGAGATCGGATTCATGCAATATCAAGAGACCACAGATTGCCATGTACAAGACTATAATAACTAAGCACAAGATCTATGCTATAAGGAACTTCTTAGTTCTAGACAATTACCAAACAGTGAAGACCACAAATCATCCCTACCTGATTCAGTTCATCTCTAAAACCCAATTCAGGGAGGATACGAAGACAGGATTGCCTATGATGGTCTACGATTTCCAACCTTTCGATATGCTGCACGCCCAAAGGGTTATCAACGACAAAACTCTCATTGGTGGGTAAAATCAAATTATAGACCTAACTAAATAACTTATGGAACTATGCTAACAACAGTTTCCATTCCACTGTTTCAGATATCATTGGGAAGGTTATCAATAAAAGCATTGTTCAAACCCATTTCATCAATGGGAAGACAGAAAGGCTAATGGAGCTAACTGTGGCAGACTCTGAGTATTTTTTTTTTCATTTAGAAATGTTATGGGTATGAAAATAATTTGTTATGCTAATGGCTAAAATCTTTTTGAAATTACAGGGGAAAGAGACTAGGCTGTGTTCTATGGAACAAATATATAAACCAGTATCAGGATTATGTTAATGAGAACCCTGAAATTGCTGTTTTTGTGATATTTCAACTGTGTAGACCCAAAAGATATCAAGGTATTACAACATCTAATTTTGCTATTTCACCAACATCAATGTATCATCAACTGTTGCTTAACAAAGTTATTTACAAGCAGGCATCCTAAGTGTGGCTTCATCTTTTGATGTGTCCAAACTCATCATCAATGGAAACACAACCGAATTCTTAGAGTTCCAGAGCGAGTACGATTCATAATTTTTTTTTCTTATAATTATCTAATCTAATAATAATAGTAAGTTTTAAAAAACAATAACTTACTTTGCACAATGAAACAAATAATAGATTTCCGGCGGATGGTGATGACTCCATATCTCAAACATGCAACACAAACTGCTCACAAGGTGAAGGGAGTAGGGATGTGCTTAGTGGTCATGCTGTCATAACCACTATGGAGGATTTGATGAATGCAACTGAGGTAAATATGTGTTAGAGGGATTTTTGTAAGCAGCATTTGTAATTGATTGTAATCATTGTGTGTCAAAAACATTTTGAATGAATAGGAGGAGATTTACTGGGTGCTTGGTGAGATAGTTTCTATCGAAAATACTCGGGAGTGGTGCTACCTAAGATGCCCAACATGTCACAAAAAATTGGTACCGGAGGAGCAGAGGTTCAGGTGTTCTACTTGCAGCGTGACACTAGGAGAAGGAGTCTACCGGTACTATAATATCACCTTATTTGATGCCAGAGATAATGTTTTTGGGGTTAATGTATTGTTTTACAAATATGAATTTCAAATAAACTAACACATCATGGACCTGATAATGATTAAGTTACAAGGTCAGTGTGTGCATCATGGACAACACCGGGCACGGAAATTTTATTCTATGGGATAGGGAATGTATTGAGATTCTTGGGAAAACTTCTGCATCCCTAATGGCTGAAGTCCAAAAGGTAACATCTATATTTTATTCACGGTAATTTTATTCTATGTAGACCACTCATTCTATTTCATAATGCAACTTGGCAAAAAAACAGAAAACAGGTGATGCAACCCGTTTTCCAGAAGATATTGAAAGCTTGATTGACAAAAAGGGAATATTCAAAATACAGCTAAAGAAGAGAGGTGAAGAGAATGCCTATAAAGGTAGTGTTTCCCTTGGAGTTGTTAGTATGATTCGAGATCCTAATGTGCTGGCAATGTATGAAGGAAATCATGAGCAAATGGTATCAAATGAAAGCCATGAGTGTACTCCAGAGAAGGTATTTGAAAAAAATCTTTAATAGTTCATTTTCAGCTTAGATCTAAAGATGATGCCTAGAGTGAATCTTTCTATTTCAGATTGGTTCATGTTCAAACTTGGAAGGAAACGACAACTCGATAAGAGAGAAGTCTTCTGTTACTAAGGGCAAGGGAAAACGGATTTCAGCTGAGAAGGAGGTAAAATGCTCATCAACCTAACAGGTTTATAATGGTTTGAATTATGAAATTCTGAAAATGGAGTTTCTTTCTATTCATACTAGGTTACTGCCCCCATTGAGCTCTCAGATTCGCCTGTTGCTTCTACATAAAGAGAGGTGATTGTTGAATTGGATGACGAGATAAAAAGGAATCTCAATGATGAGTTTTCAGGCAATGGGAATGGAAAGAAGCTGAAGATTAAAATCAAGCAGGAAAAACTGTAATTGGGTTTGCAAAGAAGTGAAGATAACGTTTCGATGTTTTTTGGAACTGTATCAAGGGGCCGTATGTATTTGGGAAGTGAAACACTATGTGTGACAGACTTCAAATAACCTATATTATGTCTATAGTGTGGTGTGCTAATTTGATGATGCTATGTTGTGGACGTATTATACCTTGGTCCTCTATAGATTGTGTATTTCTTGAGCAATTGCAGGTTTTCTACAGAGAGAAGAAATTGCTAACTTTAAGGGATGTCTTTACACATAATTCATATTGGCAAGTTTTATAAAATAATTTTATAATGACACTGACACACTTATAAATGATTTGCAGGTGAAAAAAAGTTTTAGGCGTGTGGAGACTCCTAAATGAAGGCAACAAGTTTCTAACTACGGAGTATATTTTGAAGTATTAGGAAACGTAAAATTTTGTAACTATGTTCATTCTTGAATGAGAGGTGTATTTATTTGATTTCAAAAGTGTATTTATTGGATTTCAAAGCTAAATTTGTATTGTTTATTGTAGAAGTTAATACATTTGCTATGATTGAAACTAAGAATTGGTTTTCTAATATTTCCAAAGCTAAATGGAGTTCTAAACTAGAGACAGCCTACAAACAATGAGAGTTGAAAATAGGGCCAATAACGAGAGGTAAAGTGACATACCTGACCAATTGGTATGGTTGATGAAACCTGCAATCCCTAATTTTAACTAAATAATATTACAGACCTTTTTGAATGTTTACATAAATGGCAACCTTCTAAGGCTCCAGAACTATTTCTATTACATTTTTCTACATGGCAGTCATTGAAATACCTTTCAACTTGAAAATTACACCTGCAAGAATTAAGGTATAAAGAAGTCAGTATAGAGAGTCATTATATCCAATTAACTAATTCTGATCATAGAGCTTCAACAATCTGCAGTTTAATCATAAAGATTTAAACAAAGTTTTAATTTTAACCAATCTGTTAAAAAACAACAACTTTGTATTTCAAACAATCATTTGGTTATTGTATAATATCAATGTACTAAATAATTATATTTATCATTGACATAATAAACATCTATATACATAGTATGTCTTATATATATGATTTGGGTATAATAAAAGATGTTTGCTCAAGAAATTATATTTCAAGTGCAGTTGCTTTATACCACACTTAAAAATTTAACCAATGTACTTCACTTGAAACTTCTCAAACCAATCATTTCTTGAAATGGACTTTTATGTTGTTGCTAGAAAAGAAATGAGGTATATATATTTTTAAATCAAGGAAGGAGAATTAACAGAGTCCTAATTTTAAGTAGAGAACACTTATTGAAGCACGTAAACATGATTTCAGTTAAAATTTGTGAAGTACATGGTTACAAAAGCAGCTGTTGAGCAGTTTTTTTGGCCTAGATATGTGGGCGCAGGCATCCAATTGATTTGAAATGCCAAGGTTTTCCAATTAATAATTATTCATAGGCCATATAAGAGTTTGAAGGTAAAAAGGTTTATTCAAAGTAATATTCTTACAAAAAAACGTAGATTGAATCATTTGGTTATAACCAATCTGTTAAATCATAAAGATTTAAATGAAGTTGTTGATTTAAACCAAACTGTTAAAAATCAGCAACATCGTATTTAAAACAATCATATGGTTATTGTGAAGCATCAATGTACGTAATACTTGACAAATCATTTGACATAATAAACATAATTTATACATAGAATGTCCCGTATATATGATTTTTGTATAATAAAAGATGTTTGCTCAAAAAATTAAATTTCAAGTGCAGTTGCTTTTTTGTAAAGGAATACTCCGTATTTAGAATTAACCACTAAGAAGTAATAATATATAGTGACTTACTGTGTTTAGGAGTACATAGTGATAAGAAAGGCATTAAATACATACCAGTTCACTATCAAATCAGAGGAAATAGGATGACAGTTAGGTCTGCACATTTAATAAAAGCATACACAGGAAACAAGGATACAAACCAAGTACATGATTTTTATAATTATGAAAATCTTTTTTTCGGCAAACATTTTTTATTAATAACATTTTTAAACATGTTTTCAATACATTTACACATGGTCTGCTCGCATTAAATGAACCAACCTGCAGGATCCCAATACTAGGATGGCATGTAGGTCTGCTCATTAAATGAGCACAGGCAGCAGGTACATATCACAATTAATAACAAATATCACTTACCAGTGGTCAATAACCATTACTGCAGTCTGGGTGCATATATACCATTGTAAATGCATTTACTCCCTGCTCAGAAACTCATTTACTCTGCTCAACCATAACATCTAAACAAAGCAGACTGCCACTGTTTCGAGTATAAAGTCTGAGCATTGATATTTCTACACAAACCTAAGGTATGTTTTCTACTATGGTTTTGAATGACAAAATGATCTAAAAATGATATAAGTACCAGTGAAATCTTTTTTATGCTAAACATAATGAAAAAAATTGAAATCAGTTTTAATACTTTTATTTTCTAAAAAACTTAATGACAAAAATTGAACTTTGCTGTTTAAGATGAGGTGTTGTTCATGTTCAAAATGCAATGCTCCAAAATGTCATGCATGTGGAAAACACCCGGGGCTGTTTTGGTTGGTACCATGCTATTGGTGTAATAAAAATTTAGGTCACTTTTACTGCATGAGGCCTCTAAACAAGAAAATGTATACTGAGAATTACATATGCCAACAATGTCAACAATGCCTAGATGCAGGCCCTATAATACCTAGAAGATCAGGTCGGTCTGTAACACTCAACTACAAGTACTTCAATGAAAACGTCACTGTGGGGATGAGTTTTGGTTGGCTTAAAATGGCATGACTGTATTCATGCATACTATGTACATGAAATATGCTTATGGTTTTTGTGGGATATGTAAGAGCCAAGCTGTTTTGTTTTTTTGCAAATTGTGTGACATTTATGATCTCAAATAATCCTAGGCCATGTTTGTATTCTATGTAATGATTGTAATGTAATGTTATGTTGATGGTTGTATGCATATGCTTTTTTGAAGAAACACAACTGAAGAATGGTTTGATGAATATATAAGTTTATGCATTTCATAGGTTTTTCAGTACATGTTGAAATCCAAGCTATATGGAATGCAAAGATGTTTTTGAAAAAATTGTAGAAATGTGAGATTTTATTTACTTTACATTACTAGAATGTATGGCATGGGTTAGGTTACATGTATTAAGGTCATATATGACTGCCAGATCACGCAGATCCGAAGGCCACTTAGGTGGCTGGCACGGAATCTGACAGCATATAGAATTGGCTAACTTACTAACAGCTCTTCAATGAAGAGGATCACCAAAAGCACCACAATCAACAGAAAAAGAAAGCTTGAAGACTTGACCAACAAAGGTAGTTTTATATGTTTATATTGTCTGAACTGATTTATAAGTTCAATAGTCCAGAGTCACAAATACAGATAATAACAGAATTGATAAACACCATTTATGGATGTATTAATTTCAAAAAAATGTAGTGTGTCAAGATAGCATATAAAATATATGAACTCAACAACAAGCTTTGAAACCGAACATTTCCAGAAGTACACAAATAAAAAATACAGTTTATAAAATAAATTTGACTCAGCCTTTGTAGATCTTTGAATACTATTTTTTGATTACAAACTGTATAGATCTGATTCGGCAAAGTGTTAATTAAAAAAATGCAAGTACAAGACATATATCAATATGGTCTGAGATCATTCAATATCACTCAGCCTTCATAAATAACTGATACAGAAAAACAATTTAGGAGAAATCCAAATACGGTTGAATACATCTGAGATCCTTTGTTAATCATCACTCAGCGTTCGTGTCATTCATTTGGTATGGATCTACAACAAATTCCAAACTAAAGATACCAACAGACTCTAAATATTCAACATTATCATATTAAACAGATGACCTGCCGGTTTAAAAACAAAATACCAGAATAATAAGAGATCAAACAATCCACAACTTTTCGTTTAAAATCGTATAGATCTGTGCTTCAAAATTGGAATCTTATTATCCAATTGACATGCAAGTGCGAAGCAGTTAGCAGTATTAGGTCTGAGATCATTAGGTATCACTCAGCCTTAGTATAAAATAAACAATGGCATGTTCATATATGACTGCCAGACCACGCAGATCCGAAGGCCACTTAGGTGGCTGGCAGGGAATCTGACAGCATATAGAATTGGCCAACTTACTAACAGCTCTTCAATGAAGAGGATCACCAAAAGCACCACAATCAACAGAAAAAGAAAGCTTGAAGACTTGACCAACAAAGGTAGTTTTATATGTTTATATTGTCTGAACTGATTTATAAGTTCAATAGTCCAGAGTCACAAATACAGATAACAGAATTGATAAACACCATTTATGGATGTATTAATTTCAAAACCATGTAGTGTGTCAAGATAGCATATAAAATATATGAACTCAACAACAAGCTTTGAAACCGAACATTTCCAGAAGTACACAAAAAAAAAATACAATTTATAAAATAAATTTGACTCAGCCTTTGTAGATCTTTGAATACTATTGTTTGATTACAAACTGTATAGATCTGATTCGGCAAAGTGTTAATTAAAAAAATGCAAGTAAAAGACATATATCAATATGGTCTGAGATCATTCAATATCACTCAGCCTTCATAAATAACTGATACAAATTTTTTTTAGGAGAAATCCAAATACGGTTGAATACATCTGAGATCCTTTGTTAATCATCACTCAACGTTCGTGTCATTCATTTGGTATGGATCTACAACAAATTCCAAACTAAAGATACCAACAGACTCTAAATATTCAACATTATCATATTAAACAGATGACCTGCCGGTTTAAAAACAAAATACCAGAATAATAAGAGATCTAAAACAATCCACAACTTTTCGTTTAAAATCGTATAGATCTGTGCTTCAAAATTGGAATCTTATTATCCAATTGACATGAAAGTGCGAAGCAGTTAGCAGTATTAGGTCTGAGATCATTAGGTATCACTCAGCCTTAGTATAAAATAAAATGAATGCATCAAAAAAGGGGGAAATATCGAAATCAAGGAGACATGAGGTCTGAAGTGTTTACATCCTTACTCGGTCTTTGTCGCCGTAGTAGTGGTGCAGTAATGAAACATCGGCCAAACCATGGACATATGATGCAGATGCGTGACTTTAGCCACCGTTTACAAAACATCCACCAAAGGGAGGTTCAACATAATAATACAGAGAGGGTGAGAGAAAACGAGAGAAAACGAGGTATGCAGCCATCGGAGTAGCCGATGGTCTGTTGAATTAGCCGCTGAACAAATGCGTAAAACGGTGGGTATAGAGAGTTTATATAGGACGGGTTGGGTTAGGTTAGGTTGTTGGGCTGTGTTTTGTGTAATGGGTTGAGAATGGGCCTGGTATTGTATTATTGTGCTGGGCTGGGTATTATTGTAGTGGCTGAATTGGTTGATTATACTGATTTAAGATAAATATATTTTTAAAATATATTTTGTTGATACAATAAAGAAAAATTATATGTAAAAATAGCCAATTCAGCCACAAAAGTAACTTCACCTTAACTTTTTGTTATTATTACACAAAAACAAAAGTTACATGTTTGGTGAAAAAATCGGTTGATAAGCCTGATAAGCCGAAAATAGTGTTACCAAACGGCCTCATATTGTTGTTGTTGTTATTATTATTAATTATTAATTATTAATATTAATATTAATATTATTATTATTGTTATTGTTATCATTATCATTATCATTATCATTATTGTTGTTATCATCATCATCATCATCATCATCATCATCATTATTATTATTATTATTATTATTATTATTATTATTTTTAAGTGTGTGTGTGTATATATATTTACACATTGGTATATTCATTAAGCTTAATTGTTAGCCTGAAAATTTGAGAAAGAATTTCTTAATATTTATGTCAATAACATAAATTTGAATGATTTGATGATAATAATAATAATAATAATATTAATTATTAATAATGTTAACCTCAATTGGAATTGATAAATCGTCAATTTTAATGTGTTGTTTATGTTGTTCATTTTGAACAGAAAATTGTGATCCAAAAAACCATTAAGTAAAACATTTTTGAAGCGCATGTTCATAATAAGGGGACAAAAAGATAGAAATACAGAGCTCTACCCAAAACAAATCAGGTCAAATAACCCAAGATCGGACAGAAGTAACTCATTTCGGTTGGGAAGATATCATAATGATAATTTTTATGACTAATAAACTACTATAATAGCATATTAAAATAAATAAATGCTTTTATGAATTGTAATTGTTGTTTATATTGATTAGAAAATTGTGATCCCAATCAAAGAAAACATGTACGACGCCATGAAACTGCCCTGTTGCATTGTTCTCTCAACACAACATCAAATGAAGAGACAGGGTTGTCTAATGTCTTAGCTGCTAAAAAGAACGGTAATTGTAATTATTATATGCATATTATTTCTATTATTTTCAGCATTCAGATTGTTTCAGTGGCCTGAGTTAGTATTATAATTTTTAATATTGAGCTAAGTTATTTGGGCCGTGTTATTATTATTAACATAATAATATGTAATTATAAATTATGTTATAATATTCTTTTTTTCATATTTCCTTATTGCAAATATGAAATAATATGTAATTATAAATTATGATGTAATATTCTTATTTTCATTTTCACTATCTTTCACAAAAAGAAATATGATAAATTATTATAATATT
Source organism: Cuscuta europaea (assembly GCA_945859875.1). Lineage (NCBI taxonomy): Eukaryota > Viridiplantae > Streptophyta > Magnoliopsida > Solanales > Convolvulaceae > Cuscuta > Cuscuta europaea. Next base: position 31,070,367 of record CAMAPE010000005.1, read on the forward strand.
ATTACTAAGATTGTTATTGTTATATACTATTCAGATGTATCATTGTTTTTTAAGAAGTTTGTTAATTTATTGTGCATTGTTGAAAATCCAAATTATTATTGAGATTATTATCATTATATAAAATCATAAATTATGTTATAGTATTGTTGAAGTTGTTTGTTATAATTGTTTTTATTATTATCAATAATAGTTTTGTATTGCCATTACTAACTTTTTGTTAAAATGTAAAAATGTCAATTGTCTTTTATTTACAACAACTTCAATTGTAGTTCCTCACTTGAAATTTAATGGCGTTACAAGAGACATATCCTCAGTTGTGAATCCTATGTCTGAATCTTGGGGAGTTCATCGTGATCATCAACAACCATGTAATGGTACATCAAGAGAAGAAGAAGACGTGTTGATTCACCAATCAGACAGTGTTGAAGGTGTGATGATATGTCATTACACCATTTAAAATATACTATTATCTTACACAAACCCATGTTTGAAGTTATTTGTTATGATGTAAAAGCGTATGTATTTTGTTGGGATATTGACCTAAAGGCCCAATACCCAGATCGGGAAGGCCCAAGATACCCGGCCCAAGCGACGGGCCCATCACTCTATGATGAATAGATCCAGTAAGAAGACATACCGAACGGAGTTCGGCCCAAATAAAGGTTGGCCCAGTAAGAAGACATACCAAACGAGATTCGGGCTATATACCATACTTGGGCCAATTTTACAGCATCTTCAGTACAGCCCAACATCCCGTTCGAGCAACGGCCAACCAGCAAGTGGCCAGGTGCAATTAATGCCAGACTGTGACATCAGCAAGTGGAAGCATGGATGACCAAGTCGGTGGAACAACGGCCAATCAGCATGAGGCAGTCCATGCTCTCCATTAGTATAAATAGAAGGTTTCAAGTCATTGTAAGGGTTAGCATTTCAATACTAAAGCTCTAGAATAGCATCATTTGCTCTTATTTCTTGTATTAAAGCATAGTTTCCGACTTACCGATCGGGAAATTCCTTGTAATCAGATTGGTTAATTAATAAAAGTGAGCTTTCGAGTTTTAGTTAGTTCAGATCTTATATTTCTTTACACACTTTGATTCTGGGCCATTCCTGATATATCCAAAGTTCGTGTTGGGCTTTCGGATCTACGGGATTTACCCTCAACATTGGCACCGTCTGTGGGAAACTTGCAAAAAGTTTCACTTTCTAAACATCCAAAAAACCTCTATTTTTCAAAAATGGTCAGAATCAGTTCCTATCATACAAACGACGGTTCACACCGTCACGGGAGGAGTCACATCCCGGGGAGTCAAAACCCTCAGGGACAATCCAGTCGAGGATCGTATCCTCGTTTTAATGGGGATTTTGTGATTCCCGAATCTCTGAGAAGGAATCCTCAGGCCATGCGTGACATGGCCCAATTCATGCAGCATATGGCGAACGAAGAGGAAGGAGGTTCCAACTTTACAGGAGAAACTCCACGCGCGGAAACAACCACAACGTCATCCCGTTCGCATGCCCATCGGGATAATCGACGTAGCACCCCACCAGCAGCGCATCCCAGTTCCAGTGACCGAACCCCGGTCGGGTCACAAGCTAGAGGACCAACTCCCGTCGGTCATCATTTCCAGTATGCCGAGCGGGAAAATACTAGGGCCCCTCAGCGGCATTGGGACCGGGACTGTACAGATATGAGGGTTCCACCACCGCCCCCTTTGACGGCCCAGGAGGAAGAGATGGCCGAGATGAGGAGGCAAATGAATGAAATGCGGGACCAGATGAACAGGGTACCTGTACAACCTGCACCAGTTCAGTTGGGAATTACTTCCCCGTTCACTCGGGAGCTCATGTACGCGGATATCCAAGGGGGTGCCAAGCCCCCGACCGGCCAAATTTACGATGGGGTGGGAGATCCCCACGTACATCTGAGGAGTTACCAAGGGGGACTTATGCTGCTAGGAGCACCCGAGGCCGCCATTTTCCGTTTGTTTTTCAGCACACTCAGGGGGCCTGCCCAGGAATGGTTCGGGACACTGCAACCCGGGTCAATCAACAGCTTTGCCGAGTTATCAGCGTTATTCTTGGCTTAGTTTGCTTCCAGTGCCAATCCTAAACGGCACTTCAGCTATTTAACCAGCGTGAAGCAAAACGCCAAAGAGACCCTCAACCAGTTCCTGAAAAGGTGGAGGGATGAGACTTTAATAGTGGGAAACATGACGGATGATACCGCCATTACCCTGTTCACAAATGCTCTCCGAACGGGGGAGTTGTACAAAGAATTGAAGAAAAATCCGGGTACAGTGTACGCCGAGGTATTAGATAGGGCCCGCAAGCATGCCGCCCTAGAAGAGGAGATCATGATCAGGGATAAGGTCATTACGCCTGCTGCCCCGATCAGAATGGCCGATCGGCTGGGTCCTAGCCCAGCGGCCACTTTACCTCCCAAACAAGGGAGATTTACACCCCTGGTCCTATCAATAGCGACCATCTATCAGCACGAGAGGGACAATATTCCTATCCCGACTGATTCTGGACAGTTCATGGGAACAGATGACAATGCTTTCTGTAAATATCACAACAGAAAGGGTCATGCCACCAATGCCTGCAGGGCCCTACAAACAGCAATTGAGGATATGATCTGAAGGGGCCATCTGGGCAAATATGTGAACAAAGATCCGAATGCTATGGGCACGTTGAAACCGGCCAGGAAACCTAATAGCTGGTGCCGGGATGCTCAACGTGACGCCCAGCCTCAAAATGATGTGTATGTTCCTCCCAGGGATGAGCCAGAGGGCTCGCGAGGCCCTGAAAAGAAGCCTCGAATGGAGGTCAAGGTTATATTCGGGGGCGGGGAGACCGGAGATTCGAACGCCGAACGGAAAAGGTTCGAGCGAAGTCTTTATGTGGGATCCGTCTCCACCCCCCCCTCAGAAGAAAGGAAGGACAAACCCGATCACGTTCGGGCCAACTGATCTACCTAACTCTCCAAGCCCACACATGGACGAACTGGTGGTAAGCATGTGTATTGACAATGCTTTAATCCGCCGAGTGCTGGTCGATACCGGGAGCAGTGTGAATGTATTGTATCTACAATCATTCGAGAAAATGGGTCTAAAAAGAAGCCAACTGACCCACCTACGGACTCCACTGGCAAGTTTTACCGGTAATTGCATCGAGGCTGAAGGGACCATCCAATTAATGGTTGAAATTGGGGACGAAACCCACAGAGCGTCACTCCGAATGACGTTCGTGGTGGTAGATATAAAGTGCGCCCACAATGCCATATTGGGCCGACCGGGATTGGAAGATCTGGAGGCAATAGCCTCTGTCCGCCACTCATGCATCAAATTCCCTACAGACACTGGGGTAGGGGTGGCCAGAACTGACCCAACAACAGCCCGGACATGTTATCGGGAGGCCCTGAAACAGATGAACACTCGTGGGATGCGGGTGAATACAATTGAGGTGGAAACCCACCAAACGGAGTTCGAGGCACACCCGGAGCCCGCCACCCTTCTTGAACAAATCGACCTCGACTTCCCCCCGAACCGTAAGGTGGCTATCGGGGTAGATCTGGAGGCTGATATCCGGGATGGCGTGATCGCCGTCCTCAAAAAGTTTCAGGTGCTGTTTGCCCGGGGGCCAGAAGATATGCCCGGCATTGATCCAGAAATAATATGTCACAAACTTGCCGTTCGGTCTGATGCAAAACCGGTCCAACAGAAGAAACGGTATCAAGCAACCGAACGGCGGGAATTCATAAAGAAGGAAGTGGCCACCTTGCTAAGGATAAAGTGTAACACCACCCCCGAGTATTTGTACTGTACCAAATCATGTATTGAACCTTGAGAAATGTATAAAATCATTTTTACGTGATTGAAATTTTTTATCATTTCTATTACGTGAATAGTAAAATTTACGTGGGGCCCACACCGGATGTGGGGCCTCCCAATATTATCGGGACCACATATTATATTAATCTTGGACTAGATAATATGTATATGGTGGTGGATATCCTAATTGGGCCATGACAATGGCACAAGGTTGACCGGTTGGTCAAACGGGCCAAATTATCGGTATCGGCAATTTATCAGATAACAGCCCAAAAAGGGATTCCGAGAACCTATAAATTAAAGTTGGGGATTGCATAATGATTCTAAGGCCCAATAAGGATTGGGAACGAGTGTTATATTTTATTTGACCCGATAAAATAAAATATACTTAAAACAGTCCGGAAAATACAACTTTCGGGGCCGATTGTACACCCCGGGACACAAAGGGTTGACCTCCCACATAAGTGGGGGCCAACCCACGTTTTTGGGCTGCAAGTGAATAAGGGGAGCCGCACATTAACATGAGGAAGAGGGGAGAAAGGACTGGGAGACCAAATGTGATAGGAGAAGGGTCCCTCCCCCCACATTATTGGTGAATAAGCCAAGAGGAGTATCTCTATCACTCCTAAACCCATAAGCTCGGCCAACCAACCTAAGTAAGAGAGATAAGGTCTGGAAATACTCCATTTTCATCCACCATCTACGCACTTGAGCTAAGGAGGAAGAAGGAGGGGAAAAGAGAAGAGGAAAAGTTGGTTTTGGAGAGGAAAACTTGTGTTTAGCAAGGTAAGGACTCCATTAATCGCATTTCTTGTTCTTCAATACTCTTTTATGATTATTCAATCATATTTCACATCCTAGTAATGTTCTACACGTTGGGATGTGTAGAAAGAGGGGTTGGAAGGTAGTTCTAAGTCCAAGAACGGACTTAGAAGCCAAAGTGACCGGTTCGCCGGAAAATAACCTTTTTGAGGTTATTTGTATTACTATGGGTTTTATGATGATAAAAACTTGTTAGTAACTTGTCTAAGGTATTCAAGGAACTTTCACGGAGTTGAAAAGGTCGCCGGAGTTGTCGCCGGAGTTCGTTGAAGTTCGCCGGAGTTTCGACGGAGCTAAATCGGGAAGGCTAGAACTTCATAAGCTTCATTAAGGTGAGAAGACGGCTTTATGCTTTATAACTTTTGCGTGAGGCATGAGATTACCTAAAGTAATCAGGAATATGTTTTGTGGAATGATTAAAGATAACCAAGTGTGTGCTTATGCCATGATTATACATAAAACATAATTGAAAAGCATGTTATGTAGGTTTGGTGATCAAAAATGTGATAACTTCTTATGTGTGATGTTCCAGGGATCCAAAATGGTATTTTTGGATCAAGGACGTCAAGAAGTATAAGTGTATAAAATTTCACGTTAATCGGACTTCGTTTGGGCGGTCAAACGAGCGTTGACCGCCAAGACAAAGGTGATACCCGACCGGGTATGGGTGAATACCCGACCAGGTTTTGATTAAAAATGGCTCCAGAAGCCACTGCCCCACTAGACCCGACCGGGTATGGGTGTAGACCCGACCGGGTCTCAAGTAAAGTTGGCTCCAGGGGCTACTGCCTCACCCCACCCGATCGGGTAAGGTTGGATACCCGACCGGGTATTGGGTTAAGCTCAGAATGGGCAGTTTTGAGTAGGTTAACGTGGGCCGTTCGGGTGGGACCCGCCCACGTTGGATCCTAAGGATTGTTATATGACTATAGGGCTAGGCATTGTCCATAGTTAAAGGAATGAAAGGTTAGCCATATCCAGGTTAGGATTTGGTAGAGAATAGACTGGGGATTGAGTGCCCTTGGACGGTAAATGATCCAGAATACTCCAGGTGGGGTCGAGTACCCTTGGACGGTAAATGATCCAGAATACTCCAGGTGGGGTCGAGTACCCTTGGACGGTAAATGATCCAGAATACTCCAGGTGGGGTCGAGTACCCTTGGACGGTAAATGATCCAGAATACTCCAGGTGGGGCCGAGTACCCTTGGACGGTAAATGATCTTAAATACTCCAGGATGGGTTGAGTGCCTTGGACGGTAAATGATCCTAAAACACTCGGTAGTATGAATCGAAGGTAGACTATAGCTTGTGAGCTAGGTAACCGGGAAAGGAGTGAGAAAAGTCAGGTAAGAACTTTATCTCTAAAAGACTCTTTAAGGTAAATGACCTACGGGTTGAGTATTTTACGAGTATATATATACAGTATGTATCATCGGGTGGATGAGGGACATCTATATGTATATATCACCCTATTTTTGGGTCTCGTGTCTGAAACATTAGTTATTCTTCATATAGCCTGCTTGTCACTAGTACTTCTATGGAGTACTGACCCCTCCGGGGGCCCTCACATTTTCAGGTTGAGGCTAGAGTCCTACTACCTGCACCTTTGCCTAGGGTGATCATTCGAGGAGGAAGACGTGGTTCGTGCTTCCATTCATATTTCAAATGTATAAACTGCTCATGGATTTTTGAACAATGTTTTCATTAAAACAGTTGGGGCCTGCGTGCCCGTGTTTGCCACGTGTGGCTAAGTATCAAACATTTTATTATTTTCCGCATTTGTTTGATTATGATATTGATGTTGATTGTATGTGTTTACTAATCGGTTTGGCAATAGAATCAATCGGACGCCTTGTACAACTCAATGGGGATGAACTGTTGTTGTTCTTATCGGGTTGTACGGTGGTTGTCTACGTGGCTCGGACGCGGTCCGGGGCGTGACAATTAAGTGGTATCAGAGCCAGGTTTTCTAAACTATATAATTAACCTCTCAATATGGTTATCCTCAAAAAGTTTTGAATAAAACCATGAGCAACAGTTTTTGTACTTAAGGAACCGTTGGAAACCAAGTTATTGACCTCGTATTGTTAAGACGGTACCCTTAACAGTTTGTTGGCCATAATGTTGGACCAAGTGGTGTCTTTTGTACTAATCCATCAATTGACATTGAAACGAGTCTAATGACTCATTCCTTATTTCTTTCAGAAATGGAGGGTGGACGCAGGATTACTAGGAGGAACCCGACAGGGCATGTGCTGGGGGCCACCGGGCATGCCACTCGGGCGGAATCACGGACCTCTAGGGGTAGAGGCCGGGGCCAAAGCCGAGGAGGAGGCCGAGGCAGGGGTCGTGGGCGTTCTACAACACCGACGGCAAGTAGCACGCGTGTCGTTTCTGTGCACCCATCTAGGGCCACCGAACCGGACGATTTCACATATGCTCCAAGCACGGAGCAAGAGGAGACCCCGTACAACGGGGAGGACTTTGAGGAAGAAGATGAGGATGATGATCCTCATTATGACCGTATGAGTGAGGTACTGGAATGGTACCTCGAGAATAAGGCAAAGTGGGAACAGCGGCGCCAAGCTAGACAGGCTAGGCAAACCATGGGGCAGGGAAGCCGAGGTGCTTCTAGTGCTCCGTCGGGGGCATTTGGGGGAGACACGATGGTGCGTATCTCCAAGTACCTCAAGGAGGCCAGGGCCTTGGGGTGCAAATCATTTGATGGCAAGGGCGACATATCTGAGGCCGCCGACTGGATTAAGAAGCTGAATGATGCTTCTAGGGACATGCAAATTTCACTCGACGTGAAGTTGAGGGTTGCCACCAGGCTATTAGAAGGGGTAGCTGCTGTATGGTGGGAAGGCGTGGAGGGAAAGTTCCACGGTGAAGCCACTTGGGAGAAATTCGAAGTGGAGTTCTATAATCAGTACTACTCAACTTTTGAAGTCAATCTCAAAAGAAGAGAGTACACGAACCTGAAACAGGAGGATGGTTGCTCGGTGAGGCAATTGGAACAAAGGTTCCGTGACTTGGCACGATTCATCCCAGAATACTCATTGGATGAAAATCGTATGGCCAATCACTTTTGGGATGCTCTACAGTTGGACATCCGTGACCGGGCTACTTACCATCACAGCATGACATTTAGCCAAATCGTTGATCAGGGCCTCCTTGGGGAAGCCCAATGGAACGAGAGGAAGTTGAGGGACGCCGAGGAGGCGAAGAAAAGAAGATGGGGAAACGCTGGACCCCAAGACCACTCCCGGAAGCATCATGCTGGGGGTGGCAATTCATTCAGGGCGCCGGCACCACCGACGAAAAGGAATAAAGGCTCAGGAGGGCAAGGGGCCAAACCAGGGAGTACGTGGTCACCGAGGTGTGCAAACTGAGGCATGAATCATGCGGGGAAGTGCAACGAACCACCCCGGTGTTACAAATGTGGTAGCACGAGTCACCTGAAATCCTCTTGCCCAATGTTGAATGGAGGCGGTCCATCGGGGGCCATTGAGGGGCCTACGGCTAGTAGGGGACGTGCGGGACCGTCTCAGGCCGGTGCAGGTAGGGGCAGACCCACGGCTAGCAATTCCGCGTCCGTTAACCAAGGCAGAACCCAGGCACGAGTGTATGCAATGACCGAGGAGGATGCGCGAGCAAACCCGGACTCCGTTGCAGGTAATACACTAAACCTTGTATGTTTCTAGGCTGCTATTCAAGTTATAATCCCTAGGGTCAGTTGCGAGCGGACTTAGAGTCGAATCGGGAAAACTAAATGCAAATAAGCTAATACCCGACCGGGTATGGTAGCTCACCCGACCGGGTATGCTGGGATTTTGGCCTGGTAAACACACTGGAACAGATACCCGACCGGGTATGGTAGCTCACCCGACCGGGTATGCTGGGAGTTTGGCCTGGTAAACTCACTGGATTGGACACCCGACCGGGTCTAGTAGGTTACCCGACCGGGTATGCTAAGTTTTCCTACCCGCCGGTACTACCAGGTCGGGTAAAGGAGAAGAATCGCTTCTGGAACAGAGACCCGACCGGGTAGAATGAGTCACCCGACCGGGTATGCCAAATTCTTGTACCCATCAGCCTTACCAGACCGGGTAGAGCAAGATAATTGCTTCTGGATTGGATACCCGACCGGGTATAGGGATGTACCCGACCGGGTATAGGGTATCCCTCGGCTGAAATTTTTCGCTCGGTCCTTTTCAGTCGGGATGTTGAATAGGGTGTCTCACATGACTTATATATGTAGGAAGACTAAAGATCAACGATAGAGATGCGAGAATCCTCATCGATACCGGGGCACAACGTTCATTCGTAAGCGAGGCATTTGCCAAGGGATTGAACATGCCTTTGGTAGCAATGATGCAACCGTTTCTCGTCTCTACACCATTGGGAGATGATGTAGAGCGGAAACACTACTATCCCTCGTGTAATGTAGGGATAGGGGAGCATTGTCTAACGGGTGACTTTGTGCCGCTAGATATGCTCGAGTTTGACGCTATACTGGGCATGGATTGGCTCAAAAAGCACCATGCGAGAGTAGATTGCTACACTAAGGTGTTAGAACTAAAAGATGGAGAAGGAAATACTCTATGCTTCGAGGGAGATAGAGGGAAATTCAATCCTTGTATCATATCGGCCATAAGAGCAAGGCGTATGATGAGGAAAGGGTGTCAAGCGTACTTGGCCTATGTCATAGGCAAGGAAGGCAAGGGAAAGAGTCTCACTGAGGTGAGAGTGGTGAGTGAGTACCCAGAAGTCTTCCCTGAAGAACTCCCGGGACTCCCACCAGATCGAGAAATTGAGTTCACTATTGAAGTAGAACCCGGTACGAAACCTATCTCGATTCCTCCATATCGGATGGCACCGGCTGAACTTCAAGAGCTGAAGGTGCAATTAGAAGAATTACTGGACAGCGGATTCATCAGGCCGAGTCATTCACCGTGGGGAGCACCGGTACTCTTTGTAAAGAAGAAAGATGGTACACTTAGAATGTGTATCGATTACCGTCAGTTGAACAAGGTCACGATAAAGAATAAATACCCTTTGCCGAGGATCGATGACTTGTTTGATCAACTACGGGGGGCAACCGTGTTCTCTAAGATTTACTTGAGGTCAGGCTACCATCAACTGAAGATCAAGGAGAGTGACATACCCAAAAGTGCATTCCGTACAAGGTATGGTCACTATGAGTTTCTAGTGATGTCGTTCGGGCTTACGAACGCCCCCGCAGCATTCATGGACCTCATGAACCGAGTATTTCATCAATACTTAGACCAGTTCGTCATAGTGTTCATTTATGACATTTTGATATACTCCATGAATGAAGAGGAACACGAAAAACATCTAAGGCTTGTGCTTGAAACACTGCGGGAGAAGCAACTCTTTGCCAAATTCTCTAAATGTGAATTTTGGCTTGGGGAGATCGGTTTTCTCGGGCATGTGGTATCGGGCTCGGGCATTTCAGTTGATAACTCAAAGATTGAGGTGAGGCGGTCACTAATTGGGAGAGGCCCAAGAACGTGAAGGAGATAAGGAGTTTCCTCGGTTTAGCGGGGTATTTCCGCAAATTCGTGGAAAAGTTCTCGGTGATAGCATCTCCACTCACGAAGCTCACTAAAAAGGGGGCTAAGTTTGTGTGGGATGACAAGTGTGAGAAGGGGTTTCTTGAGCTAAAGAAACGTTTAACCGAAGCACCAGTGCTTGCCTTGCCCGTGCAAGGGTTAGGGTATGACATCTATAGCGATGCTAGCATTCAGGGACTGGGATGTGTACTGATGGAATCAGGGAAGGTAATTTCTTATGCTTCTCGGCAGTTGAGGAAGCATGAAGTAAACTACCCCACACATGATCTGGAGCTAGGTGCTGTGGTATTTGCATTGAAGATTTGGAGGCACTACCTCTACGGAGAGTTGTGTCACATTTACACCGACCACAAGAGCCTGAAGTATGTGTTCACTCAGAAAGAGTTGAACATGAGATAGAGGAGATGAATGGAGTTGATCAAGGATTACAACTTGGTCATTGACTATCATCCAGGAAAGGCTAATGTAGTAGCCGATGCATTGAGCAGGAAGAGCTCATCATCGGGGGTTTTACTCACATGCTTACGGGCACTGAGGGCACGCGTGGAGGTATCCACGGATGGGGCGCTATTGGCCAGATTTGAGGTGAGACCCACCTTGTTAGATGAAATCAGAACATGTCAAGGCAATGACGGGGAATGTCAGAAAATCCGGGAACGGATGCTTGTGGGGCCCGTCGAGGGTTTCCGTGAGAGAGAAGATGGACTTCTACTATTCAAGGAACAAGTGTGTGTGCCATCGGATGAGGAGCTCTGAAAGTCTATCCTTGAGGAGGCTCACTCATCTGTGTATGCCATGCACCCGGGCGGTACAAAGATGTATCGGGACTTGAAAGAAAGTTACTGGTGGTCGGGGATGAAGAGAGAGATTGCAGAATACGTGAGCCGTTGCCTTACTTGTCAACATGTTAAGGCAGAGCACCAACACCCAGCAGGGTTACTACAACCACTTACCATTCCAGAATGGAAGTGGGAGCATGTTACCATGGACTTCGTGGTGGGTCTACCACGGACAGTTAGGAACTACGACGTAGTATGGGTGGTAGTCGATAGGCTGACCAAGAGCGCTCATTTCCTACCTATCAACACTACCTATACGCTCGAGCGGTTGGCCAAATTGTACACAGATGAGATTGTGAGACTGCACGGGGTTCCGGTTACTATAGTATCGGATAGAGACCCACGGTTCACATCACGGTTTTGGCCTAAGTTCCAGGAATCCATGGGTACGAAATTGAGGTTTAGCACCGCGTTTCATCCTCAAACGGATGGGCAATCTGAACGGGTGATTCAGATCCTGGAGGACATGTTGAGGGCATGTGCCTTGGAGTTCCAGGGGAGCTGGGACAATCAGTTGGCTTTAGTGGAATTCGCCTATAACAACAGTTATCAGGCGAGTATAGGCATGCCTCCATACGAGGCATTGTATGGGAGGAAATGCCGGACACCATTGTGTTGGGACGAGGTCGGCGAGGCTAAGCTCGAGGGCACCGAGCTAGTCGAGATCACTAAAGAGAAGATAAAAGTTATACAAGATAGGCTCAAGGTTGCCCAAGACCGGCAGAAGAGCTATGCTGATAAACGTCGGAGGACGTTGGAGTTTGAGGTCGGTGATGAGGTATTTATGAGGGTATCACCTTGGAAAGGGATCATCAGGTTCCTCAGCCGGGGTAAGCTTAACCCACGTTACATAGGTCCGTTCAAAATCCTTGAAAGGATTGGGGTTGTAGCTTACCGACTTCAGTTGACTCCGGAGTTAGAAAAGATTCATAACGTATTTCATGTTTCTATGCTCAAGAGGTATGTGCGGGACCCGTCACATATTCTTGAGAAACCACCGGTGGAAATCCGAGAAGACCTACACTATACGGTGCAGCCGGTGAAAATCATGGACCGACAGGTAAAGAAGCTAAGGAGCAAAGAGGTGCCGATGGTAAAAGTACTTTGGAAGAGTGATCGTGTCGAGGAGCAAACTTGGGAAGTGGAGACCCTGATGAGGGAACAGTATCCATTTCTGTTTGACTAGACGCGTGGATTTCGGGGACGAAATCCCAAATAAGGGGGGTAGAACTTGTAACACCGCCCCCGAGTATTTGTACTGTACCAAATCATGTATTGAACCTTGAGAAATGTATAAAAGCATTTTTACGTGATTGAAAATTTTTATCATTTCTATTACGTGAATAGTAAAATTTACGTGGGGCCCACACCGGATGTGGGGCCGCCCAATATTATCGGGACCACATATTATATTAATCTTGGACTAGATAATATGTATATGGTGGTGGATATCCTAATTGGGCCATGACAATGGCACAAGGTTGACCGGTTGGTCAAACGGGCCAAATTATCGGTATCGGCAATTTATCAGATAACAGCCCAAAAAGGGATTCCGAGAACCTATAAATTAAAGTTGGGGATTGCATAATGATTCTAAGGCCCAATAAGGATTGGGAACGAGTTTTATATTTTATTTGACCCGATAAAATAAATACTTAAAACAGTCCGGAAAATACAACTTTCGGGGCCGATTGTACACCCCGGGACACAAAGGGTTGACCTCCCACATAAGTGGGGGCCAACCCACGTTTTTGGGCTGCAAGTGAATAAGGGGAGCCGCACATTAACATGAGGAAGAGGGGAGAAAGGACTGGGAGACCAAATGTGATAGGAGAAGGGTCCCTCCCCCCACATTATTGGTGAATAAGCCAAGAGGAGTATCTCTATCACTCCTAAACCCATAAGCTCGGCCAACCAACCTAAGTAAGAGAGATAAGGTCTGGAAATACTCCATTTTCATCCACCATCTACGCACTTGAGCTAAGGAGGAAGAAGGAGGGGAAAAGAGAAGAGGAAAAGTTGGTTTTGGAGAGGAAAACTTGTGTTTAGCAAGGTAAGGACTCCATTAATCCCATTTCTTGTTCTTCAATACTCTTTTATGATTATTCAATCATATTTCACATCCTAGTAATGTTCTACACGTTGGGATGTGTAGAAAGAGGGGTTGGAAGGTAGTTCTAAGTCCAAGAACGGACTTAGAAGCCAAAGTGACCGGTTCGCCGGAAAATAACCTTTTTGAGGTTATTTGTATTACTATGGGTTTTATGATGATAAAACCTTGTTAGTAACTTGTCTAAGGTATTCAAGGAACTTTCACGGAGTTGAAAAGGTCACCGGAGTTGTCGCCGGAGTTCATTGAAGTTCGCCGGAGTTTCGACGGAGCTAAATCGGGAAGGCTAGAACTTCATAAGCTTCATTAAGGTGAGAAGACGGCTTTATGCTTTATAACTTTTGCGTGAGGCATGAGATTACCTAAAGTAATCAGGAATATGTTTTGTGGAATGATTAAAGATAACCAAGTGTGTGCTTATGCCATGATTATACATAAAACATAATTGAAAAGCATGTTATGTAGGTTTGGTGATCAAAAATGTGATAACTTCTTATGTGTGATGTTCCAGGGATCCAAAATGGTATATTTGGATCAAGGACGTCAAGAAGTATAAGTGTATAAAATTTCACGTTAATCGGACTTCGTTTGGGCGGTCAAACGAGCGTTGACCGCCAAGACAAAGGTGATACCCGACCGGGTATGGGTGAATACCCGACCGGGTTTTGATTAAAAATGGCTCCAGAAGCCACTGCCCCACTAGACCCGACCGGGTATGGGTGTAGACCCGACCGGGTCTCAAGTAAAGTTGGCTCCAGGGGCTACTGCCTCACCCCACCCGACCGGGTAAGGTTGGATACCCGACCGGGTATTGGGTTAAGCTCAGAATGGGCAGTTTTGAGTAGGTTAACGTGGGCCGTTCGGGTGGGACCCGCCCACGTTGGATCCTAAGGATTGTTATATGACTATAGGGCTAGGCATTGTCCATAGTTAAAGGAATGAAAGGTTAGCCATATCCAGGTTAGGATTTGGTAGAGAATAGACTGGGGATTGAGTGCCCTTGGACGGTAAATGATCCAGAATACTCCAGGTGGGGTCGAGTACCCTTGGACGGTAAATGATCCAGAATACTCTAGGTGGGGTCGAGTACCCTTGGACGGTAAATGATCCAGAATACTCCAGGTGGGGCCGAGTACCCTTGGACGGTAAATGATCTTAAATACTCCAGGATGGGTTGAGTGCCTTGGACGGTAAATGATCCTAAAACACTCGGTAGTATGAATCGAAGGTAGACTATAGCTTGTGAGCTAGGTAACCGGGAAAGGAGTGAGAAAAGTCAGGTAAGAACTTTATCTCTAAAAGACTCTTTAAGGTAAATGACCTACGGGTTGAGTATTTTACGAGTATATATATACAGTATGTATCATCGGGTGGATGAGGGACATCTATATGTATATATCACCCTATTTTTGGGTCTCGTGTCTGAAACATTAGTTATTCTTCATATAGCCTGCTTGTCACTAGTACTTCTATGGAGTACTGACCCCTCCGGGGGCCCTCACATTTTTCAGGTTGAGGCTAAAGTCCTACTACCTGCACCTTTGCCTAGGGTGATCATTCGAGGAGGAAGATGTGGTTCGTGCTTCCATTCATATTTCAAATGTATAAACTGCTCATGGATTTTTGAACAATGTTTTCATTAAAACAGTTGGGGTCTACGTGCCCGTGTTTGCCACGTGTGGCTAAGTATCAAACATTTTATTATTTTCCGCATTTGTTTGATTATGATATTGATGTTGATTGTATGTGTTTACTAATCGGTTTGGCAATAGAATCAATCGGACGCCTTGTACAACTCAATGGGGATGAACTGTTGTTGTTCTTATCGGGTTGTACGGCGGTTGTCTACGTGGCTCGGACGCGGTCCGGGGCGTGACATAAAGCACATCCGTGCGGTAATCCACGTAGAATGGCTATCGAATGTGGTTCTAGCCCCAAAACAATCTACCTGGAGAATGTGCGTGGATTACTCTGATCTGAATAAAGCGTGCCCCATGGATCCCTACCCAGTGCCGAGGATCGATCTGCTAGTGGATGAAACTGCCGGGTGTGAGTTACTGAGCTTCATGGATGCTTTCTGGGGTTATCATCACATATTCATGCACCCGGCCGATGCAGAGAAAACGGCGTTCGTTACTTCGGATGACGTGTTTTGCTACATCGTCATGCCATTCGGATTAAAGAACGCAATGGCAACCTTCCAGAGGATGATCGGGATGCTGTTCAAAGATGTGCTGGGTGTCACAATGGAAGCCTACGTTGATGACATCCTGATCAAAAGCAAAAGGAAGGAAAACCATGTCCTAGATATAGAAAAGGTATTCGGGATAATGCAAAAGGCGAATATGAGGCTGAATCCCAAGAAATGTGCGTTTGCTGTAAGAGGAGGCAAATTTTTGGGGTACATGATGAGCGAGAAGGGGATTGAGCCCAATCCAGAAAAAGTAAAGGCAATTGTGAACATGGAGGCTCCGAGAAATCTCAAGGAAGTGCAGAGATTGACCGGTCGGTTAGCAGCCCTGAGCAGATTCCTATCCAAACTGGCCGATCGAGCTATCCCGTTCTTCCAAATCATGAAGAAAGCCAACCCTTTTGAATGGACAGCCGAATGCCAAACGGCCTTTGAAGATTTCAAGACATATCTATCTTCCCCCTGGTCTTGACAAAACCCGAACCAGGGGAACATCTGTATATGTACCTTGCTGTAGCTGACTTGGCCGTAAGCACAGTATTGTTGAAAGAAGAAGATGACGTTCAACGGCCAATCTATTTTGTGAGCAAGGCGTTGAACGGCCCGGAAACCAGGTACACCTTGCTAGAGAAGAATGTACTGGCCCTGATAGCTGCCATTAAACGTCTGGCCCCGTATTTCCAGACCCACCCGGTAACTGTGTATACTACCCAGCCATTAGCCACCATCTTGAGAAATCCTATGGCAAATGGGCGCATTACGAAGTGGAGCCTCCTGATCGGGCAATACGAGGTAGATTTCAAACCCCGGCCTACTATCAAAGGGCAGTCCCTGGCAGATTTCATTGCAGAATGTACCGCCCGGCCCTCAGAAAAAGATTCAGAGAACAACGGGCTGGATAACTGGTGGGAAATGTATGTGGATGGAGCATCTAGTGCCAAAGGTTGTGGAGCTGGAGCTGTGATCACATCGCCCGAGGGGTTCAAAGCATATTATTCTATTCATTTTGACTTCAAGGTGACCAACAATGAGGCTGAATATGAGGCTCTCATTGCTGGTTTAAAGTATGCAAGGGCCCTGGGCGCCGATCGGTTAAAGTTCCGGTCGGACAGTCAATTGGTGGTACATCAAGTAAACGGCACTGCTGAGGCCAAAGAAGAAAGGATGAAGGCCTACAAGGAAATGGTTGAGGAGCAGATACGTAAATTTGAACAGGTGGTGCTCGACCAGATATCCAGAATCGAAAATACTGAAGCAGATATCCTGTCCAAATTAGAGAATGCAGCGTTCGACGATCGGGCACAGGAGATCCCGGCTCATATCCAACGTTTTGCCCATCGGGAAACATTGGCAACCCCAGCAATCATGGTGCTCCAGATCGAGGCCATATCTTATGCCATCCCGAGCTGGGTCGTAGATATGACCAACTACCTGAAAGACGGAACCCTCCCACAAGATAAAAATCCTGCTTATCAAAAAAAATGCATCCAGAGGAGGGCTTCCATGTTCGAATTGGTGGACGGGCAGCTGTACAAAAAGACATTTGGTGGGCCGTATCTGAAATGCCTCCCACCCGATCTAGCGGCAGCTGTAATGGAAGAAGTTCATGAAGGTATCTGTTCCAGCCACCAAGGGCCCAAGACACTGGCCAGAAAAATCATCTTGCAAGGGTATTATTGGCCAACTATCCAACAGGACTGCTTCGCGCATACTAGGAAATGTAAAGTATGCCAACTATACGCGCCGGTCCCCGGACGGCCTGCCACTTTCTACACTCCAATGACGGTGGCCCTTCCATTCGCAAGATGGGGAATAGACCTGTTAGGTCCTCTACCTACTGCACCTGGAAACAACAAGTACATCATTGTGGGGATAGATTACTTCACCAAATGGGTAGAGGCCGAGCCACTGGCCAGCATCACAGATGTTAAATGCCAGAAGTTTGTCTGGAAAAATATCATTTGCCGGTTCGGAATCCCTGAACAGATTGTAACTGACAATGGAAGGCAGTTCGTGAGCCGGAATTTTGAGAACTACCTGGTCAAATGGGGAATCAAGCATTCCAGAGCGTCCGTCGCATACCCTCAGGCAAATGGCCAGGTAGAAAATATGAACCGAACTATCATGGATGATATGAAGAAGAAGCTGGAAGAATACTCCTCATCGTGGCCTGATCAGTTGAATTATATTCTATGGACATACAGGACCACACCCCGAACGGCCACGAGAGAGACTCCATTTGCCCTTGCCTATGGTTTCCAGGCCAAAGTACCAACGGAGATCCTAGTTCCTACACACCGAACGGTGCATTACAGCCCCGAACAGAATGAAGACAACTTACGGGCCGAAATGCATTTCATAGAAGAAAGAAGGGATCTGGCAGCGGCACGAATGGAAGAGTATCACAGAGCCACGAGAAGATATTTTGACAAGCAGGTTAAAGTTCGTTCAATCGAGGTAGGGGACCTGGTGCTAAGAAAGAGAGAGAAAAGCAAACCGCTCGAAGGGGGCAAAATGGCACAAAATTGGGAAGGCCCCTACCAGGTATGTAAGAAGTATGCTTCAGGAACGTTTGGCCTACAAAATACTGAAGGCCGACCGGCAGGAACTTGGAATGTGGAGCACCTGAGGAAATTTTATCAATAAAAACGGCTGTTGCCACCTCTAAAAAAAGTATATAGAGAGGGAGACATAACTTCCACACAAACTCAGCCCATGGTTAACTCGATCATTCCGGATGACTGAATGACGAACGGGTTAACAACATGGAAGGAAAATCAATTCTCAGCTTAGAGAGTTTTTGACCTTAGATTTATGAAAGAATAAAGGGATCAAAAACGGCTTGAAGAATTGAGGCTAAGAAAATCGGTGCCCGTGGTTAACTCAATTATTCCGGATGACCGAATGACGAACGGGTTAACAACATGGAAGGAAAATCAATTCTCAGTTTAGAGAGTTTTTGACCCTAGATTTATGTAAGAATAAAGGGATAAAAAACGGCTTGAAGAATTGAGGCTCAGAAAATCGGTGCCCGTGGTTAACTCAATCATTCCGGATGACCGAATGACGAACGAGTTAACAGCATGGAAGGAAAGTCATTCTCAGCCAACGGCTGGGAGTTTGACGCTCAGATAGTCTCACCTCAGCGGTTAATATGAGAATCGATTCTGGAAAACCGAATGACGAACATATTAGCAGTTTGGAGGGAGCCATTATTTCAGCAAGAGTTTTGACCCTGTAATTACGCATTGATGAATGGATCAAAATGGCCTGGAGTTCGAAGGACAGTGATTCTCACCTCAGCTTGTTAACACGTAGAATCGTTCTGGATGACCGAATGACGAACGGGTTAACAGCTTGGAGGGAGCTGAGTCGTCAACTTAGCCAAAGTCGACCCTGTAATTACGTACGGGCAAAGGGATCAAAACGGCTTGGAGATGGTGTCAAGACTGTAAGATATGGATTAACCGAGCGACGTTCGGATAAGGTACGGATTGTCGCCCGGGGAATCGGAACTATGGTTTTGAAAAATCTCGCCTCAGTCATAAAACTTGACTTGGAAGCTAGTCACCCTTTTAACTATAAGTAAGGAATGACCCAAATTCGATGATCTTGCTTACAGTTCGAAAAGGGTTACCTCAGACCCCTAATATGGATGATACGAGCCAGAGAGAACAGTTCGGAATGCATCGGAATTATGGGTTTGGAAGGGAGAGAGTCTCACCTCAGCTTGTTAACACGTGAAATCATTCCGGATGACCGAATGTCGAACGGGTTAACAGTTTGGAGGGAGCCCCTATCCCAGCCGAGAGTTTGACCCTGTGGTCACGATCAAAACGGCTTGGAGGAATTCACCTCAGCTAAGAGTTTTGAACCCGTGCGTCACGAACAGGAAAAGGGATCAAAACGGGTTCGGGAAAGGTGTCAGAACAATTGTGAAGAGAGTCTCACCTCAGCTCGTTAACACGTGAAATCATTCTGGATGACCGAATGTCGAACGGGTTAACAGTTTGGAGGGAGCCCCTATCCCAGCTGAGAGTTTGACCCTGTGGTCACGATCAAAACGGCTTGGAGGAATTCACCTCAGCTAAGAGTTTTGAACCCGTGCGTCACGAACAGGAAAAGGGATCAAAACGGGTTCGGGAAAGGTGTCAGATATAAAGATACATGAGCCGAGTGAGGTTCGGCCACGTAGAAAAGATTGTGAACAAAAAATCAAAGGAAGAATAGAAAAAATACAACAGACAAAGGGAAGAAGTCCAGTTTATTCTTCGGCATTACTAGCCGGAATATACAAGAAGAATGAATATACAAGAAAAGAGACAACATATAAGGAAAGAAGGCTACACTACTGGATGATTGCCGTTCGGGGAGGATGTAGGCTGAGAGTTCCCTGCTTGCACTGCATCATCAGGCGCTGCTTTGGACCTTTTCTCCATAATGCGATCATATGTATTCCCGAACAGATCGTCAAAGCCTAATTCGTCGGGATCGAACGGCTTGGGGAAATGCTCGAGGATCAATTCAAGGTTCCTGTCCAGAAGCAGGTCCTGACTCTGCTTCACAGTTTTCTCGGTCAGGACATCCAAAAAAGATTTCCCTTCCGGCGTGCTGTCCAGGAGGTCGATCCCTGCTTTGATGGGATCTTCGCTTTCACGCAAGAATTGCCCAAGGTGAGGACCCAGGAATTGCCGGGCCGTGTTCTCCAGAGCGACGTTCAGGCCCTTTCCCCGTTGGAAATCCGCTATCGATTGTTGAGCAATCTGGGAAGTGTTGACCGTGTAGGGTTCGGGCAGATGGTCGCCTACAGTTTTGTCAAATTTAATACCAGCAGACTCAGCAGCCCGCACCTTGGCCCGGAGTTCTTTAAGCTCCTGATCGCGACGACGGGACATCTCCTGCATCTCGGACATAGCAGCTTTTGCCTTCTCACCCTCTTTGGCCTGCTCTTGGAGATCGGCCGCTAACTTCCGAGCGGCAAAAAGGAGGACCTGGCCATCATCCCGATCGCTGGCCAGGGCTTTCATCTCCTTCTCAGCGGCAAGAAAGGCCTTGTGATAATACACGCCAGCCTGAAAACAAGATTACAATGAAAGTCAGATAAGGTAAAACATGAATAGTAGAAAGGCATGGGGCGGAATGAAATGTACCTTGAGTGCTTCCTGGTGACCTGCTTCGAAAAGGTCTGACCAGTGAGTCAAGTTGGTGAAGCTCGGGGGAACTTTGATCGCAGTATGACACCACATAGAAGATGGCATCAGCCCGAACAGATACCTCCCTTCTGATCTGGGCCCCATATTTGAAAATTCAACAAACATCCGATCATCGATCGGTGTGGCAGTAAGAACCGGAGTTGGTTTGTTGGCAGGCACCGATCTTTTGGGCTCGGCCTCCGGCCCGGTCAAATCAACCACATGGTCGATCGGGATCAGGTGATCGCCATCATTTCCTTTGCGCTTTTTGCGGGTTTGCTCTGCCGAGTCACGATCGGCTATCATCTTCTCCTTCCCTTTAGCAGAAGAGATAGAGCGCCAGACGGGTATGAGAGATATCACACCTACAAGAAAGAGAAATAAAAGATAAGAAGTTGAATTGTGAGAGCGAAGGATGATCGGGTTAAAACCCTACTATGCTTACCGATTCCAGCAGATAACATGCTCGAAGTAGTGACAAAGCTGCGAAGACTTCTGGTCCCTTCCATCCGCAAAGACTCAGCTTGGGAGCGTAGAACGGCGTCCACCCTGGGCAGAGAATCCCGAACAGGATATGCGTTCCACCTATCCGGGAATGGCAGAGAATCACCTACCCGAACGAACAAAAACCGCTCCTCCCAGTCAGCCTGCGAGGTAACGTTCTCTGTGAACAGCTGACGGTCAGAACGAGCTACCAGTTTCAGGTACCCGGTCGTCCAGTAGGGCTGATAGCAGTAATGATAAAGGAACAGATCAACGCTTGGGGTGATCCTCAACTCGTGGCACCGGATAATGAAGCCTGTCAGAATGCGGTAGGTGCTGGGCACGAACTGAGCGGGCAGTACAGCAACCCGGCGTAAGAATTCCACTATGAATGAATGGAGAGGGAACCGAAGTCCAGCAGTCAGAGCATCAAGGTGCACTAGCACGTGCCCCGGTCGGTGCCTCATAGGGTGCCGAATGAATCCGGCATAGTATTCTCTTGGTGGGGGCAACAACTGGCTAAGTTGCCGTTCAACATCTTCTGGGAGACGTTGTTTGTGTTTGCGTATGCGATTGAAGTGTAGGGCAATGCGGGGTGGCCGCTCGGGCATCCCCTTGTTGTAAACTTGGAGGTAATATCCGGACAGACATCCGTCCTCCTGTGGCTGTTCGATATGTTTGCCGGCCTGAGGATTGGCGGGTTTAGGCGTTTGGGACGAAGAGCCTTCGGCCCGGTTACCAGCGGATGTTTTGCTTTTGCGAATCAAAGGCATCTCTTCAGATTCTGAGCTAGAGGAGTAGTACATAAAAATGCTGGAGGAACTCTGGGAATTCTAGAGAGAGAAGGCTTGAGAGTATGCAAGGGAATTCTAGGAATTTTAGAGAGAGAAAGCTCGAAAGAAAAATGAGAAAACAGCAGGAGAAATTAGGGGAAGCACCTCTCTATAAATAGGGAAAGGGCCGCGCAAATCCCTAATCCTTGAGCAACACGTGGCATTGGGTGGTTACGATTAATCTGGGACATTTATGATTCATTTTTTGTGCACGTACCCCGGACGGGCTTACAGAGGATTAGCAAAGATCACAGGGACTTGCTGTTTAGAAAAATGCTAAGTCCTGAATGTCAACCTGAAGCCCGAACGGCTACCAACTTATGAAGAGGCCCAGGTGGAAAGAACACTAAGAAAACGGCTAAGTCCTAAACATTGGTCTGAAGCCCGAACGACTATCAATGTTATAAAGAAGCCCAGGTGCAAAGAAAACCAAGAAAACTGCTAAGTCCTAAAAGTTGACCTGAAGCCTAACCGGCTATCAACGTCGTAAAAGCTATCCTAAGGATTGATCTGAAGCCCGACCGGCTATCAACGTTGTAAGAGATTATCTGAAGCAAGAATGTGCTAAGTCCTAAAAATTGGTATGAAGCCCGAACGGCTGAGTACCAGAGAGAAGGGGGTTTTCCTTAAATAAATCATCAGAACTTTCTAATTCCCGAACGGCGATCAACGGCATTAAGAGTAGTTGAGCAAGAAATAAAGTTAGGAAATTGATTGTCCTACAAAATGGGCCGAATCCCGAATGACGAGTAAAATCATGCATTAAAGACAGAAAATATAGTACACAAAATTTCAGGCAAAAAAGGGATATATATTCATCGGTTCTACTGACCGGGAAGTACAAGCTATTTAGAGAAAAAGAAAATTACAACAGGTAATGAAAGAGTACATATGAATTATTGGCTAGGGGCCATTTCATCTCCCTCTTCGTCCTCATCTTCATCATCATCAGACAGGGGCTCAGGCTCTCTCCCAGCAGCCCGATCGGTTTCCCTTTGCTGAGCTCGCAAGAATTTCTCAAACTGAGTCTGGATAATGTCATCTGCGGGGAGATCAGAAGCCTGAACCGGCCTCCCCAGATGATTTTGAAGCTGATTGACGAAGGGACGCAGCAAGACCTGGCCAATTTTGCCATAAAGGTCTGAGACAATGGAGTCGTTCCATTTTTTGGCCTCGGGGTCCTTATCTAAGAGGGCCACCCCTGCCGATAGCCGACCAGCGCCTTTGGGGAAACCCTTCAAGTACGCCCCAAAGGCGAACGGGATTTGGGCCCTTGCATGATCATCCTTGATGGCGGAGAATTCATCAGAGGATTTAAACGTGTCCCGGACGGCGGACAGATACACATTCACTTCATAGGGACCGTCCGGGATGCTGGATGGCATTTCTTCGAATTTGACCTGTGCGGCCTCAGCAGCAAGGACCTTCGCCTGGGAAGCTGCGAGCTGGACCCGAAGGGTACCGAGCTCAGCATCCAGCCTCTGCTTTTCCTCCGCAAAGGCTTTCCGTTCGGCCTCCAGAGAGGCGATGGCGGCAGCAGCATGTTGCTCAGCAGAAGACTGGGCAACAATCAGTTCCCGCTCCTTGGCCAGACGGGCCTCCCGCATCTGAAGGGTGTACAAACCCATCTACAGAGTACCGTTCGAGAGTTAGTACTGATTACAGAGAATAAAATAAAGGCAAAGCGCAAAAGACAATGTACCTTCAGAGAAGTAGAGCGAGACATTCTTCAGATTGCTCGACCGGCAACTGAGGAAGGGAAAAGTTGTTGAACAAAGAGGAGGTCGACCAGATCTGGCTCGCGGTAGAGCCGGCCCTCTCTAAAACCTCATGGACAGGGTCGGATAGGGAGATCCGCTCGACTTGACCCGTGATGTGGTCGGTATGGGTCTCACCAGCATTCGAGGGTTCCCCCCGAACGGAGTCGAAATGCTGAGAAAATTGGTGCAGTTGGTCAGAGCCGAACCGGTCGTCGACCAGCATGGCCTCGAATTGGTCCTGGTGGACCTGCTGTATTGGCTGAGGCTCTTGAAGCGGTTCAGAAGGGGCAGCATCCTGAGCGGGAATAATGGTGGGAGTAGGTTGGGGGTTCTTCTGGGATTTTTTCCGCTTACCGGCCCCACCGGCTGCGATAACTCTGCTGTCATCCATAGGTAGATCTGGGTTTGGTGCTGAAAAAAGACAAAGGAGAATGTTAGTATCGAGCGGCCTTAGCGTGTGAGAAACTAGAAAAAGGAATAAAAGAACGTTTCTCGCACGGGAAGGACCGCCCGGACCATGGCACTTGGTTTCTCAAAACAAGTAAACCCAAGAGAACGAGCAGTACCTATCCCAGCCGTAATGAGTCGTTCGGGAGTCAGATAATTCATGATGTCCATGCATTTATCCTTCTCCACAGCAAGCACGTCCTTGTAAATTTCTTCAGTGAGGACAGGATCAGGAGTCTTGCGGGGGAAGGCATTCCTTTGAACAGGATGTGTCCCGTTCGGGCACTAGTGGCCAGATAACCGTGGGTTTGTTGCGGGGCTACTTTGAAGAATTTATGGAAGAGTTCTAGGGTTGGTCGGGCGCCGACATCTTTGCAACGACAAATGAAACCCGCCATTGCCCGATAGGAGTTCGGCATAATCTGGTCCGGTACAACTTCGTAGAAATTGAAGAAAGAAATGAAAAAGGGGTGTAGCGGAAATCTAAGGCCGGCCCTAATTGAGTCAAAGTGGACTATGGTCATTCCGGGCCTATGACGCATTGGGTGAAGCCCAGCTTGCAAACGGAAATCCACCGGGTCAGGAATAAGGGCCGGAATTTCGGCCCTATTGTGAGAGGTCAATTTCTGCCGCCTCTCCCTAATCAATTTTAGATCAAGGGTATGGTGAGGAACATCGTTGGGACGTCCGGCCGCCATGGAGGCTATTTCATCCTCGGATTTGGTGTCGTCGGAATCCTCACTGGAGGAAGAAGAAGTGCTAGGGAGGTCCTCCGCCTCAGCCCTGGTATTCGTCGCCATCCCAGTAGAAACACCGGCAAACGGAACTGTGATGACATCTACAATGGCGGCGTCACGGTCATCTCCATGAGAGGCCATCTCCGAATCAGAGGAATGCTCTTTGGGGCTCATCTCGATCGAAGCCAGAAATGAAGATAGGAATCCGGAGTTGGGAAATTACCTGAGCAAAGGAAGCAGGGAGAAAATTGCAGAGGAAACAACGAAGGCCAAGGAATTGCAGAGTCGAAACCCGGAATTGAGAAGCTAAAGGCTAATTTATAGCCCTGAAAACCGCCGTGTCAAGAACCAATCAGAGAGCGACACGTCACTAGGAGCATTTAAGCTAAACACGTGTCTAATGAAAAGACTAAACGACAGTTATCATGATGAATATGGGGAAATGAAGCGGCAGCCGTCGAATCGCAGCATGGGGAACTGATTACTTCTGTACCCCGATCGCCATTCGGGGTATTATAACATTGATATACTTCCTAATGCACTCACTTCGTTCGAGACATCGGAAGTGGGGGACTTGTGTTGGGATATTGACCTAGAGGCCCAATATCCAGATCGGGAAGACCCAAGATACCCGGCCCAAGCGACGGGCCCATCACTCTATGATGAATAGATCCAGTAAGAAGACATACCGAACGGAATTCGGCCCAAATAAAGGTTGGCCTAGTAAGAAGACATACTGAACGAGGTTCGGGCTATATACCATACTTGGGCCAATTTGACAGCATCTTCCGTACAGCCCAACATCCCGTTCGAGCAACGGCCAACCAGCAAGTGGCCAGGTGCAATTAATGCCAGACTGTGACATCAGCAAGTGGAAGCATGGATGACCAAGTCGGTGGAACAACGGCCAATCAGCATGAGGCAGTCCATGCTCTCCATTAGTATAAATAGAAGGTTTCAAGTCATTGTAAGGGTTAGCATTTCAATACTCAAGCTCTAGAATAGCATCATTTGCTCTTATTTCTTGTATTAAAGCATAGTTTCCGACTTACCGATCGGGAAATTCCTTGTAATCAGATTGGTTAATTAATACAAGTGAGCTTTCGAGTTTTAGTTAGTTCAGATCTTATATTTCTTTACACACTTTGATTCTGGGCCATTCCTGATATATCCAAAGTTCGTGTTGGGCTTTCGGATCTACGGGATTTACCCTCAACATATTTTAAATTTGTCACAGAGCTAATCAGTGCGGAATATTGGAGTGTCGGTGATTCGTCACACAATTGTGCGTACTGCGGAGCATTGTTTTGGTATGAAGAAAGAATTCTTCGAAGTTCTTCGAAAAAATACCCGAAGTATTCTTTGTGTTGCACTCAAGGGAAAATTAAATTGCCACAGTTAAAGGATCCTCCATTGGAACTACAACAATTCATTCATGGCATAGATTCGGTTTCTAAGCACTTTCAGGATAATATTCGCTCATACAACAGCATGTTTTCGTTCACTTCCATGGGAGGAAGGGTAGATAGAACAATGAACAGGGGTGGATCTCCCCCAATCTTTAAACTAGGTGATCAAAATTATCACCTCATTGGGAGTTTGCTACCCCATGAAGGAAGTGTGCCGAAATTTGCACAACTATATATATGACACCCAAAATGAAGATGCTAATCGTTTGAGCTCAGTGAGGTAATTTTATAACCTTAAAACTCATAAGCATATATAATCGTGCACACATGTTGTTAGGTAGAAATATATGATATTTTTTATTTATTTGGTTAAATCATTTTAGGGATGATGAAAAGAAGAACAATTTGCATGCACATATTGTGACTACATTAAGGGAAATGTTAGACCAACATAACGTTTTAGTTAAGTCCTTTAGAATGGTCAGAGATAAACTAGCTGAGGGTGGGGAAACAAAAGTATCCCTTAAGCTAATAGGGAGGAGAACTAAGGATGCCATAACTTATAATTTACCGACAGTTTCAGAGGTAGCGGCATTGGTGGTAGGTGATTTTGATGAATCACTTGGGCAAAGAGATATCATGGTTGAAACTCAAGGAGGTTATTTGAAAAGAAAAAATGAGCTAAATCCGGCATATCTGGGTTTGCAATATCCGCTTTTGTTTCCATATGGTGATGATGGGTACAGGGAGGATATAGCTTTTTCTGATGAGAGGTTGTCAAACACACGCGGTCGACGAAGTGTTAGTATTAGAGAGTTTCTTGCTTACAGATTGCATGAACGAGCAAACGAGGACTCTTTCATCCTTAAGAGTAGGAGACTATTCCAACAATTCACAGTCGATGGATACACAATGGTTGAGTCATCAAGGCTAATGTATATTAGAACCCATCAAAAACAACTCAGGTGTGAAATGTACAAAGGCCTATCAGATGCTTTGCTAAGCGGTGAGAGAGATGCGTCAACACAGGGTAAGCGAGTTGTCCTTCCACCGACAATTGTAGGGGGTGCTCGATACATGGTTCAAAATTATCAGGATGCCATGGCTATATGTCGATGGGCAGGGTACCCAGATCTATTTTTGACTTTCACATGTAACCCAAAATGGCCTGAAATTCTTAAATTCCTTTCTTCAAGGAATTTGAATTCCGAAGATCGTCCAGATATAGTTTGTCGAGTGTTTAAGATGAAGTTGGATGGCTTGATCAAATACCTAAGACAAAGTAAGGTATTTGGAGAAATTCGAGCAGGTATATTAAATATGATGTGTGTAGATTTATATTTATATAAATACATGGTTATATATGTTTGTATGTGTGTGTACATAATTGTTATGTTGACTGCTCGCAGTGATTTACACCGTTGAATTCCAAAAGCGTGGGTTACCGCATGCTCATATTTTATTATTCATGGGGAGTAAAGACAAATTCCCCACCCCAGCAGACATTGACCGCATTATATCAGCTGAAATACCTGATGAAAGGGCCGATCCTGATTATTTTAAAGCTGTATGTACACATATGATGCACGAACCATGTGGCAGTGATGCAAGGAACGCCCCTTGCATGGTTCAGTCTAAATGTTCAAAGCACTTCCCAAAGAACTTCAACGAGCAAACTAACTTGATGAAGAAGATTATCCTAAATATAGGAGGCGGAATGATGGAAGAACAATTGTCAGAAGTGGTGTGTCGCTTGACAATAGATACGTTGTTCCCCAAAACAGGTCGTTATTGATGAGGTATGATGCTCATCTTAATGTAGAGTGGTGCAATCAATCGAGGTCAATAAAATATTTATTCAAATACGTGAACAAGGGACATGATCGTGTCACAACGGGATTTTATGAAACAACAGGTAAAGATGACACTGAGAAACCTGTTGATGAAATAAAAATGTACTATGATTGTCGGTATATCTCTCCATGTGAGGCAATGTGGAGAATTTTTGGATTTGAAATTCAATATAAGAATCCAAGTGTTGAACGTTTGAGCTTTCACTTCCATAATGAACAGTATGTTTATTTTGAAGATGGTGCAACGGTGAGTGACATTGTCTTGCGTGAATCTGTTAAGGAGAGTATGTTTCTTGCATTGATGAGAGCAAATGCAGAGTACCCCGAGGCAAGGGATTTAACTTATGCCGAGTTCCCTCAAAAGTTTGTCTGGAAATCGGCAACAAGAGAATTCGTGCCTCGGAAAAAGGGGTTTGCATTAGGTCGTCTAACGTATGTGCCGCCGGGATCAGGAGAATCTTATTATTTGCGATGTGTCCTTAATTTGAGACGTGGAGTTACAAGCTATGATGATCTTAGAACTGTGGATGGAATTATTCATAATACATATCGCGAGGCATGTTTCGCCTTAGGGTTGTTGGACGATGACAAGGAGTACGTTGAAGGATTTTCAGAAGGTAGTTATTGGGCTACTGCATGGTTACTTAGAAAGTTGTTTGTGATTTTATTGGCAGCAGATACAATGGGTAGACCAGAATATGTGTGGGACAAGTGTTGGACATTTATGTCAGATGACATTCTACACAGGCAAAGAAGAGCTTTAATGCATCCAGGTACTAAATCGTTGATATATTACACACACAGATACCTATACACACATATGTATTTATATTTTCAAAATCATTCATTATATATTACACATGTTATTTGATATTACTCTTCTCATACATGTTATATCAGATTTGAAGTTGACCGAGGCTGAAATTAAGAATTATGCATTGACTGAAATAGAAATGATGTTAAGGAGAATTGGTAGAACTTTAAAGGACTATCCATCAATGCCATTCTCCACGATAAGTGATGCTGCATTATATCAGAACAAACTTATTTTTGATGAATTGCAGTACGATCATGCTGCCCTCCGTGAAGAGCATGACAGATGCATGCAAAGTCTCAATGATGAACAACGTCACGTGTACACAACCATTATTCAATCTATTGAAGAAAATAATGGTGGGGTGTTCTTTGTATATGGTTATGGAGGTACGGGGAAAACGTTTGTGTGGAAGACGTTGTCAGCTGCTTTGAGGTCCAAAGTAGAAATTGTTTTAAATGTTGCTTCGAGTGGCATAGCAGCTTTATTGTTACCGGGTGGTAGGACGGCTCATTCACGCTTTGCAATACCAATCAACCCGAATGAAAACTCCACATGCAACATCAAGCAAGGTAGTCCATTAGCACAATTGATAATTCGGTGCAAACTGATCATATGGGATGAGGCGCCGATGATGCACAAGTATTGCTTCGAAGCTTTAGATAGAAGTTTGCGGGACATCTTGAGATTCAGTAATTTAAATAGTGCTGAAAAACCCTTCGGGGGGAAAATAGTGTTCGGGGGAGACTTCAGACAAATTTTACCAGTTATTGCAAAAGGTACTAGACAAGACATTGTGAATGCCACGATTAATTCTTCGTATATTTGGCATGAATGTTTGGTATTACGTTTGACGAAGAACATGAGGTTGCAATCATTGACCGATGGTCGTGAATATGAAGATTTGGTTGAGTTTGCAAAGTGGATTGCGAGTTTAGGGGACGGGACTGCGGGGGAAGATAATGATGGCTTTGCCAATGTAAAAATCCCAAATGAGTTTTTGTTAGTGTGGAAGCGACCCCATTGCCACTATTGTCCAGAGCACCTACCCAAACTTTGAGAATATTGTGAATGACCCGACTTACTTGCAAGAGCGTGCAATTATGGATCCAACTCTTGATGTTGTCGATGCAATCAATGAATACTTGACTTCTTTGAATATTAATGAAGAGTCAAGGACATATTTAAGTTCAGATAGCATTTGCAAGTCAGACTCGAATGCTGATTTTCTGGCTGATTTGCATACTCCAGAATTTCTCAACAAAATACGTGCATCTGGAGTTCCAAACCATGAGTTAACCCTAAAGGTTGGTACTCCAATAATGCTTTTAAGAAATATTGATCCTTCGATGGGGCTTTGCAATGGAACAAGGTTAATTGTTACACGACTTGGAATCCACATCCTAGGGGCAAAAATTATGGGCGGAAAATATGTCGGGCATGAGGTTGTCATTTCGAGGTTAAGCTTAACTCCTTCAGATTCAAGAATACCATTCAAGTTTCAAAGAAGACAATTTCCAGTAATGACCTCTTATGCGATGACTATAAATAAGAGTCAGGGACAATCTTTGTCTCATGTTGGTCTTTTATTGAAGAAGTCAGTGTTCACGCATGGTCAACTGTATGTTGCAGTGTCAAGAGTAACAAATCCTAAGGGATTGAAGATATTGATCTGCGGTGAAGATGACCAACCAACTGACCACACCACCAATGTAGTTTATAAGGAAGTTTTTCGCAATGTGTAGATTGTGAAACCCTACATAACGTTGAGCTTTTTCTACTAATTTCAAAACATATTTGCTATCTATCTATGCATTCTCAGTACTACACTGTTACATATTGGATTGCTTTGTGATGTATATTATGTAGGTTGCGTGTTACACTTACAAATTATGACCTACGAATTGATTCAACAACTCGATTCTCGATTATTGTGTCTATGAGTTATGATTGCAATGTGTAGATTGTGAAACCCTATATAATGATTAGCTTTTTCTACTTATTCCAAAACATACTTGCTATCTATCTCTGAGTTTTCACTATCCGATCCTTAATAATACTCCCTCCGTTTCTGAAACAAGTTCCACCTTTCCTTTTCGGGTAGATTCAAAATTAAGTTCCACTTTCAAACATTTCCTTCTTTGGCAAATTATCTACATCAAAACAGTGTCAAACAGTGTCAAACAGTGCCAAACAGTGTTCAAACAGTGCCAAACAGTGCACTCCACAGTAAAGTCAAATTTATTGTCTTAATATGTGTGAAGTCAAATGTGGAACTTGTTTCAGAAACGGAGGGAGTAATAATTTATTATGCATGTTACGTATATGACAATTTGCGTTCATTTCACACAACCAAATAACATTTAAAAATAATGTCGTATCACTATTACATTTTAATATCCCGCGCATCGCGCGGGTGAAAATCTAGTTAATAGTAAAAGTTGGTAGTATTTGAGAAAAAAGTGATTCTGAAAAAGTAAAAATCGATAGTATTTGGTAAAATAAGTGCTTTTTGTGTAGAATAAAAAGTGAAAAGCAGCTTAAAAAACCCTTTTACGCTTCCAACTTTTAGCTTTAAGTAGAAGATGTCATTTGAAAACACTCATTTCAACATTTTTAAACCAAAAACTGAAAAACACTTTAATTAATCTTTAGTAAATGACACGATCAATTCGACTCAAGGTCCGGCGCGCGTAACGGGCCCACATGGAAAGCGTGGGGCTCAAAATTTAGTGCTCAAAATCTAAAATGGTAGTGAAATATGCTCCCGCCAATCTTTCTAAATTTCCAAATTTCCTTCCACCTCCCTAGTCAGTATGTCTTCAGTTTAGTTTGGACTCCGCTCCTTCCGCAAGACCTGTGCCCTAATCGTGTAGTAACTCCTAGAGTTCGCAATGCCTACTTGGTTCGGGAAGCATCAAACTTCTGTTCTCATTACTTCGAGCCGCATGTTTATACACGTAGTCGAAAGGTGCCTCGAAAAGATGATGGAGGAGGGGTTGAAGAAAATGGCGATTGTTTGATGATATTTAAGCATCCGGGTCATTGCAGTGGAAAAGTAAGGAAAAGAAAGCTGACTCCAGAAGTATATTTGGCGGCACACACATATATATTGCTTAACTGTGAGGAGGTGCAACCTTACATCGAGTAAGATTAAAATAAAAAATTAAAAAGTTTTAGTTAATAATTAAATATATAATACGTTAATGTTATCTAATTGACAATATGTAGGATCTATGAAAACTTACTGAAGGAACTTAGTCCTGATATAAGTGAAGAAAGACTTGCAGATCAAGTTGAAGAACATTTTGCTTCATGGTTTGAAACTTATGTAAGCATGTTTATTTAATATTATTACTGAAATTTAAAAAGTACTACTTGTATCTAACTTTGTGTAATTTATAACATAGGCACGTAATAATGATATTGGGAACACATATCTACATGATCTTTCAAGAAGGCCATTGGCAACAGTGAAATCATACCCTGTTTATTTTATAAATGAGTATAAATTTCACACAGAATCATATGGTTTGAATAGATCAACAATGAACTATGGTGTTTGTATAACTGGTGCATACGGTGACTACTATGGGAAATTGCTGGAAATATTAGAAGTTGAGTACCCTGCTTTGCCACTTAAACGTACAGTGTTGTTTAAATGTGAATGGTATGATCCAACTCATAACATTGGAGTGAAGGTTCACAAACAATACAATCTAGTGGAACTCAATCAAAGAAGAAGGTTCAATAAATTTGAGCCATTTATTTTAGCAATGCAAGCTACTCAAGTTAGTTTTGTGTCTTATTCATGCACAAAACGAGTCAATTCTGATTGGTTAGCAGTATGTAAAATTCGTCCTCGTGGATGGATGGATGCATCAATGAAGGAAATTGGTCAATCAAAAGATGATGCTTTTCAAGAAGAAGAATTTGAATCAATTGAAATCATGGAGACTACAGATGAAGCAATCCCTACATTATGTGATTCAAATGTTGATCTAGAGATTCCACACAGGGATTCTGAAAGTGGTGAAGATGTGGATGAATTTGTGTCAAGTTCATCTAGCAGCGAGAGTGAAGATGAGGATAGTGATGATTGCGATAGTGATTAGTAAAGAGAATGATGAAGGCGCCAGTAGTAGTTACCACATACTTATTATTATTATTATTATTATTATTATTATTATTATTATTATTATTATTATTATTATTATTATTATTATTATTATTATTATTATTATTATTATTATTATTATTATTATTATTATTATTATTATTATTATTATTATTATTATTATTATTATTATTAGTATTATTATTATTATTATTATTATTATTATTATTTTATGAAGTCATTTATTTTTTAATATTTTCAAAATTTCACAGGAAACCATGGTTGTCGCTGCTTTTATTTGTAACCATATGGTTGTAAGCCAAGAAAAAAGTAAAACGGGAAAAATAACCAATGAAATTGGCTTAAAAGATTATTAGTTACACTTGAAGTATTGAATATTTAATGATGATACTAGTTTATACCTGAACCATGAAATAAGAAACCTATAATCAGCAGTGCACCCTGAAAGTGTAAATGAAATATATTTACCAATAGCTTCAACAACCTGGGAACAAAAGGTCCATACAAACCTTCATTGCTATTGAGTATGATAAATTGCTCCAGTGAATGTAAGACAAGCTTATAATTAGCAATCTCGAGAAGGATTTGAATCGACAAAGCATTTGAATTATAACAACAATCCAATGTGAGGCCTTTCGCTCTCTTCCTTTTTTAAAATTGGATATTGACTATGTTGTATTTATTTCTTAGAGTAGTTATTGATTTGTTTTATAAAAAAATAAGTACACTCATTTAGTGTTCTTTTAGAAAAATAAACTTTAGTCATTTTTTGCAAGAAATGTCCGATTTACCACCATTTGGTCATGGTACAATACAACGTAAGCGAAAGGCGAGTGGAACACCAAGATTTGTGAGTCGCTCACATGCTCGCTCTACATCTCCGGTAGCTACCCAACCTCTTAGATCACCATCCACCGCACCACCTGATTCATCATCACCAACACCACCATTGGGTTCATCATCAACTCCTGGACTTGTCTCATCTCAATCTAATCCACTATCCAACACATATACTTCTACAAGTAGTGATACAAATATTCCAAGTTCTAATTCTGAGCAACAAGAATATATTATTGGCTCTACAGTATCAGATGGCCGTTTGTGCATTGGAGTTAAATATAAGAAGTAAGTATTTTTTTAACTAAGAAGTTTTATAAGTTGATGTTATTTGTTTATATTAAATACTTATGTGAGAGTAATTCATTAAAACTATATTTTTATTGTAGATTAACACCTTCAGAGAAATGCTCTAGAGTGATTACTTCTTTGTTCAAGGAGAGAGTAGACCCTAATGGTCATTCATGGGCAACCTTAAGTGAAGATATAATCAAGTTTTACTGGGATGAGTTTAAGGTATTTTACATTTTATTAAATTTAATTAATATCTCGATGTTGTTGGCAGCCTTTTGTTTAGATGATGTTATTGCATAGTGAGGTGATTACTTCTTGGAGTGTGCAGTATGGCGATGACTGTACCACCATTCTTTCATTATTATTATTATTATTATTATTATTATTATTATTATTATTATTACTATTATTAATATTTATTATTATTATTATTATTCACTTATAAATTATGTAATGAATTGTAGAAGCACTGTTTTTAGAATCCTATTATTGAGTCTTCAATCAAGGTAGCTTGGACGAGAAAAGCAGCAGAAAGATATTCCAACTATCTTAGCAATATGAAAATTGGAAGATGCAAGAGAAATCCATCATTTGCACAAGACGTTTGGGACACTTGGGTAGCTGTCTGGAACACTGAAGAATTTCAGAAGAAATCAAATCAAAGCAAAAAAAAAAAAATAGGCGTCAAGGTGAATTGGATAAACCAGCTCCCTCTACTCATACGAGCGGGGCAAGATCTCATGCCACAGTTGCTAATGAAATTGTAAGTTCATTATATTATGACTAAAGCAATTTTTTTCATTATATTTTTTAAGGCTGATAATAGTTTTTTATCATTATTGTATAGGATAAAAGTTCTCAAAGCACAGTGACAGCTTATCAGGTTTTTGTGCACACGCAAACAAAGAATAATGATGGAAAGACTTTTATAAATGACCAAGCTAAACAGCTAAATGTAAGTATTGTTTGAACTTTAATTTATTTGGAAAGCTGTACTCTTATAATTAATTCATACAAATGATTGTAGGAAGAAATTGTGACTCGTCGCGAGGAGTTAATTGATATCGGAGAAGAGGTTGATGATGATCAATTGTTTTATAATGTTGTTGAACTTGGCTCATACGGACAGCATTTTATTCAGAATCATGCACCAGAACTCTCTTCAGAAACATACACTTCATCACAACAAAGTAAGCATGTTGATACAAATCATTTACAATCTGAAGTTCAAAGGTTGCAAGAAATTGTAGAGCAACAAAAGGAGTATCAGAAACAAACAGAACTAAAGCAACAGAAGACAGATGATATTATTCGTGCTTTGCAGGATCAGATTGAAGCTTTGGCTCGTGATAGGTCTAGGAGTCTTTGAGTTGTGATACGTACCTTGCTTTTTTTGGGTCATTACGTACCTTGCTTTTAATTTGTCTTTTGCATCTTATTCTTTAATAGTTCAGGTTTTGGTATGTTGAACATTATAATTTATATGTATTGAGTATGCAATGAAAATAAATTAAATATATATTTTCTGGCGATGCATTAGTGCAATAAATTTGCGCAGTGGATTATACGCAGTTGCAATTTTGCAATGATAGTGCCAATGAAATTTTAAAGCAATCACACTTTCATTTAGTTGCAAAATTGCAACATTATTTGCAATGATTTATAATTTCTGTTGCAATTTATGTCGTGTAAATTGCAATGATAATTGCAACAAAATTCAAACTTAACCGTGGTTAATTCTCTTGCATTATTACAACGGGACTCGCAATGATGTTTAACTCTGTTGCAAAAATGCAATGAAATTTGCAACTCATGTTCCATTGCATTTTTTGCAATTGAAACACTTGCATTGCAATTTTTGCTACGCAAAATATAAGCAAATTAATTCGGTTGCAAATATTGCAATGAAAACTGATATGTTGCAAATGCCATTGCAAAACATTGCAACAGATTCACATATTGTTGCAAAAAATTGCAAGGACCTTTATTACAATGAGATTGTGTTTGTTGCATTTTTCGTTGCAAATCGAGATTTGCAACAGAATTCAATATTTTGCAACAAAATTTGTCCGTTGCAAATAAGGAATTTTCTTGTAGTTTTTTAATAAACTGCAGATACGCTCGAAGAACGTACGATACGAATATCTTAGAGTGTCTGATATGTGAATGTTTCTGATTCACCGATACAGTATCCTAGTCAAATATACGTGCTGTATAGTTAATACTTCGTATAACTTATAAGAGGGGGCTGATTTAAGTGATGTGGATGCATGAATCGTGCCACCGGATGTCATAACTAATTTGAAGATTTTGGAACTTATTCTATTCTAAATTGAATCTACAACCTTAGACTACTTAGAGTGGTGAGATATTAGAAAAAAACGCTAAATGTGGAGTTTTTGAACTCCTAATTGTGTGTAGTAAGAGTTTAAAAGGGTATTAAAAGTGGGAAAAGGGATAGATGGGGATAAATATAGAAGGTGAGTTTAGAGAAGTTTACGTACCATGTTTTATTTTGATGCGGATGATGTCATGCTGACATCATTCTTGCATCATAATATCCCAAATTTTTATAAACTTATATTCCCTGCGTCCTTTAAAACTTTGCCAACTTTTCTTTTTTTGGATGCCACACTAACTTTGCCACTTTTCCTTTTAAGTAAAAAAATTGTGTTTCCAATTAATTCTCTTTCCTCTGCACAAACATCTACCACACAACGTTACATCATTAATTCCCGTGCCTGTCAAACTTGACAATGTTTTAATGGACGGAGGTAGTATAATTTTTTTATTTATCCTTCAATTTTTAAAAAATATATCAAAATTCATAAGTTTTTATGATCTTTCATATGACACCAATATGTAATATATAAAATGAAAATAAAATATGAAGTTTTAATTGTTGAAGTTTTCTTGAGCCCCAAAAACACGAAATACAATTTTTTAATTCATGGGGCCTTCACAAGTAACTGAATATTCTATAATTGAACTTTACTTGAATTAAGTTCATTTTTTGTTAACCGAAAACTTTGAAAAGTAAAGTGAGAAAGAAGAGAATGATTAAGAAGAAAAATATAAAAAGGGAAATAAAATAAAAATACAGAAAGAAAAAGACAACAACAAAAAAGAGCTATTTTGAAGAGAAAATTAATATAAAAAAATCTCTCCTAATAGAGTGAGAAATAGAACAATAAAAATGGAAAAGAAATAAGAACAAAATGATAGAAAAAGTAATTAAAAATGTCTAGGGATGAAAATAAAGAAAGAAAAATTTTAGGGAGAAAAAAGAAAAAAATGAAAAATGGGACCATTTTGAGCAGATTTGTGAAAGGTGGAATTATTGAGTTTTTTTTCGAATTAATGGTAATTAATTAATTACGAAAATAATGCTGGGTTAAAAGTATTTACCGATATACTGCTGAGATTAACCATGGTCGGGGTAAGTCGCCAAATGGTTGGGCGACTTATAAGTCACCATCCGGTTTGACGACTTATAAGTCGCCCAACCGTTTGGCGATTTACCCCTTACTATAAACAAGGTCTCATTTCTTATATTTAGGAGTTACGAAGCAGATACAACACATTACAACAACCCAATATTCATAACACAGTAGTCATCTAATATTCATAATTGAACACATCAACGCATCATAAAAGAGTTTACAGGTGGAAATACGTAAAATAAAGTCAATTCTTCCTACAACATCTAGTGTACAAGAAAAACTCTAATACAAAAGACAAACTACAAGTTCTCATGGTCTTCTTGACCGTCTTGGTCATAGAGATGTTGCTGTTGCTGCCTACGCCTACGCCGTTGGCGTGGTTAAAGAACCACTCTCTCATGCTGAGTCTGGGATAATGAAGCCGCCGCTACACTAGATGTCGATGGCATATCCTGAGATGGTGGCATTGTTAGGAAATTGATGTAACGTACCTCGAAAGTACATCAGCGGAAGTTTCAAATTTTCTCAAACAGATCTTCCCTGATTATGACAAAACAACGAATATAACAATGATAATAGATCTGAGTTAGAACTTACAGATCTTCCAGCCTAGCAGTGATAATCCTTGACCATAGGTATCCACGTGATTTCTCCTTTCCGAAAGAACGATTAGATATCCCTAAGAGAAAGGCTAGGAAATCTCTTCGCGGGGAAATAAACTGGTAATAGTGAATCTGAAAACTAGTCTCTCAATTATGAAGGAGGATGATGTATTTATACTAGTTCTACACTAGTTTCCCAATCACAATGAAAGTCTTTCTAATTAATGAGTTCTAATCCTGCTAGGACCAATAGTTCTAATTGAGATGTGGCTGCACGACACTTTCTAATTATTATATATTAATATTTATTTTATTTACTTTTCTTTTAATTCCAAATTACAAAAGAAAATATCTACTTTATTTAATAATAAATACATCTTATTTAAGTATGATAAATCTAATTTATCTTACTTAATTAATTCTATCAAATAGAACTCTCCTTCAACTTCATTAATTAATATTTAATTATGTTTAAATCTAATTAATATTTAATTATGTTTAAATCTAATTTATCTTACTTAATTAATTTTATCAAATATAACTCTCCTTCAACTTCATGAATTAAATATGTTTAATCTAATTAATACTATCCTCTGTTCCGTTTTAATCGCAACGTGTTGAATTTTACACTATTCAAATGCTCTATTTTGACTACATTTTACGCTATTATTTTATGAAAATTATTTTTTGAAAAAATATTGTTTAATTCATCTCATTACAAATTTTCAAAATATGATTTTTAATATTTTTTACTAATAGAATTAAGATATAATTACGGTGAAAGACGTGCATTGGCAAATGTGAAATGTTGACCGTTGCAATTAAAAAAGAACGGAGGGAGTATTTAATTCATAATTTAGTATTACGAATTAAATATTATTTAATCCAATTAATAATATTTAATTCCTTCTAACATATCAATCAGAAGGTATAATCACTTGTTGTGTGACCCATATGGCCTTATATATTAAGGTCTGAGCGAATCCCTAGATGATTCTCCAGACAAACTTAATATATAAGGACGTTTGCGAGAACTATACAAACTCTCTGTAATATAGAGCTCATTGTGACACCGCACCCGGATGTAATTGAATTTGAAAATTCAACATGTATTTGAATTTCCTAGCGAATAAAATTGTGCAACAGAATGATTCATTTAATTAATGTGTGAATAATTAAATTATTTATTGGGTCCATAATATTGAGAATGGGCTACCAAATAATTAGTTGAGTCATCATAATAATTATAGAAGCCCAAATAAAATGTCAACCGAGTTCAGAAAAATGTTTGGGCAATCCAAGTGTTAGTTTGACCCAACCTGCCAAAAATAGCAGGAATAATTGAGGGGGATTTTCTACATCCATTTGGAGATTTCCCTACATGATTTGTAGACTTCAAATAGTGGAATAGATGCCAAATACAATGAAAGGGGCGGACAAGTGATAGGAAGGGCCCTAGGGACAACATCACACTCCCAAGTCTCAATCTCATTGCCCTATCCTTGAATTATTTTCCGCTTGATTGAGAGGGGAGGTCTTTTCCCCTATCCTTAGCTTCATTCGAACCATTCAAAGGGAGAGAGCTCTAGGAAAAAGACTCTCACCGGTCCATAGCTTGAAGGAGGAGGGAAGAAGGAAAACCCAAGGATAAAAAGCTAGGAATTGAGGTAAAAATTCAATTAATGCTTTTAACTAGTTTTATTGATTATGGTTTTTAAGAAATCATATGGTAGATTAAACCATGAGTTCTACACGTTTAAAAGTGTAGAATATTGTAATAAAGTGGTGGCATTTAACATAGAAGAGTTGGTGAATCGATAGGAGTCGAAATCGCTAGAAACCGCCACTCAAAGGAGGCTGCTCGAATCTGCAGAACACGAAAGCCGCCCGGCTTTTGTGAAAGCCGCCCGGCTTTTGTGAAAGCCGCCAGGCTTTTGGCTGATGTCCAGAAACTCCACTTTCAATCGGTCTAGAATGGGAATTGATCGAAGGGCTTAGCAAAGACAACTATTGTAGCACATTACAAGGTGATGGTGACTGACTATATTTCTTATAATTGTTGGGTTAATTTCATAAGATTACCTAAAGTATTAAATGTGATTTTCATGGATTATTAATGATTAATAATGCCTAAATGAAAATACTATTGGATATGAGTAAATGAAGCATGATATATAAATTTAGAGAAATTTTGTATGATTATGTGTTATGAATATGATGACATGATAGTAGGAATTTACTATCAAAATTTGTGATAAAATATACTTTTACTTCATGTAAAGAATTCATGAATGGATAAAAGGGATATTTTTGATATTGAGATTAAATTATATTTGGATTGGATAGTCAATGGAAATGAATCGCTGGACTTTGAATTATGAACTTGGTTGTTCTAGGATTTCCCGACTAGTATTGAAATACTAGTCGGGAGATTGATATGAATGATAATGGAATTAATCCTAAGGGATTGGAATATGAATAGTGATGCCTTAGGATGTTTTTACTTGGACTGTAATTTGCTGATCTGGTCTGGTCTGGTCTATTCTGATCTGGTCTGAACTGGTCTGGTCTGGTCTGGTTTGGTCTGGTTTGGTCTGGTTTCTTTGTATTTTTATAACTATCCAAGTCTGGTCTGGTCTGGTCTGAACTGGTCTGGTCTGGTCTGGTCTGGTCTGGTCTGGTCTCGTCTGGTTTGGTCTGGGATGAATTACAGTCCAAGTAAAAACACCCTTAAGTAGTCTTAAGAGATACTTTAAGGATGAATTGTATGAGCTCTAAGGTATGTTAGGGGTAAGCCTTAAAGGTTACTCTAAGTGAATGAATTCTAAGCATATGATTGGTTTGAGAATAAGACTAAAATGATGAATTAGAGCCGGACTCTAGAATTACATGGAAACATAGTTGGGCCGAGCCCTTGCCATGTAATTGTGAAGTACATGGAAACATAGTTGGGCCGAGCCCTTGCCATGCATTAGTGAATATCATGGAAACGTAGTTGGGCCGAGCCCTTGCCATGAAATTGTAAGATTGCATAGAAATGTAGTTGGGCCGAGCCCTTGCTATGCAATAGTGATGTGTTGAATTTTGGCTAGCGGATATCATAGATATGTAGTTGGGCCGAGCCATTGCTATGAAATCGTGACATGATGAACTATATGAGTTGTCGTGACTTGGGGTCACAGGGAATAGATATGGCGAATTCTAAATGAATATGGGCCTACGGGCCCAATACTTGACTTTATATAAAGTAAGTATATTTTTAAAACGGGGTAACCGAGGGTTATGGCCTATAATATAATATCACCCTAGATTGAGGGTGTTGAAATTGAAACATTGATTATATTCAGTGTAGTTGTCATTGTAATTTTCAAATGCTTCAAAGTACTGACCTCCCCTTCACGGGGGAGGCCACCTCACAGTTTCAGGTAGAAGTGGAAGCTTGCTATCGACACCCGTTGCTTCGGGGATATCTAGGAGAGAAGACGTGGTTCGTGCTTCCTCCGTTTCTGTTTTAAAAACAATTATATAAATGCTCATGAATATTATTTTTCTGAATAATTATTGGGGGCTTGTATGCCTAAGTTTGCCAAGTGTGGCTTGAACACTTGTAATATTGTTTCCGCTGCTTTAATGAATATTTTACATTATGTTTGTTTATGGATGTACTACGTGTGGATGATATTCCAGATGCCTTGTATAGTATGTATGTGTTGGACTACGGTTGATTATTCGTACTGTACGGTGGGTTGTTGAAGTGTCCGGGTAGGTCCGGGACGTGATACTCATAATGATACGGTCCTTTCATTCAGCGAACATTCAACTAAGTCTAGAACTTGATATTGTGTCTATTCCAATAACTTAGTCTCTATCTCTCAATCTTTCTAGATGATCCATAATGATCATATTCGATATCCAAAACGAATATATCTTTGCATTGACCAATGACTTTATGATCCATCTAGATATGAGAAGTAGAGTGTTCTCTCTTAATCTATTATGAGTAATGATTCCTTTCTTGTCTCAACTACTACTCCATGTGCTTTGTGATGCACCCAACACATGCCGTATTTACCCCGATTGGAGTGCAAGCGTTGGTCATGGTCAAAGTACATCACTCCGCACATGTAGTACGTATTGACCTCAAGTCGGAGAACTATTACACTACTCTATACGCTGATAATCTCATAGACACATGAATAGAACTTATCAAATGGTTTCTCGGTGGGTATGCCAATATTCTCTAAAATATCTATGTGACCATCATTTCTAAAAGTATGATGCAGTCTACATACCAATCTTATCGCATATCATCAATATCCCATTCTTGATGATCATTGATTGGGGCTATTTTAGGACCTTATGTTATATCATATAAGCTCCCACTTACTTATTGACAACATAAGTCCAAGGGAACACAATTATGAATAAGATATTGACAATCGAAATACTTAAACATCAATGTGAAATACCGAATATATCAAATATATAAAACTAAATGTGATCAAGTACATATATCTCTAAAAAGTGATTGTCGTTAGGACATATATACTAACAATCTCCCACTTGGCCTAGTGCCAATCACCAATGCGTCTAACACCTGGACTCTCAAAAGCGTACAATGTTTCTCGCATCTCAAAGGTTTGGTGAATTGGTCAGCCAAATTGTCCTCTACTGGAAGACATTCTATTGCAACTTCTCATCTTGCTATTTGTTATCAAAATAGATAGCATACTGGTATTTTCTAGTTCCTTACTTTGCATCTTGGTTCCTTAGCTTGTGCAAATGCACCGGTACAGTCACAATAACAATTATTGGATAACTGTCGCTAGGAACTACCCCTATTTCTTTAAGGAACAAACGTATCTAAACGCTTACCTAAGTTGCATCGAATGCAAAATTTACTAGGCTTTAGTAGTCGAATTTATAGTAGTTTCTTACTTGCAACTCTTTCAGCACTACTATTACATTGAGACTAAAAACATATACTGACTGTGACTCGTAGTCTTTCTTATCATACATGAAACTAGTGCTAGAATAATTAAATTCTACTAGTTCTTTCTGTCCACCATAGATAAAAGGATATTCATGAAGATTTTGGGTGATCATTTTTTCACGGACTTCAATGAGGGGATATCATTCTCTATGATCAACATATATGATTATGAAAACCACGCTATCTTGTTGCGCACTCTAAACACGCAAGCACCCTCATTTCAGTTGATGAGGTCAAACGATTTGACTATTTCATCAAAATTAATATTTCAACTCCTAGAGGCTTTTTTTAGCCCATAAATAGATTTCTCTAATTAACATAGTGATTTAGAATTTGACTTGGATGCAAAAACCTTCAGGTTGTACCATGTACACCTCCTTCTTGAGGTTTCCATTAAGGAAATGAGTTTTGACATCCATCTGTCAAATCTCATAATCATAGTATGCAACTATCACAAGCAAAATTTGAATGGACTTGAGTTTAGCAACTGATGAATAGGTATCACTATAGTCAATTCATTCTCTTTGACTATAACTTTTAATCACTAGCTTTGTATGTTTGCACCTTACCTTCACCATCAATTTTCTTCTAGAAAATCCTTTGCATCCAATGGGTATAACCCAATAGGCAAGTCAACCAAGTTCCATACTTGATTGATATACATCAAGTCCATTTTAGATTTCATGGCATCTCGCCACTTCTCTAAATCAACATTTAATATTGCTTTAGTGTAGGTCTTAGGTGCATCCTTATCAAGAATTTCAACATCATCATGATCCTACATGAGGAAATCAAACCTAGTTAGTTCATGACGAATCCTAGTATAGGGGTGGGCATGGTCGGTTAACCGGGTTTTG
Source organism: Cuscuta europaea (assembly GCA_945859875.1). Taxonomy (NCBI): domain Eukaryota; kingdom Viridiplantae; phylum Streptophyta; class Magnoliopsida; order Solanales; family Convolvulaceae; genus Cuscuta; species Cuscuta europaea. The sequence goes on from CAMAPE010000005.1 coordinate 31,114,452, forward strand.
GTTAACCAACTTTCGGTTAACCGAGAAACCGGTTACTATTTTTTAACCGAGTATCGGTTAACCATCATTTCGGTTAACCGCTTTGCGGTTAACCAAAAACCATAAAACCACAAAATATTAACAGTAAAATCAAATATGAATAGAAACTTCCCAAAAAATGCAGGAATTAAAATAATACACCACATATATAATTATAAGAAGAAATTCCACTTATGGTCCTTCGAGTTTTGCACCAATTCCACAATTCATCCTCGTCTTTCATTTTATCCATTTTTGGTACCTGACTATTGTTTTCTTGACCATATATAGTCCTTTTCTGATAGTAAAAATGCTCAGAAATGGACCACAAATGGTCAAGAAAACAAATGCTAGAGACATGCTTCCACTTAATTCTCCCACTGAATCCTTGTTTTGACCATCTAACAAATCTTCATCCTCTATGTTATTTTGTGATTCTTGAACTTCATCAAGTTATATCCTTCCACACTTGCATTCCTTAAAAAACAAGTCTTATACTAGGAATCTAGCTTGTCTGGAAATAATGATTTTTTTATTCCTCGGAAAGATAAATTAGTATCTCTAGTTTTCTTAGGATAGCTCACAAAATAATATCTCTCACTTCTAGGTCCCAACTAGTCAATGTCCATTTTCTCCACATATGTAATAATAATAAGAGGATATATTATTTGACACTTTTCCATCTAAAAAACAAAAAGAAATGCTTCCAGGCAGAAGTATATTATTTCTGTGATGCTAACTGGGGCAGAGTTGATTCATTCATTCATAATTATCGAAGAAGAGCCGAAACCGGCCATCTCGAAATTACGAGAGGATGATGCTAATCCAATATGTATGCCTTATGTGGTTTAAGTCAATTATTAGTTAATTAATTCGACGGTAATAAACCACCTTGCCCTTTTACCCACGCTTCTTTCCCATATTCTATGCAATATATATCTCCTTAACGATCATATATTCCTTTTTTAATTATGCATTATTTAATGATAAACAAACATACAAGAATTGAATTAAACATGAACAGAGTCGCCGTCGCCGTCGCCCTACTCTTCTTCACCCTTTCACCGTCGCAGGGTCGCATTCAGATCAGGAAACCGAAGTATGGCGTCAGCATTCACCAGTTCTCCAATCCTTTTCCAGAACATGACGTCACGAGTGTTCTCCGTCTCCCTAGCGACTCCTTAAAGGAAAATGAAATGTTAGCCCAGCCCGATAAAGTCGCCCAGCAAAATCAGCCCGTTGAGAACCAGCCCGAGTCTAAAGCTGAGGCGGAGAGAAGGCCCATTGAACATTCGTCGGTTTCAAACGGCCCGATGGATAAACCTGTTGAAGCCCATCCTGAATCGACTATTACCGTGGAGAATGATCAGAAAATTGAGCACCAGCCCGAGACCAAGAAAGACGAAAATGGACCTGTCGAGCAACATTCCAATTCTAATGAGGCCGTAGAAGCCCAGCCTCATGAGCATAAAGAGCCCACCATAGGCGGGCCTGAATTAAATGACAATGAAGCACAGCCCAAGACCAACAATGAGAAAGTCCGTCCGGTAGAGCCCGAAACAAAAGATGCCGCCGTGGAGGGCATGTCGTTTAACAGAGCCGGTTTCCGGCCGATAAACCGTCAATTCCGGCTGAAGTCAGGGATCCCCTACCGTCTATGCCGCCACAACCACCTCCATCACATCGAAGAAATCATTCCCGACGAATCTCATGTCAAAATCCCCTTTGGAGATGGAATGACACTCTCGTTCGCCGGAAACGGCGATTTCAGCCAAGAGGTCTTCCACGGCGGCCGTGTCCATCCGAATATGTTCCCATTCGGAAACCACCATCACCAGCACCACGATTTTAACGAGGGGATGGTTTCAAACCGTCAGTCGGAAAACGAGGACGGCAGTTCTAGCCACGTCACGCCGAAGTGGGTTAAGTTCCTGCCGCACCTCCACCACAACCACGGTCCCCACCATCTCCACCAACACGAAGATAAGATCGCGAAAAGTTCGCCGGAAAACGGCCACGACACGAACTCCGAAAATTTCAACCGCGGGAGCGGTGACGGTGGAGAAAAGGCGGAGGAGGCGGAGAGGCACGATAGCGAAAAGAAGGAAAGCTATATCCAGAAGCAATTCCGCAAAATGTTGAATCAATACTTCTGAATTTGGAAGAAGAATACCAATTGCTGCTCTGCTTCATAGGTGCGCATAGATTTTCGGATTTGAATTAATATTCATTTTCTGTTGCTTGTTCATAGTTTGTAAATAAAAAATTGCATCCGTGAGTGATGTAGATGTTAGAAGAAGAAATTGACAAATATGTATATACACTCCGAATTTAGGAGCCATCCATGTAAATCATAATGCAGGTTATAATCATATACTCAGTATATAATCATCATATTTAGAATCTGTCTGGTGTTGATAGTCTTTTAATACTGCTTGTTATTGTCACATGCAATTACAACAAGAACATCTTTGAGTCATTTCACTGTATAGATTTATAAGTTGTTTGTCATATATAAAATGATTCGAAAAGGTTATAACCTAATTTAGTAAAGATCATAGTAGTTGGCTGTGAAAGCAGTAGGGATTTATATTAAATGTTTTAGCTCTGTGTTAGCTGTTTGCAAGTGTTCGATATAGTAAAAACTAATTTATCATTTGTTAATTCTTTATTTACGAGAATTTTGTTATTAGAAGTTACCTCTTTGATTCTCACAAAAGTTTAATCAAGGATATCTTTAGCAAACATGTGAGAAGTGAATCACAAAGTTAATAAAGAAATCAAAATCTTAGAATATGTTGGTAATGTATATCGGATGATTATTTTAGCAAACTTATGAGAAGTGAATCGCAAAGTTATTCTTGTTTTATAGGCATGCCCATATTGAGTATGCACATTATATATGCGGATCATTATCAATTCACTCGAAGTACTAGGGACCAATGGACTATACGTATGTAGAGTTTTCATACTCTGTATATGTATAGTCCATAATGAGAATGCACATTCTAATGTTATATATGCAGTTCAGTATCAACTCACTCGAAGTACTATGGAAGGACCATACATATGTAGAGTTTTCATACTCGACTTACTCTGCAATCCTTTAGATATAAGTGAAGCACTTTATTCGTTTTCCATTAGTTGCAACAATTTACCTTGTATATTATTCAATCTCTAATTTGACCATAGTAAATTTAATAAAACAGTATAAAATCATAAACTGTAAAATGTTGTTAACTTTGTGTCATAAGTAGTATCTTTTTTTTGTAGTTTTATTAATAGATAACAAAACGAGTTAGTGGGGAAGGAAAGGAAAAGTATATATTTGAACAAATTATATGTGGTTTACACTTGAGAGAATTGGAGTTCCATGTAATCATTTGCAAAACTACTACACAGTTTACTCTAGTGGCAAGAAGACAACTGAAATAAATCTGAAGAAGAATAGAATTGATAAATTAATAGATGCATGCACCATAAAATTTATGGTTAGGAGCAGCTGCTAGTTGTGAGCAAGGCCATGGGCTAACTTGAATAGCAGCACCATAAACATCTGAGCACTTCCATGGAGGATTTCGCAGGTAGGTAACATCACCATTAAGGTGGATATTGGACAGGCAAATCCGGTTAAAAGGAGCATTCTTCAAACCATGTATCATCCCGGCCTGCAAAACCCTCTCCCCCCAAACGTCCCTGATTTTGATTCCACTTACAATCGGGAGAGCCTTCGGGTCGAACCTGTTGTCTGGATGGTCACCCCCATTGTCACCCACAATCTTTATGCCTGTTCTCGCATTCTGCATGTAGACATTAGAGATTGTGATGCCTTTGATGACCCCTCCCCGACCAACACCTGTCTTTATATGAATGCCAATCCCAACGTTGTAGAGCTTTATGTGTTCGACCACAATGTCTGCTATGCCCCCAGAGGTTTCGCTGCCGATTGCGATTCCAGCAAATGGGGATGACCCAGTAATTCTTCTGATGGTAATGCTGTGGCTGGGGCGGGCATAGGCAATGCCATACTCATCCCAGCCGCTCTTTACTGCCACTAGGTCATCTCCTGTTGATATATAACAGTCCTCTATGCAGACATGGGTGCTTGAATCTGCCATAGACCATCTTACACATATTAAACTTAAATTGGTGTTTTCATTCTAAGAGTTAATTAACTTGCAGCTAAGGAGGAGTAGCTAAAAATATACGTAAACATGATTATTTATATTTTACTGAATACTGAGATGTCGGGTGACTAATGTGACTTAATGTGCCTTACAAGATTATGGCTCACTAGAGCAGACTAGCGTTGAAACTGGTGTTCTCATTTAAGTCTTGGTTCGATTTGTTGCACGCTTCAGCTATATTTGATTTTCCTGTCATATTAAGATTTGAGTTTCACATATAAAAGCTAACTGAAGATGACTAGATCTTATTTATGAGTTCATAATATTCTACTTATGAGAGATAAATTAAATAGTACAGACCTCTGAAATTGTTAGACATATGTGACTTTTTTTTATCTGGAAATGCAGTCTCTCCTTGCTTTATTACAGGGGTAAACTGCGTACATCCGACCCTCTCTTACCCCACCGTAGGTAGGAGCTGTTGCGGTATTGAGGTAATGATGATGATGATGTGACATTTTTTTGCTAATTTTTTGTTATATGGAATGTGTTATTCTGATTTGATTACATGTAAAAATAATTGGTAGATGAATTAATAACCTGGATCGATTCCATCAGTATTGGGAGAATCTACGGGAGCCAATATCGTAACATATCGAACAACAAAATTTCTGTCAAATGAATATCAACAACATTATGTACCATAGTAAAAACAAAAATTGACATGATGTTCATCTTGCACCATAAGTGAAGTAATACGTAGTACTCCCTAATAGAGTAAAGAAGTCTTTTCCACTTAAGCCATCCAACTGATAGAAATACTTTTGGTACCTATTTTAAAATTTCAACTTTTAGTCTTCTTATCATAAGTAACATTTTTTATCATTCAACTATTATCAATGATAATTCCAGTCCTCCACTTATTCTAGCAAAATCATAGTTGCATGTGTGATTAAACAAGCCAGTTTCATAATAATTGAAGGATAGGAATGCATAATTTCAAAAAACAAAAACCGGAATGCTCTTAAAAGCAGTTTTTTAATACCTTGAGAGACTAGCTTTTGAAAAACTAATTCTAATTCTGTTTCAATTTAAAAAAATAAGTAGATCAGAAGTAGAACCAATTTTTAAATGCCCCATAATGATATAGGAACTAAAAGTGACAAAAACTCATAGGAGGTGTTTGTTTTGCAGCGGTTTCCACCTAAAACGCTGGTATTACCAGCGTTTTCCCGTTTTAAAAAACGGCATTTCCACCCCACCCGCCGAATACCAAACAACACCATAGACAAGATTGAATACCGGCAATAGACAGGATGGATGTTCCAAAAGGGTGAGTTCTTGAGATTGACATTGGAGATGAGAACACCTCTGGAGTTGATGAGTTCAATAAGACTGGGTCGTGTGAACTCCAGTGTTCTTCGCTTCCACATGTTCCACCACATTTCACCTTCACCGTCTATCGTACCATTCTCACCTACGACCAAATTAAACGATTTCTAAGATATGCTTTAAAATAGCTGTGAAGGCATTGTTTTTCAAAACAAAGAACTATATTTTTCATTTATAATTGCCTGTGATAATCACATCCCGGAGTCCATTTCCGTGGATAAAGCTCATATATCTTCCGCCTGGTCGTTCTCTTCCTCTTCCATATGAAGGCAAAGGAGGAATTAAGGGCCAGTGCCTTGTATCCTGCATCATTAATTTATTGCATGTTTTAAAAAACTATGGAAAAAGTAGAGCTGAAGAAAAGAAAACGGAAAGATTGAAAGTGAGTGGAAATGCTAAAAAAAAGTATTCAAAGAATTAGTTGGGCAGACTTTTTTTTGGAAACTGAAGAGAAATTGGGAAAGGAGAATTTGCCCAACAAAATAGGTTTGTTTTAAGAGATATTACCCGAAAAGGACTAAAACAATTTGAAAATTTCAAAATAGGATTGCCATATTTTTATTCCCAAAATAGGACTAATTACTGTCATGTTTTGGCAGTACCAGACTTCAAACATGGCAGTAGTTAGTCCTATTTTGAGAATAAAAAACATGACAGTCCTATTTTGGAATTTTGAAACTGTTTAGTCTTATTTCGGAAACTTTCCCTTGTTTTAAAATTTGTTTTGAACTAGGAAAAATGGAAAGAATCAAATTTGATTAATGTTTATTTTCAAAATATACGGAGTACCATGAATCTATAATGAAATGAACTTGATCTAATTTTTAATTTCCTCCCAAAATTTCTTTATATCCAAATTTCTCCTCAACTTTCACTCTATGTTACCTTTCTTCAGCATACCTTTACGGGAATGACAAAATCGAAAAATATAGAATATTGATATATATGAGGGTGTATAAGTGTACTTATATAATTTATAAACATAAAAAATTGTGGAGACGTATATTTTGTTCTGCCCATGGCTTTGAATAATTTCAAATTACCAAGACAATTGAAAATAAGGTCATAATCTCATATCATAGGTATAGTCTCAAATATATCTCCATCCCCATCTTGGATTATAGTCTCTAACCCCAGATAACAAACAAGTCAAACACCTATAATATGAAAGTAAAACTCGACGTGCTCAAAGTTCTTAGATAAAGTATTGTGAATCCGGTTATTTAAAAATCCGGTTATTTAAAAAAACTATTGCACTCAAGGTAAATTTATTCCAATTTGTTAATGATATGTAATACTAGTACGTAGTAACTGACAATTTTCTAAAGAATATTATTTTGTGTTGTTTGGCTAATCTTTGGCAAAATCTGTTTTATGGATCTAAAACGTTCCAATTAATTTCTATTCAAAATATATTTTCACTCAAATTTAATTTTTTTTGTCTAATCTGATTTCACATGTTTAAATCTAATCTCATTTTTTGTGGTCTGTTTAGATATGATATGATCTGTTCTGTACTTATTATTGTCTATTATTTAAGTATGATCGAATTTGAAAAAAAAAAAGAAATTAAAAAAAGGAATACTTATTTTTATCATCACAATGTAATTTCACAGTTGAAGATATTGTGAAGTTTACTTGTAAATGAGAAAATTAAAAGTATATAGCTATAGGCTACCCCACAAAAATTATGAGTTGGTTTGGTAACATTAAAATCGGCTAAAGCGGCTGATTGTGTTACGTTTAAATTTATAAAATTCTGGCTAAAATGATTGGATTGATCGATTGTGCTGATTTATGAAAAAATCATATTTAAAATATATTTTATTAATGCACACTATGCAGTCATAAATAATTTCAACCTTATTTACTTTGATTATTACACAATTCAGCGACATGATAAAGTTAGTTGACAAAAAATCTCCATGACGGACTCTATAACGTGGAGTGGCAAAGGATATGGGCATTCATACTTTTATTTGTTTAATTTTTTATATCTTTAGCTATTTTGAAGTGGAACAGAATGCTTTCTTATAGTTATCCAACTCTTAGCTGTTCAATTATCTTTCAGGTCACAATATTTTAAACACCATACATAGGGCATGTTCGGTGTTCCTCATTAATTTGGTCCCACCATCATCTTGCTAATTGAGTATCTAATTAATAACTACTACCTCCCACTGAACTTTGTCAAGTGCAATGTAGGTGAGAAATAAGAATAGTAAAAACTGTGTGATAGAGATTTGTGCAGAGGAGAGAAAAATGTGCAGAACCACAAATTAGTTGCTTTAATAGGGAAGTTGCAAAGTTTTTTGAGACACCCAAAAAAACAAAATTGGCAAAGTCCAATGGGACGGAGAGAGTATTTGATTTCTCCATTATTTTATGTATCTTACGCATATAATAAAATAAGAGTTTATCTTTATTTAAATTATGTAATAGTAATATTTTAGATCATGTTATAAAATTTACATATTTATTAATATGTAAATTTTCATATTTAAATTTACAAATAATAGTTAGGATATACCGAGTATTATCATGACCGTCTAATGAATTTGGACGTCTCAGTTCCAAATGAAGAATTGAGGCCCTAAAACTAGAAATGATACAAAATTTAACAATGAAATACAAATACATTAGATATTTCAACCGTGAAATATAAGTTTTATAATGTTTAAATAAAGTACACAAATTAAACAAGTACTCGTTCTACATACTAAATTTTTTGGAGCCCCTACAAAGATAATCACCTGTTGCACTTCTCAAAAGCCGGGTTTGAGTATTATTTACTCTTTCCATCTCGCTAAGATTGTCCCATTTTTCTTTTTCGGTAAATCCCACTAAAATTATCTAATACCCAATTTGGTACAATTTGTGTGACTCTAAATCGTTTTTACTTTACTGTTATTTTATTAATTCAATATCAACCATATAAACTTTTTTTCTTAATAACAATGTCACAATTTATGTCCCAATGTTAGGGGATGACCGACGCATGTAGTAGTAGTATAACAATAATACTCCCTCCTTTCCTTTCCTTTTATTTTTTGGCAAACAAAACGGTGTAAAACAATGTCAAACAATGTCAAAGAATCCCAATTTGTTAAATTGTGTGTAAAAAGAATGAAGACTTTTATGGAGGAGGGAGTACTCCGTGGTATAATAATACCTGTTATTCATCTATTAGCTTGACTCATGGAGTATAAGACTTGCTTTTATTATTGGACTTCAAATATTACTGAGAAATGTTATGGTCGTACTGTTTTGGTAACGTATATGGCATATAAGTTAAAAAATTGTTTATTCTAAAATCCATTTTTATTTGAATTATTACCAGAATACCAGTAAATGACAGGATGACTATAGAACAAAACAAAAAGGATGACACCTCCGTGAGGGTCTCCCAACCTCGACCGGACGATACGTTGGAAGGATGTAAATTGGACTATAATCCCAATCTGACAGGTAGAGAGTGGTGCTCTGTCCCCGGTACTTGCAGAGACCCTATGCTTTTTTAGCATAGTAACCTTCCGCAGTTGCCGGGATTCGAACCCGAGACCTAACCCTTGTGGCACTCCCTTGCTATCAGTTGAGCTACGCGGCCGGTTATATAGAACAAAACAAGGGTAGAGGGTTGGGTACCTTAATTGCTTTGATAACAGCCCCACTGGACAAGAACAGAGTCATGTGACTCGTAAGATTGAAAGGTCCGGTTAAATACTCCCCCGCCGGAACGTAAAGAAGGGTCCCACCCCTCCTCCTCATCCGCTCTATTCTGTAAATTGCTTCCCGGAAAGCGTTGGTGTTCAACGTCCGGCCATCTCCGACGCCCCCGAAGTCCGTTATGGATATCTTGTCATTCCGGTACCTCATCGGAACTATCCACGAGCATGTTTCCCACTCCGCCGCCGCCGGACGTCCCAGAAGCAAAGTCACCGCCAAACATAAGGCGGTTGTCTGTAAGAATCGAAACGTGTAGGAGAAAGTGCAACGGGGGGTTGAACATTCAAAGAGACAAAACATGTTCAGATATTAAACCCAGCAAATCAAAATGCGGGATTTAAAAGGGAGCGGAAATGTGGAAAATCGAAGTGGGGAAGATACTGAAAGTTTTATGGTCACGGGGAGGGAAAGAGTGGTAGTCCGCAACACTATACATAAGTTTGTCGGATGTGACAACTTTTGGACGGTATAAAGTTGACTAGCTTGGCAAAATAGGAGTAAAACAAATTCAAAATTTCAAGATAAGAGTATTATGTTTTTTATTTTCAAAATATGATTAATTATTGTCATGTTTAGAAAATACTATCATGTTTGAAGTTTGGTATTGCCAAAACATGACAGTAATTAGTCCTATTTTGGAAATAAAAAATGACAGTCCTATTTTGGAATTTTCAAAGTGTTTTAATCCTATTTCGGGTATATTCTCTTTTATTATTTAAGAGATAATCATATTTTATCCTTACCACAACTTAATAGGATAATCATACTCGTATTTTAATTTGTAATAAATACAAAAAATAATAAATAATAATTTAAGTTATACAAAAAAAAGTAAAATATTATAAAAAACATACTATGTTTTGGGCAAAACATACTCCTAGATTTGACATATTCAACCATGGTCAAACATATCTAGATTTGGTCAAACATATTTGACCATGGTTGAATATGTTTGACCAAATCTAGATATGTTGAATCATGTTTGACCATATTTGACTATATTTGATCATGTTTAACTTCTTTTGACCTTATTTGACTCGATATGATTTTGTTTGACTTATGTCGACTTTGATGAGTATTTATTGTTTTTTTTTAGTTTTGGATTTTGTTAAATACTCAATTGTATATGAAATATGGCGAAAATTAATCATTTTTTGTAATAAATAAACACTAATAACGATTTCTGTAAAAGCCTACTCTGAGTTCGGTACTTAGATTTTGGGAGCCACCTCTAGACACTATGTTTGGACCTAGGTACCAGAATTTGTTTTTGTGTCACCTAGACTCCAATATAATGCTAGGTGCTACATTAATCGAGAGATTCTGTTTTGTTTAGTACGAAATGTTTCCAGCACTAGTACTCCTGAATATTTTGTTTTTAGTACGAAGTGTTTCAGCATTAGTACTCCTGAAAATCCTTTTTTTAGTACGAAGTGTGTGGACATTAGACTCCTGAAAATTTTTGTTTTTAGTACGATGTGTTTTGGCGTCAGTACTCCTAAAAATCTGTTTTTAGGGGTCATGTAGCTCCAACGATTACGATTCCCTCCGGGCGTGCTAGCATGTATTTTAGACCATGTTCGACCTCTGTTCTAGGGATAAGTGCGTGTAGCCCCGGCGATTACGTATCTTTATCTCGTGTTTTGAGTCTTAGTCCGTTCTCGTGAGCTATGGCTAATGAATAAATTAAATAGACTAAACATGAAACTAATATTTGTCATTTGTCCTATTCTAATCTGATCTATTCTGAGATGACAAGTTTTGTTCTATTACACTTAGTTATGACCGGTTATGTCTTGTTCTGGTATGTTCTGTGATGCTCAATTATGCCTTGATCATTTGTCCTATTTTTATTACATTCTTGTCTTTAACTTTGTTTTTTATACTCATATTGCTTGTGAAAGCCACCCATCTTGTTTTCCTGCAACGTTTTAAATCCCAGGTTTTTAAAACAAAATCACACGCACACTTCATAAACATCGTCCGAAAAGCTCGACTAGAATATGAAAACATATTCTAAATCATGAAGAATGAAATAGACCTATCAAGCACAATAGCCATCCATTTGCTAACTTAAAACATATAGTTTTACATCAATAACTAGTCATGGATTTTAAATGGTGTTTTAGCATCAAATAACACATAGACAGAAACATATTTGCAGAGAATCTCATGTATAGTTTTTGTGGGTTATCACTCAAAACGATATCACAAAAATAATGACATATAATAATAGAACATTAGTCATGTTATGCAATGATTAGTATTAGAACTCATTCATTCAAATGTTTTAAAAATCAAAGATTAATCAGGGTTCTAAACATGGATTTAAGAATATCAAATAGAATGAAGAATATTCACATATGAAAGGGAATTTAGGGCAATACTAGACACAACTAATCAGTAAAACGTAATAGAACAAACGAATATAAAATCGTGCGGACGTAGTGTGTGTTGAATCAATTATAAATATTAATATAATGTGATATAAAACACTTGTTTCAAGAAGATTTTACTAAATAAGTTTCTTATTATAGAATTATGAAACTAATTCTAAATAGATATATAACTTCTCAAAAGAAAGTTAATCATGTCATGTAAATATCAAAACAATTTTCACTCTAAAACACACTTAATTTTATAGCAACGATTATACATGAAATAAAAATTTGTTTATTAACATCATACAATACTCAAACTAACATACAATCGATCAAGGGAAGACGATATAGTGTCTGCTCAAGTCCTAATTTTTAGTCCAAGCTTACAAATAATAAAAAGTGAATTAAAATACTTATTTACAGAAGGTTATATAATCTATATTGCATACTCTAACATGGGGAAGCATATTTTGAATATGGTATTAACATTTCAAATAGAAGTAGAGAATATCATATAGTTGCTGCCACAATTCATGCTTTTTAATCATATAAATTTAAGTCAACTATTAAACATGGATTAAACATGATATTTTAACATCATATAATCTATAATAATATAATCATATATTTATCAATGGAATTTATAGATAAGAACATAAGAACATGCATAACAAACACCAAAAGTTTTGACCGCGTATATGAAATCATGACCTCTAGCTAGAAAAGAAATGTTCAATATATGGGTTGATCCCGTGACCTCTAGCTAGAAAGGTCCTTCATTTTGATTTCATTACTCTTGACTCTTGAGCCAAGAGTAATACTTGTTCATTTATGGATACATAAACATATAATCAACTGATGGGGAAGAAAATAGATTAATACAAAGTTCAAAATGTTCTCAAACCGAACCCGAACGCGGTTTCAACTAGACCGGTTTTCAGAGTGTTACATCTCATATGATCCCCGCTCCAAAGTATTTTGGAGCATAGTATCAAAGGTGTTGATACTAAAACATGTAGAATTGTTATGAGGACTCTTTAAGGACTCTCAAACATGGAATTCTTGCTCCTCTTCTTCAATACAAAATTTCTAAAAGTTCTACAAAAGTTGGAAACCCAAAAGATGTTTGAAACCATATTTACATTTTACAACACATTAAACACATGAACTCTCAACTTTTTATTACTACATAAGATTTAACCATATCATTATTTTGTGTTTTCAAGTACAAAGTTCAGTACAACAACCCTGACTTTAGACAAAATTCAAATGTTCAATGGAACAGATGTTCAAAATGGTACACAACCTGTAATTAAAGAATCGATACATAATACATACAGAGTTCATACTACGTAAATAAATACATAATTTGTTGAGAGGAATGGGAAAGAACACACTGACCCATGCTCTCCCCATCCCCGCTGCTGAGGGGAAAGGGTGGGGCAACACAAACAAGGTGGATGCTTGGGTGGGAATGGATTGAGACCCCTACTTAGAAATAGCAGACACAAACTCCTCAATACTCTTGTCGGAGCTTCCACCTAGATCAACTGCTTCTTTAGCCAGTTGTCTCCACTTTGCAGCATTTTCTTTAAACAAAATCCCCTCATGCCCCTTCATCACTTCTACTAAACACCTCTCAACTTCTTTTGTAGTGACCAAACCATTTTTATCGGCCAGAACTCGAATCCCAACATTCCAAACATCAACCAAATACTTTGCATTGGTAGGCTGGTCAGTCCACTGCGGCATGGCCACAATCGGGACACCAAGGCTCAATGCCTCCAGAGTTGAGTTCCATCCACAGTGAGTCACAAAGCACCCTACCGCCGGGTGGGACAAAACATCCAGCTGAGGGCACCAGTTTGTTATCATACCGGCATCTGAATTCTCTTCCATGAGATGGGTTGGGAGTTTGCTTTGCTCAGATGACCGGACGACCCACAGGAACTTGCATTTGCTTCGAATTAAGCCCAATGCAACTTCACACATTTGTTTCTCATTTAAGTTTGCTAGACTCCCAAAAGAAACATAGACTACAGAACCAGTTTCCTGTGAGTCGAGCCATTCCATGCTTTTGTTGGATTCATACTTGAATAGACTCAGCCCATAACTGTCATCGTCTCTTACTCGCTTGTCTAGGTACATAGACGGAAGAAGAGGCCCAATAGCGATGACTTTAGCCGGATATTGGGTAGCCATCCACTCCAGCAACTACACAATCTTGTAAGTACTTAATAGTTAACTACACATGATTAAACCATGACCATTTCTGTGTAGGTAAGTAAACTGATTCGTATTACCAAAACAATAAGCTTGTTGTTAGCAAAATTCAAGAACTTCAAACTAATAAAATTTAAGGCTTAATCCTATGAGGTCCAACATGCAAGGCACAAGCCAAATATAAAGATACAAACTCATGGAGAAGACCTTGGAATCTTTTTTCTATTAGATAAGATCATTTAGAGTGAAGTTTCTAGTCTTAAAACACACTTCATGTCAAAATGAGTACCAGAACAGGTCATTTAAATTCCCATTTTAGTACTCAACAGTTCTTCTTTGTAAACTGGTATGTAGAGAAACACATCAGATATGAACACCTGATCCAATAGCTAGCATTCTAGCAAGTGGTAGATTTGTATTCCATATATCTCAAGACAAAAAATTCAATGTGCCATTTTGCACTAACATATTTTCCATATTTCTGTTATATAGACAAAATTCCACACAGAAAAGCTGTGATGTCAATAATTAGTTTCATTTAAGAAAATAAGAATTCTGAGTTACCATGCATCTGTATATAGTCCTCCTCTCACCCGATAAATTCCTGTCTCGCCTAACTGCTAGCACTTCAAAGAATGTAAGAGATATTCAGTTATTCACTCATCTGTGCACAATACTGATTTATCAGAATAAAGTTAAAGCTCAAGACGAGGTAAGTTGGATTTTATCCTAAACTTGTTATTATTATCGTTCTCAATTCCCCCTTTGGGTCACCTAAAACAAATAGTGAATATTGTTGAAATAAAAGCCATCAACTGAGGTTTGACCCAATTAGTTTGAAATAACCTGCCTAAAAATGCATTTTTTAAAACAAATACAGCAATGGCACAACGTGCATATTTAGAGCCGAATACCTCCTTTTCCAATTCGTCAAAGGTGTTGAATAAGAGCCAGTCTGCTTTATGAGTACTCAAATTTCTGCCCAAAACATGCTTTAAAAGAGAAGAGTAGGAGTTGTTATCGCAAAGGAAAGAAGGCAGATCATCAACCCCCAAAGGCGGCATAGAAGGCAGAGACACAGTTGATCCTTCAACCGGAGCAGCCAAGTTTCCCTTATCAGCGTGATGATATAATGAGAAAACGGCGCACGATTGACTGTTGAATGCGGCGGCTCGCAGGCCCAGTTGGTGCGCGAAGTCAGCCACCCGTGGCATGATTGAGTCGTACACCACGGCCGCCAGGACGCAACCGGAATCAGTAGCTTTAGACGCAATCTCGGCCAGGTTTTTGGAGAGTAAGTCCATGAACCAATCGTTGATAGCAGCAATGCCATCTGGTTGGCCGCCTCCGGATTCAGGGATGGGTTCGATCCGGATCAGGCTCGAGTTGGTCTGAACGCAAGAACTAGTTGATGAAGGTGTAATGATTGTCGATCCAACTCCTCTAGAAGCTAAACGCTTCGAGAATTGAACCATCGGGGTTATGTGGCCCTGTATAGGGAGAGGAATGACGAAAACATGAACCCTATAAGCCATTTTTGCCGAGATAAAGAAAAAAATACGTATTTTTTTTTTGGACAATTTAGGTTCTGGTGGAGGGAGAGCCATGGAAGAACTCTAGCTCTTCTTATTTACGTTTCCTGCCTGCCTCGACTGGACAAGACGTAAGGGGTCCGGCTGATTCTACAGCCGGAATCACTAAAGGGGCCACGGCCAGGACGTCCTCGCTACAACATAAGTGTTGACATTAACACTTGTTTGGGAAAAAAATAAGAGGTGTTAAGAAGTGTAGTAAAAGTTAGGAAGTGTTAATAATAATCTTCCCAACACCTCAATTCTCCACTTTTTTAGCACCCCGATTTGGAGTGTTTTGAGATCTTGGACAATTATTACCCTTCTCATTTACCTTAAAAACATAAAATGTTTCGACATCTCACTTCGAATCTCTTTGGCGCAGGTCTGATGGTCTGCCTTTTTCATCTCTTCTCCTTACTCGTTTCTTCAGGCTAAAGGTAAAATTATTAACACTTCCATTATTAACACTTCATTCATTTGACTCTCCCAAACAAGGTAAAATTATGTCTAACACTTACACTTCTCTTCCCTTCTGAACCCTTACTAACACTTACTAACACTTCCATTACTAACACTCTCTGACACTCAATCCAAACATGCCATAAGCTACCAGGGGTAGGTGGTCATTAAACGTAGTCCCTATAAGGCTAACCGTAACTCAGTCTGTCAATGAATCTAATCTAACATCAATTTATAAGTATTAACTCAGTCAATTCAGTTTTTCTCTATAACTCAACACCGTCAATATATTCACTCAACACATTCTTTTTTAGTTAAATCCTTACTTTTATCATTATACATATTTTTTTTTCTCAAATTCTATTTTTGCAAATAATTATGATTTAAAATATCAAACATTCCGATTTAAAAATAAATAAATTTGGAGTGAAATTTTTAACCATGAGATCTATTTTTGAAAAATAATAATTGAGAGATGTAAAAAAATATTTTAACAATGAAATCTTGATTTTAACATTTGAGTTGATTTGAGAAAAATGATAGATCTACAAATCTCCACCAAATGAAACTTCCCATTTTTTATTTTTATATATCTAATATTGGTGTCATATGAAAGATCATAAAAAGATACTCCCTCCGTCCCATAAAATAAGTCTCATTTCAATTTGGATCGGAGTTTAAAAAAGTGAGAATAAAGTGGAAATGTATGGTTGTAGTTGAGTAAGAAAAAGGTAAATGAATGTTAGCCACACAAAACTTTCCAAAAAAGGAAATGAGAACATTTTTTTGGGACGGCCCAAAAAGGAAAACAAGACTTATTTTATGGGACGGAGGGAGTATAAAAAAGTTATGATAGTTTAAAGATGATTGAGATTTATATTCATCATGGGACCCATCCTTTTTGTTTCCTGTATCCAAGACACCAGAGTGAATCAAGAAGCTAATACCCACTCATGAGAAGCCATGTATCCACATTGAGACCTCCTCATACAGTGGGTTGGAGAAGTTTTTGGGGGTGAAAAGTCCGGCTTTTTCACCTCCGGGTTGCGATAAGCCTAAGATGTTTGACGCTTGTCAGTGCACGACAAAATCACTAGAGGTCTGACGGTGGTCAATGAATGATAGTCACTAGGCAGGTTACTGACAATAGTTACTGATTGACATAGTTATCGGGAGTAAATGACGGAACAGAGTAGATTTTGGTCAGGTGTTTCCGAATCGCGTTGATGTAATTTTTTTGACGAAAAAGAGTAAAACGGAGTACTGAACTCCGAATTTGAAGTGCCTGCGAGGATCTGACGAAATCTTTAACGCTTTTCGGATCTGACAACTCTGAAAGCGTTCCGTCAGAAAATGTCAGCCATTTTCGGAGCTGACAACTCCGAATGCAGAAGATAGAAAATGTCAGCCATTTCCGCGATTTCCCAACAATTTCATTGGTCCGTCGGATTCTAGATTGATAATATTTTCAGCATAAATACTCCTCCTCCTCCACACTTTCACACCACCAATATCTCCTCCTCCTCCCACACTTTCATACCAACAAAACAAACAAGGCTTCCTTCAAAGGTTAGAGTTTATTATTATTATTATTATTATTATTATTATTATTATTATTATTATTATTATTATATTATTATTATTATTATTAATGTTGGTAGAAAATATGTTGAGTAGAAAATTCGGCAGCAATTCAGTACAGTAAAAGTGACTTATCCAATACAAAAAGAGGGGCGGCCTATTTATAGGCGCTTACAAGAGGTTTCTCGAATACTAATGGGCTTGGCCCAATTAAACAACTAAAACAAGAAGCCTGATCCCAGGCCAATGGGCTGGTCGAGCCCAGAGTTAAACCAATCAATCCAAGGACCATATTATCTAGCCGGACCGTGTGCTGGGTCTGGTTCGCGCCCGAGCCCAGGCATATTGGGTCGATAGTATTGGACCTGGCCCATTATCCCAACACGAGTCCCCCACTCCCCTAGTCGAGCAGCAGACTCAGCTAGAAGGGAGTAGTCAAGTTGATCAACGATCGGTTCGTCTATCGGATCGGCTGGCTAGTCGCACCTCCATTGTAGCAGTCTGGGGTGCTCGTCAATCGTAATCGTTGGCCCGTAGGGGGGCCATACTTTGCAGGCCTTGATCGGCCCCTTTGCTTTGCCCCTGGCCCGACGGTATGCAACGTTCCCCATCAGCTTCAATAATTTGGGCCTGAAATTCCAAAATACGAGCCTTGTTTTTCTGTAGCCGTATATTGACCATGCGACGGATATACATGGGCTTTAGCCGCACACCCGACCAATAAAGAACCCCGCAGCCAGGGTTGGAATCTCGTCCAAGCCTTCGCGTTTTGTCACAGAAACCCCAGGCCAGCTTCCTAAAATAACCCGGAGCTATTCCAATTAATAATTTCCTTCATTTTTTTTCTTTCCATATTCTTTTAATTTCCTTGAATCCGAGTGTGGCCTAGCCTTAACACCCTCGATCATCCACGCGCAATTCAGCCATGCAGGTCCCCTCAGCTTCAGCCGTTCCAGCCGCAGCCACGGCATCGCCACGTCGCTCCATCCCCAGCCGGCGAAGGAAACGCAGCGGCTCCCCTTCTCCGTCGCGCCGGAGGGAGGGTCATTCACGACGTTGTTCGCCGTCGCGATCTCGTAGCCCAGGCGGTCGGAAAAAACCCAGCGATTCAAAGTCATCATCGCCGCCTGTTCCAAGCCTACGCACAGGTTCTCAACACAGTTCACGACACGGAGCTCATCATAGTGCCCTCTCCACCCGTGAACGTCGTCCGTCTGTCAAACAGTCCCAGAAACCTCCAGCGGGTCAAATATCATCTGTGCGAGACCCCCCCGGGCGAGGCGGACGCACTGCCACAGTCTGGGAACTTGGTTGCACGAGCCCATCGTGGCGAGGTGGGGAAAGAGTCCGTGCGTGGAGGCTCGGTTAAACAAATTCAAGCCAGCGGGGTGAATGCAACGTCTCAGCCCGAATTCGGGGCATCAGGGAAAAATCAAGGGGTCTCCGATAATTTTTTGATGCATGAAAAGGTCACCACCTCCTCGCGGTTGGACAGACCCGCTACGCGGATTGTGATCGTTAAGGGACATCTCCGGCCTGCTCCGGGGGGGGCCACATGACCAGTCTGTGCCATCCTCCAACAACGTCACCCCTGTAGTGGACATTGCCTCACAGTCGGATAGCTCCCCCAAATCAAATGGCGAATCGGATAGCGTCGAAGATCCTAACGCTTGGAGGGAACGTTTGCGTTCCACCAGTACGGAGGCAGATTTGAAGTTGGCGAAAAGTTTGGTCGATAGCAATTGCACCCTCATGTTGCCAGATCCCGAGAGTAGCCTCACCAGCCCTCCTCCAGATTCGTTCTTCGGGGTTCACATTGCATCTATCGCGCGGGGCATGCGGGTGCCTTTATGTCCATTCTTGGTGGCACTCCTTGCACATATCGGGGTATCGCCGTGCCAGATGACCCCAACCGCACATATGTTTACGGCTGCTTTTGTCGCACGTTGTAGTGGCGTTGGTATCCGGCCATCCATACCGTTGTTCCGTGCATGCTTTAGGTGGAACCGCCCTAACAATAAGACAGATGACGGCGGGTTCGTGTCACTTTGCCAATTACCGCACCGCAAGCTCTTTGATCAGTATCCAGATCCACCTAGGAAGTGGTCGAATAAATGGGTATGGGCATCCGCTCCCCGCTCGCTCCCCGTCACGTCCACCTGGGGTATTTCAATGCGCGAGTACAAGCCTGCCTCTCTCACCCCTGACCTTGAGGAGAAGGTCGAGGCCTTGCTCCAAGGGGGCCCTTTCCTGATTAATTCGTATACAGGTAAATCTTCTGTCCCAGCAGGTCACAGATGCTATATGAGATCATCCCTTAATTTGCTAATATTTTCAGATGTGGCAGGCAACAGACACGAAGTTGCTGCCCCCAATGTGTCATTGGGGACCATGCTCCCACCTCCTGCGCCTGGTGCGAATTTATGTCCGCCCAATCTTGGGGAGAAGCGCGGGGCCTCCCCGTTCCGTGAAGAGCAGGTTGCCATGGACGGAAAAGGTGTGAACTCCATTCTAATTCAAGAGGAGAAAGACCCGGCTGAAATAACTCCACCACCCTCTTCTTTATTTTTATTATTTATTCCTTCTTCTTTTTTTTAAGCAGGCCTAGTTACGGCGCAGGGTGTTGCCCCCCAGTCCGTGGTACCTGATGCAAGTAGGAGCGTGTCCGACGCCACCATGCTCGAGGTAGACGCCGGGGTGAAGAGCGGACAGGGTGTTGCCCCCCAGTCCGTGGTACCCATTGCAAGTAGGGGCATGCCCGACGCCACCATGCCCGAGGTAGACGTCGGGGTGAAGAGCGGGGTTCCCCCACGTCATGGGGAACAAGCCGGTAAGAAGAAGAAATGTGCGAATCCTCCTCTTTGATTCGGGAGCGGAGAAATAGTTCAACCGGTACTAATCCATTTTACTCTGTTTATTTCTTGCAGAGGTTGCTGGTATGCGGGGCAGGCTCGCTGCTCTGGCCGCAGAGGAGGACGCCAGGTTCCGGCCTTCGAGGACTGAAGTCATTCCCTTCATCGTGGAAAAACAACACGGGGCCCCTCTTGTTAACCAGCCAGCTCCTACCCTCAGTGCTTCATCGATTTTGGATATGGCGCGCTCTATCAAATCTTACAGCGCGGTATGCCGTAATTTGACGTTTCACTCTTCCTTTTTTATTATCATTGTCACTATAATCCTCACTAATTCTACGTCTCCTGCAGGGGCTAATGGACACAGCCGTCGCGCTTCAAACAATAGGTCGTCGTCGCGATGAGCTCCAGCACCAGGCTGACGAGGCTCACCATCACTCGGTTGCCGTTCAACGTCGGGCGGACGAAGCAACAGCTGCTCTGTCCGAGCTCCAGTCAAAATATGACTTCCTACAATCGAAGTATGATCGACTGCAAGCATCGTTCACGGATGCGGGGCGTCAGGCAGTTGCGGCATTTCAAACATCCCCGGAATTTTCAAAAATCATCGCTTCGAAGCTGGAGGCTCACCGCTCAGAGCAGGTCCAAGCATGGTTGAAAACCGAGGAGGGTCAACTTTGGCGGGATAAGGAAATTCTCATGTCCTTCAGGTGTGGCCGATACGACATGCAGACCACGTTGTACAATAGGCTGGCAGAGTTCTTTCCCGACTTCGATCCCGAAAAATTTGGTTTGCCCGAAATCATGCCAGATCCTGACGGGGCCAACGAGCAAGCGAACGATTTGTCCCTTTTGCACTTGGATATTCCAGATGACTTGGAAGATGCCGTTCATGGCTTTGATTTTGAGACTATCCTCAATGGTGTTCCTGAGAACATGCCTGATCCTTAGATCGTAGATATGGATCCGTTATATTGTCGTCTTTATTCTCATTTTTGTTGGACATTCCGCTTTACATTCCGCACTTGTGTTTTTATTTATTCTCACACTTAGCCATATAAGCTTTCCTCTTTGCGCAACTTTGTACCCGTGTCATGGTTCATCTTTTCCATTCATTTAACCATTTTTGATTCGAGACCACTTGGGGAACTAGTCGGGGATCTGCCCGTGTCATGGTTCATCTTTTCTATTCATTTAACCATTTTTGATTCGAGACCACTTGGGGAACTAGTCGGGGATCTGGCTCCCCACCTAAACCACGAGGGGCGGAAGGTCGGCTGGGCCAACCTTGACCGCGCTCCGCTTGGTAAGGCGAGGCTGACCCGCACACCATCGGTCTAGGACCAACTGGTGAGCAAGCTGTTTGGCCGTGGTCAGACGACGGATGTGCGAGAAGGGGTCGGAGCACGACTCCCCGCATACCTCCGGCCCGGAGGCCGGTCCTGCACCTTGACTTATACAACTTGTTTCATACTTAGGAAAATCTGATTTCCTTTTCTGAGAGTCGAACGGAAGTCAGCCAAACATAAGGGCAAGGCCCTCAAGGTCAGACCAGAACGGACCCGCACCATTGATCATAGTAAACGAGTACATATGCTATTAAGCCTAGCAACGTCAGACAACGGACTTGCGAGAAGGACTCGGAGTATGACTTCTCGCATATCTTCGGCCCAGGGTCGGTCATATAGTTGGTGTACCGTCGATTAGATCGAATGAGTGGACGGGCTGTTTAGACAGCAACGTCGGACAACGGATGTACGAGAGTGGCTCGAGGCGCAACCTCTCGCTTACCTTTTTGACCCGAGGGCCGGTCTAACGGTCGCCCTAACCGAGTAGCTAGTTTTTGACTTGGAAAATAGTTTGATCATTTCCTTTTCCGAGGATATAGCAGTGATGGACTAAACACCGAGAGCAGGACGTGATTTTTTTTTTGTTTTTTTTTTTTGCCCCTGCCCGTTCATTCCCAAGTGAGGTCGGACCTCAGTCAATTCAATAATAAATAGAGAACAACAAACGAACTTTTATTAAAGCAACCGTGTTAAAGCAATGGAAGGATTAATTATTAAACATCACTACTGATAAAACTTAAGTAAATGCTCCGCGTTCCATGCACGTTCAATGAGTTTCCCCTTCGTAGTCTTCAATTTGTAAGTCCCTGGTCCAATCACGCCTTCGACGACATAGGGGCCTTCCCACTTGATGGAAAGCTTCCCCCCTTCCGTGGGTTTGCTTGCCTTCCTCCGCCTTAGCACGTAATCTCCCACGTGAAAGCTCCGTGGCACGGCCCTGCTATCTTGGTACGCCTTCACTTGCCTACGGTAATTCTCAGCCCTAATGAATGCCCGGTCTCTTCTTTCTTCTATGAGGTGGAGTTCAGCTCTGAGCCTCTCCTCGTTGCTGGTTGGCTCGAATTCCTCCACCCGACGACTGGGAATCACCGCCTCAAACGGGGCCCTTGCCTCAAAGCCATAGCATAGAGCGAAAGGGGTTTCGCCTGTCGCCTTCCTGGGGGTAGTTCGGAATGTCCACAACACGTTACTCAGCTCTTCAACCCACACTATCCCGAGAGCTTCCAATTTCTTTTGGAGGCCATCTACAATCGTGCGATTGGTATTATCCACTTGCCCGTTCGCCTGGGGATAGCAAACGGACACCCGGCTTGACTCCACGCCCCATTCGGCGCAGAATTGCTTGAATGGTTCGCAATCGAACTGCCTTCCATTATCGGAAATAATTTGCAAAGGAACTCCAAATTGACAAAAGACATTCTTCCATATAAACTTTTTGCATTGCAGATGTGTTATGCTAGCGAGCGACTCTGCTTCCACCCATTTCGTGAAGTAATCCACGGCCACGATGACAAACCTTCTATTTCCGGACCCATTTGGTAAGGGACCAACCAAATCTATACCCCATCGAGTGAATGGTAGAGCAGTGCTAACAGGCGTGTACATCGTTGCCGGCCTTCCGGGGCTCTTCTGAAACTTTTGGCATGTGTCGCACCTCCTTGCGTAATCGGCACAATCCTTCATAATTGTGGGCCAGAAATACCCTTGGAGGACAACTTTCCTGGCCAAGGTGCATGCACCTTGATGGGCCGAACAAACACCGCCATGGAGCTCCGCGACAATCATCTCGGCTTCGTGTGGTCGTAGACACTTCAACAATGCTCCGTTGTAAGACCGTTTATACAGCTTACCGTCCAGGACGACATAGCTCGGGGCCCGTCGCTGGACGAGCTTCGCTTCCTGTTCCTTTTCGGGTAAGGTCCCGTCAGCTATGTAACGTAACAAATCGTCCACCCAGCTCCAATTTACTTCTTGTAGAGGAAGGACGGTTACCGAAGGGGAAGCTGTTATGCTTGAAGTTATCATTTCTTCAACCCGTGCAATCTTGGATATGTGTTCGGGTACTCCTTGGGACAAACGTGATAAGAGGTCGGCATCCCCGTTCTGGCTCCGTGGCACACAAACCAGCTCAGCTCGCCTAAACAATCCGAGTAATTCCCGAACAGCATCCCTGTACTTCGCCATCCTTTCTTCCTTTGCCTCGAAACCGCCCTTTACCTGGGATATGACTAATCGAGAATCACACTTCACCGTTATGCATTCTGCTCGCATGGCCGCAGCTATCCGTAGCCCCGACAACAGGGCTTCATACTCAACTTCATTATTGGACACTTTGAACAGGTACCGGTAAGCGTAGTACGCTCGAAACCCTTCAGGCGAGATCAAGACGATCCCGCCCCCGCAACCTTTCGTCCCGGACGATCCATCGGTCGCTAGGGTCCACCACTGTTCTTCACTATCTCTTTGTCTTTCCTTAACTTCCCTCGCCGTGCATTCCACAATGAAATCCGCAAGTGCCTGCCCTTTGATGGATGATCGGGGCTGAAATTCGACCTCGTACTGACTGAGAAGCATCGACCACTTCACGACCCGCGTCGTTCCCGGGGTTCTCAATGCTGCGCCCAGGGGTTGATCCGATAGGATTCTGATCGGATGTGCTTGAAAGTAATGGGTCAACTTCTTCGCCGTGATGTAAGCGGCATAGATGGTCTTCTCGAGCGGGGTGTACCGCAGCTCCGCATTCTGTAAGGTTTTACTTACGTAGTATACGGGGTTCTGAATCCCGCCTTCCTCACGGACCAGCACGGAGCTGATCGTGCCCTGCGACACTCCCAAATACAATACCAGTGTTTCTCCTTTCCTCGGCTTGCTTAACAACGGTTCAGAGAGAAGATACTTCTTTAGGTCCTCGAATGCCCGCTGGCAATCATCCGTCCACGCAAATCCACTTTGTTTCTTGAGAACCCGGAAAAAAGGTAGGGACTTCTTCGCAGATTTTGACATGAAACGCCCAAGTGATGCCAGCCGCCCAGTGAGAACCTGCACTTCCTTCACCGACCTCGAAGGTTCCATGTCAAGGATTGCTCTCACTTTTTCGGGGTTCGGCTCTATCCCTCTCCGGGTGACCATGTACCCCAAAAATTTTCCGCCCTGGACAGCAAACATGCACTTTTTTGGGTTCAGGCGCAGCCGGACTACCCTCATGATCCCGAAAATTTCGGCTAAGTCGTCGGCATGGTCTGTCGCTCGTACGCTCTTGACGATCATATCGTCTACATACGCTTCCATGTTCCTTCCTAGCACTGTTCGAAACACTTTTGCAACCATTCTCGTGTACGTCGCCCCGGAGTTCTTCAAGCCGAAAGCCATGACTAGATAGCAAAAGATCCCCTCCGGTGTGATGAAAGAGGTTTTCTCCGCATCATCTTCATGCATGGATATCTGATGATACCCCCGGAATGCGTCCATGAAGCTGAGGAGTTCGCACCCCGCTGTCCCGTCAACTAGCTGGTCTATGTTAGGTAAAGGGAAGGGGTCCATCGGGCATGCTCTATTAAGGTCTGTGTAATCGACGCACATTCTCCAAGTCAGGGGCTTCGGTGCCAGGACCACGTTTGCCAACCATTCTGGGTATAATACTTCCTTGATGTGTTTAATAGCCAAGAGCATAGCCACCTCCTTCTTCACGAAATCCCTTCGTTCCACCGAGAGGTGTCTTCTCTTCTGCTGGATCAGCTTCACCGTCGGGTCGACCGCTAGCCTGTGAACGGCCACACTTCGGTCCAACCCCGGCATATCCTCAGGGCCCCATGCGAAGATCACACTGAATGTGACCAACACTTGGATGATCTTCTCTCTCATCCTGGCTGGGAGCCCCAACCCGATTTTGATCTTTCGCTCCGGGTGCCCGGGATCGATATGAACTTCTTCAACCTCGGAGGTGGGTTCAGCGCGGAGCTGGCCATCCTCATACTTCATGGCTTTGCTGTTGATAGTGTGGACCCTGAGGTCCTTTTGTCCGAGTTGTTTGCACGCCTTCATGTAACAACTCCGGGCCATCCTTTGATCTCCCCGAGCTATCCCGACCCCGTTCGGGGTGGGGAACTTCATACATAAATGCTCCTGAGAGATAATGCATCTCAAGTCCTCCAACGCGGGTCTTCCCATGATGATTTTGTGCGGACAGGTTAAACGTACGACAATGAACTCAAGGTTCAACTTTGCTACACAGGGTTCTGAACCCACCATCACAGGCAACACCACACTGCCTTCCGATTCGATTGAGTCCCCGGTAAATCCGGATAAAGGTGTTCTTACCGGACTCAGATCCGCCCCGCTCAGACCAAGGCCTTGGAATGTGTCGTAATACATTACGTTCACCGAGCTTCCATTGTCTACTAGAACTCGATGAATGATTGTATTGTTGATCTCCACCTTAATCATTAAGGCGTCCCTATGCGGTGGTGGCATGGGTGGTAGGTCATCATCAGTGAAGTAGATCGGATCTCTTCTCATCTTCTTTCCTGCAGGTACCCGGGTAATTTCCCCGACGTACAAGGATCGAGCCCATCGTTTCCTTTTGCCTGACGTGTCCCCTCCTTGGGGGCCGCCCACGATGTAGGAGCATCTGTGATGCTTCCGGGCTCCCTCCCCTAGGTCGCACTCGTCATCCTCGGACAGAGCCCCGAGCTCGCGCTTCTTTGGAGGTTGGTCAAGGGGCTGTTTCTCCTTGGACGTGGTGGCTTGATCGGAACGCCTCCATGTCAGGTTCCTCCCTTTCTGGGCATTTCCCGGTTTTCCTACAAATTGGCCCAAATATCCTTGTTTGATAAGTGCCTCAAATTGTCTGCGGAGAACGATGCATTCGTCCGTATCATGCCCGAAATTTCGGTGAAACCTGCAGTACTGGTCGGTGTTGCGTTTGGCAGTGACCACGTCACATTCCTCTGGGAAGGGAACCAAACCCTGCTCCTCGGCATAGTCGAGGACCGTCCCGACCGGTTGAGCCAAAGGTGTCAGAAGTTTGGTAGGTAGGAGCGGACCGTTCGGGACGTCCGTCCTTCCCTTGCTCTTATTCTTCTTACCTTTGAACCGGCCGCCCTTTCCGCCAGATTTCCTATCGGCATCTTCATCATCTGGGTCACCACGTCTTCCCTTGTCCTTCGTGTCTTCTTTCTTTCCATCCTCTTCATCTCTTTTCCTCTGTTCAGCGTCCTCTGCCTCAGCCTGACGGTCAGCCCGCCTCAGGGCTTCCTCGTATAAAGCGGGTGGATTCCTAACAAAATCCTTGTAAAGTTCTCCTGATCGGATAGAATTTGTCAGCATTGCCACTCCGGTCCTATCGTCAAGGCCCTGAACCTTGACCGACTCGACCCTCCATCTTGCCAGGAAAGTGGACAGGGCCTCTTTCTTTCCTTGCTTCAGGCTAAACAGGTGGCTGAAATTCTTCTTCACATCTCGTGAGCCGGCGAACCTCAAGAGGAAGTGCCTAGCCAACTCCCTGAAGTTCCCGATGCTCCCATCGGGCAGTGTGTCATACCATTCACGAGCCGGGCCATCTAGAGTAGCCGCGAATCCTCTGCATCGTATGGCATCTTCGTACCCCATCATGACCATATATGACAGGTAACGTGATATGTGGTGTTGCGGGTCTGAAGTGCCCTTGTAAGTATCCACATTGCAAGGTTTGTAGCCCCTTGGCAACGGAGCCTCCATTACGGCACGAGTGAAGGGCTCCGGGATATGGAGGTCGGCCACGTATGACTCTCCCCCAACAACCCTCCTCCTTAGCTCGTCCAACCTCAGTCTGAGATCCTCCACAGCTTCCGGCGCCGGTTCCTCTAGCACGCGTCCAGCACGGGGCTGGACCCGCACATAGGATTCTGCGACTCTTTCACGCGCGTGAGGCCGACGGCCACCACGGGGGCCTTCTATGGAACCGGTTCGACCGCTCAGACGACGGGGGTGATGAGAGAAGTCATCCCCGCCCTCCAGTGACGAGTCTCGGTGGGGCCCTCCTCTTTCGGGTCGTCGAGGCTGCTCGACCCGTCGGGACATATGCTCCCTCCGGGGCAAGGATTCCCTTCGTGATTCGTCCAAACTAGTATGTCGCCCTTCATATCTCCCAGAGGAAGTCTCGATGTCTTCAGGGGCGGCGTGCCTCGGAGTTTCATGATTAGCTCTCTGCGGCATCATCCCCAGGAAATTCTGAGCCAAATCCCAAATGGCACGCGTGGCCTCCTGTAGCGCCCGCACTCCAGCGTCAAGTCGGTTCGTGCGCGGAGCCCGACGACGGCGACCTCCAATCCGATCACGAATGGATTGTCTGTCATGACTACGGCTTAGCGAACCCCTCAGGTCCCCTGAGCCCGACAAATGGCTCCGGAGATCTCCTATCGGTCTCACCACCTGGCTTCTCACACGATGGCCATTGGGTTGTTCTGAATGCTCGGTGTGAACGGAAACTCGCTCTTGCCTTGATGATCCTGCCATTTTCCTCCTCAAAGATTCTACCGAAAACTGAGAGAACAACTTAGCTCTCAATGAAAGCACCAATGTTGGTAGAAAATATGTTGAGTAGAAAATTCGGCAGCAATTCAGTACAGTAAAAGTGACTTATCCAATACAAAAAGAGGGGCGGCCTATTTATAGGCGCTTACAAGAGGTTTCTCGAATACTAATGGGCTTGGCCCAATTAAACAACTAAAACAAGAAGCCTGATCCCAGGCCAATGGGCTGGTCGGGCCCAGAGTTAAACCAATCAATCCAAGGACCATATTATCTAGCCGGACCGTGTGCTGGACCTGGTTCGCGCCCGAGCCCAGGCATATTGGGTCGATAGTATTGGACCTGGCCCATTATCCCAACAATTATTATTATATTATTATTATATTATTATTATTATTACAAAAAGAAGTTTAATATTATTTGTTCTTATTATTCCATTAGTAGTAATAATTGTAGAACTTTTTCATATTTACTTACTTCATATCCATTAGTAGTAATAATTGTAGAACTTTTAAACTACATAATATTATTGAACACATTTATTAACACTAAATTAAAAACATGATAAAAAATTTAGTATTTGTTTACGTATTAATTGTAGGTTGTAATGGCTGAACGAGTTGCACACTCTGGCCCTCGGGGTCGTTCTGTTTTAGTTATGATACCCGGTGAACATCGTGCCGATCGTGTGTGGCACGAATCAGCATTTCGAGATGACAAACTGAGGTGCCATCACTATTCGTCATGTGCCTATGTTGATGATGGTCCGCGTCATCCTGGGGTGGTACGGTTGTTGAGAGCATCTGGGTTTCACAGTGTCGAGAGAATAGGACAAATACAGTTAGATTGGTCACTTCTGACTGCGTTAGTGGAGAGGTGGAGACCCGAGGTACACGCATTTCATTTGCCCTTTGGTGAGGTAGGATTGACTTTACAGGATGTGCAAGTGTTGTTGGGGTTGCCCATTGACGGCATACCACTCACTGGTCCCACGATTACTGATAAGGCAACGTTGTTGCAGATGTGTGCACAGTCTGCTGGTTTTATACCAGAAGATGATGATTTAAATTCAGCTACCATAAAAGTAACAAATATCCACCCTATTCCATTAACCGATTGGAGCACTGAAAACGAGGTGACTCAACACACTAGGGCCCTCATTTGGCAGTTGTTAGGTGGTTCATTATTCCCTACCACTAGTGGAAACATGGCTAGTTGGTATTTCTTGGAGTTGTTGCAGGGGAACTTAGTAGATGTGCGCCGATGGAGCTGAGGCTCAGCGGTCTTGGCCTATCTGTATCACACCATGTGTAAGGCGGCCAAGGCCCAGGCTAAACAGATTGGAGGATGTTTAATCCTTCTACAAATCTGGGCATGGGAGAGATTGCCGATGGTTCGGCCCCAAGGTCATCTCCCACTTGACCATATATTGGATTTTCCGTATGCTGTTAGGTATTGTTTAAATAAACAATACATTATCTATGTTACTTTGATTATTGTATTACAAGATGCTATTTATGCTTTTAATCTACGCTATTTATTTATTTATTTATTTATTTATTTATTTATTTATTTATTTATTTATATTATTGTTCATGGAAACTAAATCTAGGTGGGCGTGTCAACATGATTGGCAGCAAACAAACATATTTTCGTTACGGGTATATAGGGACCAACTAGATCGGATGACGGAAGATGAGGTATAATTTGTGACTTGTACAATTCAATTTTACATGATTTTTTATTTGTTACATTCAAATTCAATAAATTAAATGATATAAATAACTATGTGTGCTTACTAATTGGGAGATATTTTTCAGTTCAAATGGATCCCCTATCCGTTGATGAACCTTCCAGCATATTGTCATGATGCGAACGATTTGTGGGCTGCGGAGGTTCCATTGATTTATACACGTTTTTCTGAGGCACACTATCCTAGAAGGTTTTGTCGTCAATTCAACGCATATCAGGATCGACCCGCTCCGGTTGTGGCAGGGCATCGTCACCACAATAGTGGATCACGTTTCATGGTCGAGCTTGTTGAAGAATGGGCATTACGGTGGAACAAAATATTCCCACTTCAGTGGGTTGACGAAGGTCCTTTCATTAGTGATGAGTACCGCGAGTGGTACCGTAATGTAGGAAAACGATGGCTCACAAACCCGTGTGTTGATCGTCCCACTCAGGGATTCGTTCCTGCTCACCCACAAGCGGCTATTGCGGTAACTATTCGTTTTGATTCGTAATTCTATTAATAAATAATTTGAAACAAATTATAAAAACTGATGCATATTTTAGATTCAATGTTTGGGTGAGATAATTCGCCGATTACGAGTCAGAGATGATCCGGATGACATCATTGCACACGGTGTAGAGTGTCTTACACGACTTGGTGCAGAAGAAGCGATTGATCATGACATCATCACATATGAAGCTGCAGATGTTGATCCTCTCACTGCTCATCGTCCCCCACGCCCTCATCGTGGGAGGGGCGGTCCCACACGCGGAAGGCGAATTGGCCGGGGTAACGTTCGGATGGGGGATGCTGGCACCCATGATGATGCACATCTGCATTCTCAATCCTCTCGTGCCAGTTCATACCATCCATCTCCGGTGCATCAACCACATGTGTACTCCACACCCACCAGTCCAAATATTCCTATATTCGATGCAGGACCTAGCTTTTTCCATTCACCGGTGGATTGGATGATCGACTTATTTGGCTCTGAGACTGCAGGACCGAGCACCCAACCTGCTGTTGAGGTTAGGCCGAGATGGGAGCCTCGCAGTCGTGAGACAGATTCAGACGAATCTGAGTAGTTGTAATAAATTATATCATTGTAGCTATATTAAATCTATTATATATGTTGTGGTTGATATTGAATATTTTATCAGATAAAATAATGTCTCTGGTCAGATTTAAAAAAATACTTTATCAGATAAAATATTCCCGGTCAGATAAAATATCTCTGTATGGATGCTCACCCACCCCGCAACTAACATCATTACTCCCAACAACCTCAATAATGCCTCTAGTCAGATTAAAAAAAATACTTTATCAGATAAAATATTCCCGGTCAGATAAAATATCTCTGTATGGATGCTCACCCACCCCGCAACTAACATCATTACTCCCAACCACCTCAATAATGCCTCTGGTCAGATTAAAAAAAATACTTTATCAGATAAAATATTCCCGGTCAGATAAAATATCTCTGTATGGATGCTCACCCACCCCGCAACTAACATCATTACTCCCAACCACCTCAATAATGCCTCTGGTCAGATTAAAAAAAATACTTTATCAGATAAAATATTCCCGGTCAGATAAAATATCTCTGTATAGATGCCCACCCACCCCGCAACTAACATCATTACTCCCAACCACCTCAATAATGCCTCTGGTCTCAATAATTCACCTCTAACACTCACTATATAAACAACACT
Organism: Cuscuta europaea; assembly: GCA_945859875.1. Classification (NCBI taxonomy): domain Eukaryota; kingdom Viridiplantae; phylum Streptophyta; class Magnoliopsida; order Solanales; family Convolvulaceae; genus Cuscuta; species Cuscuta europaea. The sequence continues at coordinate 31,146,088 of CAMAPE010000005.1, forward strand.
TCACACACTAATTCTTATCACTCACATCTCTCATTTCTATCACTTATAACTCTCATTTTACCACTCACAACAAAAAATTATGTCAACTGAGCAGAACATAATAGTTCTTGTTTATTGGAATGGGGTATTGACTAATGTTGACAACGAAGTCAAATACTCTTCATTTCCGAATGCAGTACTTTTCTTAACTGCCGGTGTTAGCTACACAACACTGTGTGAGCGTATTATTGCTGAGATTTCTCGTGATGGTTTAGATAATATCAAAACCATTCATGGAAAATTTCCCTTTCATACTACAGATGGTGTGTGTGCATCTATGCCGTGGCCCATTCACGATGACCAGTCATGGATCTATTTTATGCAAATAGCTTCGAACGTGTACGATCGCTTGGAGTTATTCATTGATGCAAACAATAGGGATGTCATTATTCCATTGCACGAAGGCCCTTCTAGGCGGCGGCGCAACCGGGAGCCATTATCATCAACTCAAGGTCCTTCAATGGTTGATATGGATCCGCCACATGAGGACGTGGAGGATGAAGAGGATGAAGAGGATCCCGACTACAACTATCTTTCATTTTCGGAAGAGGAGAGCGCTTCCGAAGATAGTAATGATAGTCGTGACTCATCTTGGGTTATGCCACATAACCAAGAGGATCCGTTTGTTGAACCCGCATACCGTGTCGTAGACCCAATAGAAGTGGGAAGGATATATGATTCCTATGACGAACTCAAAGAAGCAGTCTCTATTCAAAACTTGAAAGAATATCGAACATTCCGGAGTGAGGCAAAACGTGCAACATACTGGAGGGCTAAATGCGTCTACGATGAGATGTGTTCGTGGCACATTCAAGCATCACAAGTGAAGAGCACAAACCTCTGGAAAGTAAAGAAGTATCAACCCCGCCATAACTGCCTTCCGAATTATACAAGAGGCAGAATCGACAAACTCCTTACAAGTAAGCTCATCGCTTCTGAAATTAGTTCCACGATTCGCATAAAACCAGAGTATAGTATTAAGTTGATAATGAATGACATACACCAAAAGTATAACATTCATGTTGGATATAAGAAAGCGTGGTATGCTCGTATATTAGCACTCGAGAAACGGTTTGGCAATTGGGAGACATCGTACAACGATCTCCCAAAAGTGTTACAAGCAATGGCGTATACTAACCCAGGGAGCATAATTGATATTCAAAGTGATAACACCCAGACCCAAGGTACATATGAATTTAAATTTGCTTTTTGGTCAATAAAAGCGGCCATTGATGGGTTCAATCACTGCCTTTCGGTTGTGTCAATTGATGGAACTCACTTGTACGGAAAGTACAAGGGTCATCTCCTAGTCGCGGTGGCAATGAATGCGAACCGTGAAATCTACCCTCTAGCATTTGGAGTGGTAGATAGTGAGAATGGTACTAGTTGGACGTGGTTCTTACAGTTTCTTGTGACACACATCATACGGCCGCATCGGAATGTTTGCATCATCTCGGATAGGCATGCGGGTATAGATTATGCATTTCGGAATGTGGAAGAATTGGGAACACCTCGATTTCAGAGACGTTACTGTCTTCGCCACATTAGAAGCAACTTCATGTCCCAATTTAGAAGTAAACAACTAAAGAAGTTGTGTTGGCAAGCGGGAAGTACCCCGATTGTAAGTGAGTTTAACCATTTCATGCAACAAATTAGGGGTATTAACGAGAGAGCATTCAAGTATTTAAATGACATTCCCCAAGAAAAGTGGGCACTTTGTTTTGATGGTGGTTGTCGTTATGGTATTTTGACAACAAATCTTTCGGAAAGTTTCAACAATGCTCTCAAAGGATGTAGGACATTGCCAATCACTGCCCTTGTACGAGCAACTTTTGACAAACTAGTCCAACTCTTCGCCCAACGTCGTAGTGCTGGTATGATGTGGCAGCAAGTTGGATATCATTTTCCGGACAACATTCGGAAAGAGATTATGGAGCGTTGGCACCAAAGACCTCACACTATGGTTCTTCCACACAACCACTACACAAGAATTTACTCAGTCGCCGTGGATAATGCAACACCTGTTACGGTGAATCTATCGAGACTTGTCTGTGAGTGCGGTTGTTGGAGGATGAACGGCATGCCATGCGTCCATGCGCATGCTGTCTGCCATTTTCTTAAGTGCCCTGTTGATCATCTTATTCCAGAGGTATACAAACTAAGTTCTTACATAAATGCACATTCCAGTGATATCATGCCATTGCCGAATCTGAATGAGTGGCCACAAAATGAGTTCATTCTTCTGCCGCCTAAATACTCTTCCAGAACTTCTCGAGTAGGACGCCGTCAAGAAACAAGATTTCCAAATGAGATGGATATGCGTCCAAGACGCAGAGCACAACATGATTGATTCACATTTGTACTCTCTTATGGTGTATTATTTCTTTTCTTTGTAGTTTGTTTTAATGTTGTAACACTTTTATTAGCCATATGTTTCAAATGTACTTTTAATATGTTATGAACTTTGTTTAATTTTGAGTTCATATGACTTAATGGGTCACTTATTATTAAACACGTGATACTGTAAACTGTATTTGTAATTACTTTCAAGTTAATAATGCTGAATGGGTCAACTGTTTTTAAAACTCGTCACATTGATTAAGTATATTGATACTTTTAATCGATGTACTTTGTTATTTTTTGGGTTCACATTTTTTAATGGTTAGGTTTTTATTATTCGAGTTCAGTATTTGTGTTCAAAATATTTATTGGGTCAATTTTGTAAAACGTGTGCTTATTTAATTGAATGGGTCAACTTTTTGTAAAACGCGTATTCATGAATAATATTGTACAATTTTTACTTAAGTTGAATCACTTATGATTTATAACAAATACAAAAAAAATCTTTTAAAAAAAATTTAACAAAAATTTTTACTGAAGTGAAAAATTCAGCAACAAAATTGAGGCCAAACAAATTAAAGTTGGTCATCTCCGAATGGGTCATCTTGGAATTCGTTTTCGGACCTGCCAACTCCGAATTCGGAGGAGTTGGTCTGACATCGTCAAGGCAGACTCTATTTTCGGACCTGCCAACTCCGTTTTGCGCTATCCCAGAAAACTTCAAAAAAATACATCTTTAGGAATCGGATGTTAGAAATGTGCACTTATCCGTCAAACACCCAGTTATCGGAGCAGGGGTAGTGACGACTAGACCGTTGGCAGGGATTGCGCCAGCGGAATCATCGCATACAATGATTGCGGCGGCAGCGATACTACCGATAGTCGTGGTGGCTGGGTGGCTAATGAGTTGATTAGTGACTACTCCCTCCGTCCCACAATTATCTTCATAGTTACTATTCACACTGTCAACTCAAATTACTCTTAACTTTTACTTTATATATTTAATTTTTATCAAACTTAAATTTTCTTGATCAGCCTTTGTAGCGGATTTAATGTAGTTTCTGAATATGTAAATTTAATTTACTAAAAATAATCTGAGTGTGAACAAGGATCAAGTTGCTTTATCGTCAATCAAGTATCGTAAACCGAACTACGAAGATAAATATGGGACGGAGGGAGTATTATTTTTTATTGTGTAGTGACTCGGTTACTCAATCATAAAAGTCAACCCAAAAGATAGTTATCTTTCCAAACTCACGCTAATGTACGAAAATCATATTTTAGGAATTTTGTTTTTCAAGTATCTTTTCTGTCATTTAGACTCCTAATAGTTAATGACATTTACAAAAGATGAGAAATAGAGAAGATGAATGATTTAGCTATCGAAAGTGAAACGATTTAGAATAGTCACATCTTTAGAGGGGGGAATTTCATAGTTCATAATAATAGAGTCAAATCCTTTAATTGGACTAAAATATTGGTAACGTGCATAATTAGGACCACCATTATTTTCTTCCTAAATAAGTACCACCAATAATATTATATTATTGGTTTAGAAAAAAGAGAGTTTGACCATTTTTAAAAAATGTATTGATATATTATTATTGTTGTTGTTATTATTAGATTTTTTTCAAAATTATTATTAAAATAAACTTAGTTACACGAATATGACTACTAGTTATTACAATGTAGTGTCATGGTAACTCAATTTTAAAATTTTAACATAATTTAATATGATTTCATTACTACCTTAGTCATTAGTCACAATTTTGTAAAAAAATCTTTATTTTAATCATAAAAATTTAATTATTGTTTGTTATTATTATTATTATTATTATTATTATTATTATTATTATTATACATGTTAGTTTGGACGGAAAAGAGTTATATTTTTTTAAAACTAGACCCAATTTAATTTTTCGCCCCTATACCTTCAAACATATAGGAGTATCCATGTGTATAAATATATAATTGGTGAAATATATAAAACTAAAATTTAGCTAAAAAAAAAGGGAAGGAGAGAGTATATAAGAACGTTTCTATTTCTCCCATTTTTTATGTGCTCATTCTGTATTTGACGAGTATCTTTCGAATTTTTGTGAATACATAATTATAATTACGGAGATTTTCTTAAATAGGACTAAATAAAAGGATAATTGCAACAATAGGAGTTTAATGTTTAAATTCTTAAAATAGGGGTTACTCTTCCTATTCTACCCTTTACCTTGTCATTCCTAATAGGATTTTTTAAATAATAATTATAAAACATAAAAAATTAAAATAAAAAATAAAAATCGTATAAAATAAATAAAAAATAAACAAACATCAACCACCACCTCAACCACCTTCCAGCACCACCACATCCAGTTGCCGAGAAAGATTGCCAAGTTGGGGGAAAATGTCATCGTGATTGCAATTTTGAAAAGAAAGTTGAATATTTTTAAGGAGTGAAAATACCATCTTTATGACATTTTAAGAGAAATGTGACATTTTTTCACGAGATGACATTTTTTTCCGACATTTGGAGGTGGTGGTGTTGGGCGGTGGAGGATGTAGAGGTAATGGCCTACATATTTTTTCATATTTTTTAAGTATTTTATTTTATTTTTTAGATTTTTAAAGTTTTTTAAAATATTTTTTATTTTTTTAAACTATGTTTCTATCTTATTTTATATTTTCCCATTTGTTTTATTTATTTATAAATATTTTAATGATTTTTTATGTATTTATTATAAATAAAACTATGATTTTTTTATTAATAAATAAATCTATTAGAAATTATATGTTGAAGGTATACTAGAAATAAGAGACATATATTATTCATATTTTGAGTTACTTTCAGTCTCATTTCAAGTTTTTGTGAATCTATAAAAACAATTTATAATCTTAACCATTTTCATGTAGTTCTAATTCAATTGAATATAAAAGTAAGTAATTTGAAGATGGAGTGCCAGACTGACAGTGATCAACTCGCGACGAAGAACAACCGAGCAAAAAAAATAACAATCCTCTACAAAAAAAATCACAAGCCAGACAAAAGAAAAAAGAAAAAGAAATACCACACCCAAGAGGTCACCACAGCCGCGTACGACCAAGAACGATCCTCTACATCCCAACCCATATCTGGGCCGGCCCATTAATCACGCTCTATTATTCTTATTATTATTATTATTATTATCATTATTATCATCATCATCATCATCATCATCATCATTATTATTAGAGTTAATTATCAAAATAGGACTAAAAGTCATTCATTTTTCACAAATAGGACAAAAAAATAAACTATGTTTGCATAAGACTAATTATGTGTACCTTGGACAATTATACCCTTATAGTTATTAAAATGTTTTAATTCCTAATAAAAATAATAACAAATAATAAAAATTCGTAAAAAATACTAAAAAATTAAGAAAAACATTTCGATATTAAAATTTTAATTAATTTTTTTATTCAAAATAAATAAATAAATAAATAAAAACTCAAAAAAAAATTGCCGCCGTCTCTGCCGCCTCAGCACCACCACCTCCAGTCACCAGGGGAAAAAATGCCAAGTTCATTACGAATGCCATATTTATGGCAGAAAAAAATGAAAATGTTGGCATTCGAAAAGAGAAATATGCCACTTTTTTGGCATTTTCAGAAAAAAATGGCATTTTTCTGGGAAAATGGCATTTTTTTCATCGGCCGGAGGTGGTGGTGCTGGGAGGTAGTACAGGCGGTGGGAAAGGCATCCATATTTTTTTTAATTTTTTTTACGGAGTTTTACTATTTTTTATTAATTTTTTAAAAAATAAAATTATTTTAAAAAAAAAGTTTTTGAAATTTTTATTTTATAAAAATTTTATTAATTTTTTAATTATATTTCTACGAATTTTTGAATTTTTTTCGAATTTATTATGAATTAAACATTTAATTATGGCTTTTGACTATTTTTAATTCATATTTAATAGAAGGGTAAGAATGGAATGCAAAAATAGGTATGTTTCCAATAGGACTCATATGGTCCTATTTTAGAATAAAAACATAACAAGTCCTATTTTAGGTTTTTGCCATAGTTTTAGTCCTATTTGAACTAATTTCTATTATTATTATTATTATTATTATTATTATTATTACGGGTCTGCATCGGTTCAAAACCGGACCGGACCGTACTGAACCGGACCAGATATCATTCCGGTTCGATCCGGTTCCAGTTTTTCTGGTCCGGTTCGGTCCGGTTTTCCGGTTTAAACCGGTTAGTGCACACCCCTAATTATTAATATTATTATTATTATTATTATTATTATTATTAGGGGTGTGCACCAGTTCAAAACTGGACCGGACCGGACCGAACCGGACCGGATATCATTCCGGTTTGATCCGGTTCCGGTTTTTCCAGTCCGGTTCTGTCCGGTTTTCCGGTTTAAACCGGCTAGTGCACACCCCTAATTATTATTATTATTATTATTATTATTATTATTATTATTATTAGGGGTGTGCACCGGTTCAAAACCCTACCGGACCGTACTGAACCGGACCGGATATCATTCCGGTTCGATCCGGTTCCGCTTTTTCCGGTCTGATTCGGTCCAGTTTTCTGGTTTAAACCGGATAGTGCACACCCCTAATTATTATTATTATTGTTGTTGGATAATTGATACTCATATTGTATGAAAAGGAGATTTGAACAAGAATGTAGTAGGGAAATGGAGAAGAAGAAGATAAGTGTGTATAGAATGAATATTGGTTGCCTGAGTTGTGCAGCCTCCTAAAGGAGTATATATAGGGAAAATCCGGGTCTGGGCCTCTAATATGGGTCTGACAGACCCGGTTACATAAATGGACTGATAGTACAAAAAACTAATCTAGAACATCTGAATAATAATAATGTACAATAATATGAATGATATCCGCTAAACGTGTGTGGGTCGCTGTCCAGGCCCAGTAGTCGTCATACCGGGGGGTCGGAGTCCATATATTCCATCAGGAGTCCCCCACTCCCTGAGTCGAGAGTACTCGAGGCGAAAGGGAGTAGTTCACAATTGTATCTGCAACGTTCTTCTGCCTTTGGTTTCTTCCTCTTCGGTCGGGGGACCTCCACCCTTGTCCATGATGGGGAGGTGCCTCGTTAAAAACCTCATTAGAAAAAAACCCAGTGGGAAAAAATCCTAATAAAGGGAAAAAGAGTACACCTAATGCCCCCAACATGAAACAAGGAAGGTAGGCCCCTTCCAACATAATCACTTTTGTCTAGTTCAACCTGTCTTCATCTGACTTAGCTCCCGTTCCTGCTCATGCGTGATATTTGCTGCTCATCCAGAAAACCTGACCTCTCAGTCCCCCAGTCCCCCAGTCCTTGAGGCGAGTGGAGACGAGGTGAAAAATGAGTAAAGTCATCTTCGTACCTACACATTTAACATGCATATAAATTTTTTCTTGGGATTTATGTTTCCGATCGAGAGTTCATCACTTGAAAAAAGTGGAAATGTGAATTGTTGATGTAATGATAAAATACTTAGTAGAGTGGAGGTGTGAGTCATTCGTACGCAACGGTCTCCACTCTTGGAATGACTAAGACCGGTCTTCGTGCCTGAGAGTCAGGGCTTTATGCCTGAGGAGTCAGGGCTTTGTGCCTGAGGAGTCAGGGCTTTAAATCCTAGTGATGGGTCTCAAGTCACCTCGGGGGGTCAGTGATGAGGCTCCTGGCGTACGGGGAGCTGCGGAGGGCTCCCTGGTACAAGGCGAGGAGGGTGCGCTCATCGCCCCCCTCGACCTCCTCGGTCTCCCTCGTCCATCGATCGATGAATGACCGGAGGGACTCCTCGTGCTGCTGCTTGACGGAGAGGAGGTGGGTGAAATACTTCTTGGCGCGCTTCCTCCCGGCAAAGTGAGTGAGGAAGCGCTGGGCGAGATCCTGCCATGAGTCAATGCTTCCTTCTGGCAGTCCGTTGAACCACTCGTACGCTGGCCCCTCGAGAGTAGAGAGGAACCACCGGCAGAGGTATTCGTCGGACGCGTTCACCATCAGCATGTTGTTTTGGTAACGGCTGAAGTGCTCCTGGGGGTCTGATCGGCCATCGTAGGTTTTGATGGCGTTCCCCCTGTACTTCTCAGGGATGGGGGCCGAAAGGACCCTGTTGGTGAAAGGGGTCCTCGTCCTGACCTGGATGATGGGGTCACCCCGCCCTTCGGCCAGCTCCCTCTCCAGGGCGCTAACTTTGTTCATGAGCGCGTTGAGGCCGGGGTCGTTGGAGGCGCCGGCCGTAGGGATGTTGGCCGACTGCTTGGCCTCCATCTGAGCCAGCCTCCTTTCCAGCTGAGCGATGACCTCGTCCCGGGGGTCCCTGTCGGCCGCGCCGGCGCCCGGTTGGTTCCTTATGCGGTCGTTGTGAGCCGCGTTGATCTGGTGGCGCGCGTCATCCTCGTGCAACTTCCCCTTGCCCTTGTCCGGGCGGGGCTGGTCCGCTGTCCGGGACACAGACCCCAAACTTTCCCTTGGCGAGCCAGGACGAGGATCACCAATCCGTCCCGCCATCCTCTCCGAAACCGGACGACGGCGCGTGTCACCTAGCCTATTGAAGGCAAAGGCTTTTCCACGCGCTGGGGTCTGCCCGGGCCGAAGAGGGGAAGCAGGGTGGGAGTGGGACGACGCTGTGTCCTGGGCCACGACCCCCTCATCGTTGCCTATCTGGACGGCCAACGGTTGGTGCTGAGGAGGTTGAGTGACGTTCCCCCCGGTCCTTGGCAAGAGTGCGCTGAGGACGGTGGGGTTCTGAGCTAGGCTGGCGATGATGACCGACAGCGCGGCCTGGACCTGTGGATCCACGGACGGAGAGGCCGCGGCCATAGGCTGGGCCGGGGCGTGATCCGTCTTTTCAGCTCGCTTCTTGTCCAAGCCGAGGCGGGCATCAGGGGCGCCGCCGTTGAGTTGGTTGCGGAGGTCCGTTGTAAGGTTGAAGGCCTCCTGGAAGAGGTCCCCTCCGCCGGCCTGGTCGGCCGTGGCGTCCTCATCGTGCTCCTTGGGCTCTTGGTCCTCAGGGATGGCTTTGCTGACGAGGTTGCGGTTTGACTTAGTTCTCCCCATGATCAGTGGTTAGCTGTGCTTGGTAGCGACGAAGGGTGCTAACTTGATTGTTCTAGCTCTCAACGAGAGCACCAAATGATAGAGTATATCTAGAGAGAAGTGAGAGCTAGAGAGAGAAGTGCAATAATATGCTTCAATAGAATGATTTTGTAACCCCTATAACTACTCCCAAGGGGAGTATTTATAGAGAAAATTAGGGTTGGGCTCCCAAGCCTTGGGCTTGGGAGGCCCATTTACAACTGGACCGCTACTGGGCCGAATACAAAGCCTCTAATGGGCTGTACAAATGAGTAAGTATAGAATCCGATTCTGGGAGGTCTTCGTGGCCGACGAGGGCGTGGCCGACGAGGGCGCGGCCGACGAGGGCACCCGAGTTCCTTGGGCTCAGGACCGTAATCTGAGTTGGCCCCTTTTCGGCCGACGGGGGCGTCTTGGCCGACGAGGGCGCCACTCTGTTGTCTTGTGCTTTCTGTTCTTCCGAGTATGTGGGTCCTGGGGCTCAGACCCATATACTCCATCACTAGGTATTTGATCATAAGTGCGTGATAGTGTGACATTCACTCAACAACAAAAAAATGATTTAAATAAATATAAATAATATGAAAATTAAAGAGTACTTATCTTTTTGAGGTGGGCTGAAATAATGGCCCAGTTGAAATGAATACAATATGTTGATCCTTAGGCCCATTTCAAGTGGGAAAAAGCCCGTTGACTATGAATATACTCCATATTTGACTATTTGCTCAGCCACCACAAGGATGAAGTGCACCCACATATGCATTCTTTAAGGCCACATATCTTAAAAGGTGAACAATCAACTGATCTGTACAGAGTATGTCTCTTAGTAAATCCAAGATTCCAAGCCACAATCCTATGTCCATCACACCGGCTTGTCTACCATCTGCCCAGCTCACTAGCACTGGAAAGAGCAGGTCCTTGATGTGGAGGGCGAGAGGGATGGTGACATGGTGTACCGCTGACAAAGCATCCAACCGGCAGGGGATGCCCTCGGTCGTCGGCGCCGTTGGACAGTTAGTGCCGCCGGAAAAAGCAGGGGTCCACTCTTACTTTCGTTGCTAGAGATTCTTTGGGCCGTTGCCGCTGCTTGGATAACGAGAGAAAAGAGGGAGACCCTAGGCGGTTACTGCCGCTTGACTAGATCGCAACTATGGTCGTCGCCGGACGGAGAAACCCTCGCTCAGCCTCTCAGAACAGTTTCGCGGACATGGATGCAAAGGACGGAGTTCTAGATCCTTTCGTAGAGGCAAAAAATCAGATGTGAAAGGTGAGTTCTGACCTGGTCGCGTTCGGTGTGTCTAGCTCTCCAGACCGCCGTGAAGAAGAACAAGCTCGAGGGGCAATCTGCGAGCAGCTAGTCTGCTTAAAAATTGACGGGCGAGCTGTCAGTGCTTCGGTTGTGGCAAATTTGGAACAGCAGCTTCGCGGCGGCGGCAAGGTGTGGAGGAACGGTGGCAAGATACGGAGCTGCAGCTGGGTGGCAATATCTGGGGCGAGCTAGGCGAGCTTCAGCGAATTTGCCGGATATCTCCCGCTAGGTGATGGTATCTCCGGCTGGGACATGGAAATCCAGATATGAAATTCCAAGTTTTTCTTCTTCCATTCTTCCTGAATTTTCAAAAAGATTTTTACTGATTTCTTCAAGATTCCAACTGCTCTGGATGAATTTTTTGTGATTTTGGTAGTTTTTGGTTAAGCAGGGAGGGTTTCTTACTTGATTGTGTCCAAACTCTCAACGAGAGCACCATTGTTGGATAATTGATACCCATATTGTATGAAAAGGAGATTTGAACAAGAATGTAGTAGGGAAATGGAGAAGAAGAAGATAAGTGTGTATAGAATGAATATTGGTTGCCTGAGTTGTGCAGCCTCCTAAAGGAGTATATATAGGGAAAATCCAGATTTGGGCCTCTAATATGCGACTGACAGACCCGGTTACATTAATGGACTGATAGTACAAAAAACTAATCTAGAACATCTGAATAATAATAATGTACAATAATATGAATGATATCCGCTAAATGTGTGTGGATCGCTGTCCAGGCCCAGTAGTCGGCAGACCGGGGGGTCGGAGTCCATATATTCCATCAATTATTATTATTATTATTATTATTATTATTAGTATTGTTGTTGTTGTTATTATTATTATTATTATTATTATTATTATTATTACTATTATTATTATCATTATAATTATTATTGTTATTGTTATTGTTATTATTATTTGTAATTATAAATGAATAAAATATAATTATTTATGGATTATAATATATATAAAAAATAAAATCTTTATGCAAAAATATAAAAAATAAAATTTCAGACCAGACCAGACAAGACCAGACCAGCAAATTACAGTCCAAGTAAAAACATCCTAACGCCCATGGGCCTCCGAATATTCCTATCGTTTGATGCTACAATCTTCGATTAATGATGGATATATCTCAAGTGTAATGACGATATGCAAGGTCACTTTAGGTATAATTAGGCTTGGACTCGGGTCGGGTCGGGTCGGGCCCGGCCGGGCCACCGGTTCCGTATACATAGGCCCGAGACCGGCCTGGGTCTTGACCGATTCCGGGCTGGACCGGTTCCGGTTCATATTTTTTTTTTATTCTTATTTATTTCACCCCCACCCCCCATCCCCCCCAACTCCCCAAACCCCTCGGAAATACCCAGCCCAATTAACCCCAACCCAAACAAAAAAAAATCAAAAAATAAAATAAAAAAAGGTCTGAACCGGGCCCGGGCCGGCCGGGCCGGTTCCCCTTTTCCCTTACCCGTGCCCGGAACTGGTACACCCTCCGGGCCTAGGCTCGAACCGGAACCGGACCCGGTTTCCCGGGCCGGGTCGGTCCCACACAGTAGCGGGCCGGGCCGGTTCCCGGACCGGGTGGCCCGCACCGAGTCCAAGCCTAGGTATAATGGACTATCAACTATGTCGTCCAATACATGGTAATCGAAGTAACTGCTTTTGATTAGTAGTCTGAATTGCTTATTAATTAACACGCTACTAATTAATATTGTATTTCGACTAACATGTATATTAATAATATTTCAAGACATTTATGACAGGACTTAAATTCGTTAAATTAATTAAAGATGGTAGAATTAAGGCTTCAAAATACAAAAAAAAAAATACATCTTATGTCCTCCATCCATGGTCAGGCTGGTTAGTGGTCAGCGAGTCGCTCCTTCTTCCTTGATTGTTGCCTATTTGTAGACGTCACTGAAGACATTTTCTGTCGTAAATTCTAAACTTCTAAAGCAATGAAGATATAATTTTAGCGAGTCAATTTCCTAATTTACCCAACTTTTTTAAATCTTGGGCAGTTGGTTGGCCGGTTGGTCGGGATAATATTATTAGTTTAGGACTTAAAATTGAGTCTACTCACACCTATTATAAAGAAATAAACTTAGGGAATACAATATGAAAAAGGGAAAATTACTCACCAGAGTTTATAAACTTGGCTTTATAAATCAATGATAAAACTATAAAAATTGTCCGATAGTCCATTACACAAATCTCTAACTTCTTAATTAGATCCTCCTATGTAAGAAACTATCTATCAATCACACGAACTTATTAAGAAAATTACATATGTACACAACTTGTACACAAGTGTACAGAATATAAATGCCAAAAAAAATTATCCCCCCTCTTCTTTCTTCAGTCTCTCACTCCTCTCTTCCCTCTTTACCAGCTCCTTCTTCTTTTTTCATCCTCCTCCTCCCTTCTCCATCATCTTCTTCTCTACCTTTTTATATCACAAAATCAGTTTATTAATCCTTTTTCAACTATTTTTGTTTCAATCTTTTTCAAATTACATGTAAATTGATCACACATACAACTACATCTTTCATTTGGATGTATACAGACAATTCATTTTTTATTCACCCAGACAATTAAATTGATCACATAGATAAATAAAGTAGATCACACATACAACTATTGTACGTATGTGAGCAGCAAAAAGATTGTCTGTAAACATTGTCTGTGAGCCACAAAAGTATTGTCTGTGTGGTAAATATTATCTGTGTACACAGGCCTCTGTTCTAAAAATCGTTCTAGGCGTCCCACTAGTCCCCGCCTAGGCGCTAGGCAGTGGCCGAGCGCCCCGATTTTCATCTAGGCACTCCGACTAATTGGTTAGTCGTCAAGGTGAATTAGTCAGCCGCCTATGGCGCCTAGTTGCGTGCCTAGAGCGCCTAATCGCCCGCCTAGACCGTCTAGATTCCCCGAACATTACTTTACTTTTTAATTTTAATTTCCTAAGCGTTATACGTACTTTAACCTTAGCCATGGATGTACATAAATGAAGTTGTAAATTAAAATAAACCTATATATGTTTTATATATACCTAAATTTTATCATTATTTATATTTATAACATAACGAAGTTAACTGATTAGTTATTATATACTATGTATGATTAAATGTAATAATTCTATCATTCATGTTTGTTAATGTACATGTGTTGGTACCCAATTTTGATAGATTTTGATGATGTGACTATACTTGACACGTGTACATTGTGTCTCAGTTTTATTCTTGTATTAGCACTCGAAAGTGTGACAAAAATAGATGTACAATTTTTGAGACTAATGAAATACTACTGGAAAAATATAAATGCAATAAGGTAATTTTTATTTACCTTAATAGGATATTTTGATCCTACCGGTATATATTATTCAGTCCAAAGATTAATTAAATGTCACATTTTAAGATGCCTGAATATTACATACATTGAATATGTATTTGACCGGCATTTAATGCCAAATACGTACTGGGGTCCGGAGCAGTATACGCATACATGGAACTGACTCCTGAAGTGAAGTTTAAGCGGCCAAATAATGCAAGACAAAGGAATCATCCGAAATCAGCTCCAACACAAGAAGACGAATGTACAAGTCGTCCTTGTCAACTTTCAACGCCAGAGATTAATTCATCCTAACCAACGGATGATATTAATCCAAAGGAGAAGCCTAAAAATATAGGCTGAAACAAAAGTTTCTAACCAAGCTTGAGCATTCTGAGTAGAGAAATATTACATCGAGCATTCACGAGATATCTAGCAAAAGAGAAAGTGCTATTCTATACTTTACTCTCTGCTTAGACTCTTGCTTCTCTAAACTTCTAAGCTACAAGAGTAATTTTCTAAATCTTAGAAGTTTAGATCCTAGTTGGAGGTTAGAACTTTCTTGTTATCAAATCAAATATTGTTGTAAACACTTAGGAGAACAGTTGTTCGGATCCTACAGTGTAGTGAGATAGATAGAGTACCTTTTAATCCCCACTGGATTATCTCAGAAAAGTCTAAGGACTGAGTAACTTTGAGTGGTGTTATACTCATTGTGAAAAACCTTCAATCTAGGCCTAAGTATTGTAAAGACTAGATTGGCACTAAGTGTATTGGGATTAATACTTTAGTGAAATCCATCTGAAATAGGGTGGGACTAGACGTAGGAGGATTACACCACCTCTGAACCAGGGTATACTGTGTGTTGATTAAATTTCAGTCAACAAAGCACACACCCTACACTTCTCGTATAAAGATTGTAGTTTGCCAGCAGCATCCTAAGCAGTTGTCTTAATTGACCCAACTGCTTATCCTACTGCTTAATTACTCACTTTCTTTGAGACCATTTTCACACACATAACGTACACCAACATCTTAAAAAGGCTCACTCTATCAAGATTCCTGAAATTCATACTCTAAGTATAGCAGTTGCCTCAGCAGTTTCCTAGTGACCACCCAACTGCTGAGCCCACTGCTCATACAATCGTATTTCCCTTGAACATCTCAATATCACCAGACCTTCATAACATTACCAACAAAGAGGTTGACCAAACTGCTCTCTGAAAATCACCTTCTAAACTAAGCAGGTACCTCAGTAGTTCCTTCATCACCACCCAACTGCTGAGCCCACTGCTCCAGTAAAACTTCTGATTACCTTTACTAAAGCACATTTTCTGAAAGCCTTCATCATTCTAAGCAACATTCCATCATCACTTTCATCAAACACTCAATATTTCCTCACCAGTTCCCTGCTATCTAGCCAACTGCCAAGCCAGCTGCTAGACATTTGGGTTCAATCTTCCACCAAGATAGAAAGTATTCACACACTGATTCCATAGAGGGTAAAGACTTCCGTTGTGCATCTATAAATCTCTCTAAAGATTATAGATCAACTCCTTCTAAAGGGAAAAGTTTTTAAAGTTTGAAAAGATTTAAAAGTCTATTCACCCCCCCCCCCCCCAGACTTTTACTCCTATCCGGGACCATCAAGTGGTATCAGAGCAGAATGTTCCTAGAGTCATTCACTGACTAATTTGAACTAAAGATCCAAACCACTTCGCTTCCCAAACACTTTCTAAATATGGACAGTCAGCTGGCAAAGAATCTTTTGTTCAACCTGAACAAATTTGATGATTGGAAAATAAGGATGAAGGCACATCTCAGTGCTTTACATGATGAAATGCTGGAAGTAATTACTGCTGGACCTATCAGAGTAATGAAGGTCAGCACATCTAAAATTGATGACCAGGAAGATGTGTACATTCCTAAACCAAAATTGGAATGGACAACTGAGGACAGTAAGAGAAACAACCTTGATAACATTGCCAAGGACACTCTCTTCAAATCTGTTGATGAGTGGGATGAGCTCACAAAGATTGGAGCTGGTGATGAACAAGAAAAGGATAACAAACTGACCATAGCCCTCAAGAGATTTGAGGATTTCAAGATGCTACAAAATGAATCCATCCATGAGATGGAATCCAGATTCCTAAAGATCATAGCAAAGGTCTCAGACTTAGGGAAAGATCTACCCCAAAAGGAGATTTCCCTTAAAGTCTTGAGAGGCCTGCAATCAAAGTGGGATATGAAGATGACTGCTATGAAAGATAGCAGAGATCTCAGAACTTTGTCAACTGACAAACTCTTCAGTGATCTCAAAGCATATGAATTTGAGATGAAGGAGATCAAAGATGAAAAGGAAGAAGAACCCAAGACACTGGCCTTAGTGTCTCAGCCAAGCACTTCAAAATCCAGTGAAAAATCACTCAACAATATCCTCACTGATGAGCAGTTTGCTATGTTTGTGAGGAAGTTTAAAAGATTCATGAAGAAGGAGGGAACTGCATCAAAGAAACCATACAATCTGCCACCTAGAAGACAAGGGAGACCTCAATCCAGCGAGGAAACTGTCCTATGCTACAATTGTAGACAACCAGGACATTACAAAAATGAGTGCCCTCTGCCCTTAGCCCAAAAGTATCAAGGGCACTAGGGGACTGGTCAAAAAGCTGGTTACAAGAAGGATTTCAAAGGCAAAAGACAGGCTTTTGTAAGTGAAAAGAAAAAGGAGGAACCCCAAACTGATGATGAAAGCAACTCGAGTGATGAGAGCTCCTCTTCTGATAGCTCAGAAGAAGCACTTCTTTGCTTAGGATCCTGGCAAATGGCTGAAGAAGGCAGCAGGTGCCTCACTGGAGAAAGCAGCAGGTGGCTCAGTGAAGATGAAGAAAGCTATTCCCCCATTTGCTTAATGGCCAAGGACCACTACAACGATGTTGAGGTAACATCCTGCTCTTCCTATAGCTCTAGTGATTTTGGACCAAACAATATCACACTGGAATCTTTGTTTACAAGATTTCCAAAAGTCCAAAATCACCATGTTCTCTTAAAAGCTGAAAATGACAGACTGAAACAAGACATTAAGGCCATTCATGCTAAATTACTAAATGCCTTAAGCAAAAATGATGTCTTAGAAAAGGAGAACAAAGAGCTGAAAAACTCCAGCACGGATAGTAAAAACTTTCACCCTACTGCTGAAGTTATTCTAAATAGGAAGAGAAGAGGTCTTGGTTACTCATCCCCCACTAGACTCACTCAAAACTGTGCATCTACAAGCCATCAACCAAACACAAGAAAGCTAATCTACCAAAAAATCCATTCCCCAAATGTTCCCACAAGAAGAAACCAACCTGCTCCCAAACCAAAATCCAAACTCATGTATAAATCAACACCTCCTAACCATAAAAACACAAGAACCCGTTAGAAACCAACCAATAAGACCAACCACAGCCAAAATACCAAGCAGACCTCTCAAACCAATAATCCATTTCCCACATCAAGAAGGAAAAGGATTAATAAATACATAGCCATCCCCTATGATTACAACACCTCAAATGGCTATAGACCAATCTGCTTAGAGCTTAATGGTTCTAGATGGACATGGATGCCTAAACTTATACAAGGGAAGTCGCCCACTAACTTGTGGGCTACTGCTCAACACTGATCTATACAGGAAGGTGCTGGAGCAGCTGAAACACAAACGTGGTACATAGATTCAGGCTGCTCCAGGCACATGACGGGCAGCAGGCGGCTCCTGTCAAACTATACAGCAAGGGAAGGACCCAAAGTGACATTTGGGAATGTGGAAAAACAAGGAGAAACCAAAGGAGCTGGAGATCTATCAATCAACGGACTTACGATCCAAAACATATCCTATGTTAAGTGTTTAAAGTTCAATCTCATAAGCACAAGCCAACTCTGTGACAATGGCTATAATGTTACATTCTCCAAAGACATCTGCTTGATTAGATATGTCAAAAATGACAAAATTGTGCTCTCTGGAAGAAGAAGGAAGGACATGTATGTGGTTGATTGGAGCTCAACTAAGGAAGAAATCTGCTTGGTGACAAAGGCAGATTCAAATTTGAGTTGGGAATGGCACAACAAACTGAGCCATCTCAACTTCAAAACAATCAACGAACTGTCTAGAAAAGGACTGGTGAAAGGACTCCCTGAAATCAACTTCAAAAGGGACCATCTGTGTGATGCTTGTCAAAAAGGAAAACAAACCAACTTATCATTCAATCAAAGGAAGTGTAATCATCAACTAGGCCTTTAAACCTACTACACCTTGACTTGTTAGGACCAGTTGAACCAACAAGCTTAAGTGGTAGAAGGTACACCCTGGTTGTAGTTGATGATTATTCTAGATACACTTGGACCATATTCTTAAAAAGGAAGAATGAAACAGAGAAGAAACTTCCCGAATTGATGAGGCTAATTCAAAATGAAAAGAGTCTCAATCCAGAGGATCAGGTCAGATAGAGGTACTGAATTTCTCAACTCCATCATAATTCAGTACTGTGAAGAAAATGGAATCCATCATCAAACCTCAGCAGCAACAACACCTCAACAAAATGGTGTTGCTGAAAGAAGGAACGTGACACTCAAGGAAGCTGGAAGGACAATTTTAGAAGCAGCTGGATTACCCAAAAGATTTTGGGCAGAAGTAATCAACAGTGTTTGCTACACTCAGAATAGAAGTCTTATTCATAAGACTCACATGAAGACACCATATGAGTTATGGAAAGAAAGGAAGCCTAATGTTAGTCATTTCCATGTGTTTGGATCCAAATGCTTTATTCTAAACAATGGAAAGGACTATCTCAAGCCATTTGATCCCAAATCTGATGAAGGGATCTTCCTGGGCTACTCAGCAACAAGCAAGGCCTTCCGGATCCTCAACAAAAGAACTCTGGTGGTAGAAGAATCAATCCATGTGTTTTTGAAAACCACCCCACTGCACAATTAAAAGATGAAGGTGAGTCATCCAAATCAAAGGACACTGAAAAGGCTCCAAGATGCCTTCCAAATAATAATGTTCAAAAAGATGGAAAGATAGTTGACACAAACGGAAGCCCACTGCTAGCAGTTGACTCAAACGGCAGCCCACTGCCAGCAGTTGAATCAAATGGCAGCCCACTGCCAGCAGTTGACTCAACTGTCAGCCCACTGCCAGCAAGTGACTCACCAACAGACAACCTTCCAGGCACTTATGACATTCCCAACCATACTATTCTACCAGAGGATAGTGAAGAAGAAGAGGAGGAGGAGGATGACCAACTAATTCAATCCAAAACAACCACATCTGATGTTAGATGGTTGAGCAAACATCCTCCTCACCAAATCATTGGAAATATCCATGTAGGGGTTTGTACCAGATCAGCAATTCAGAGAGAAGCACTATTCTCATGCTTCATCTCACAAATTGAACCCAAGAAAATTGAAGACGCCCTACTTGACTCTAACTGGATACAAGCCATGCAAGAGGAACTCAACCAGTTTGAGAGAAACAATGTT
The DNA here is from genome assembly GCA_945859875.1 of Cuscuta europaea. NCBI lineage: Eukaryota > Viridiplantae > Streptophyta > Magnoliopsida > Solanales > Convolvulaceae > Cuscuta > Cuscuta europaea. The sequence continues at coordinate 31,165,707 of CAMAPE010000005.1, forward strand.
TGGGAGCTTGTGCTCAGACCCTATCATCAACATGTGATAGGAACTAAATGGGTATTCAGAAACAAAATGGATGAGGAAGGCACCATAGTCAAGAATAAGGCAAGGTTGGTAGCCAAAGGCTACTGCCAGGAAGAAGGTATAGATTTTGATGAAACATTTGCTCCTGTTGCCAGATTGGAAGCAATAAGAATCTTCTTAGATTATGCTGCTCATAAGCAATTCACACTCTATCAAATGGATGTGAAAAGTGTCTTTCTAAATGGTCTACTAGAAGAGGAGGTCTACGTGGAGCAGCCTCCTGGTTTTGAAATCAATAGAGAAAAGGACCAAGTCTACAAACTGCATAAAGCTCTCTATGGACTCAAGCAAGCCCCAAGAGCATGGTATGACACTCTCTCTGAATTATTAGTGAATAATGGGTTCACTAAAGGAAAAGTAGACAAGATAGTATTTAAAATAGAAGAAAGTCCTCACATACTGCTTGTTTAAATCTATGTTGATGACATAATTTTTGGAAGCTCAAATCAAGCATTATGTGAAAAAATTTCAACTCTCATGCAAAGCAAATTTGAAATGAGCATGATGGGAGAGTTGAACTATTTTCTGGGACTACAAGTGAAGCAGACTTCTCAAGGTATCTTCATCAACCAAGCCAAATATACAAGAGATCTCATGAAAAAGTTCAAGGTTGAGAACAAGTCTATGGTCAAGATACCCATGAATACATCACAAGGTCTAAGTCAAGATGAAGATGGCAAAGATGTTGATCCTACACTTTATAGAGGTTTGATTGGTTCCTTATTATATCTCACCACGAGTAGGCCAGATATATCCTACTCAGTTGGTGTATGTGCAAGATTTCAATCTAAACCTAAGGAAAGTCATCTTCTAGCTGCAAAGAAAATATTGAGGTATCTAAAAGGTAATCCTAACTCTGGATTATGGTACCCAATAAACGGAGGTTTTGAACTCTATGGCTATTCAGACTCAGACTTTGCCGGATGCAAAATTGATAGAAAAAGTACCTCAGGTACTTGTCAATTAATTGGTGGAAGACTTGTCTCTTGGTTCAGCAAGAAACAAAACTCCATTGCTACTAGCACTGCCGAAGCTGAATACTTAGCCGTAGGCAGCTGCTGTGCTCAAATACTATGGATGAAACAACAATTGAAGGATTATGGAGAAGAAACAAAGGAGATTAACATATTGTGTGATAACACAAGTGCTATAGCTATCACTCATAATCCAGTTTTTCACTCAAGAACCAAGCATATTGAGATCAAGCACCACTTTATTAGAGAACATGTTGAGAAGAAAACCATTAAGCTTGAGTACATCCCCACGGGAAAGCAGTTGGCTGACATCTTCACCAATCCATTGAATGAAGCTAGATTCAACCAACTAAGGCAAGAGCTTGGAATGCTAGATGACCTAGATCAAGTGAAGGAATAACCCTGCACCTATTCAGGGGGAACTTGATTACAAAATCAGGGGGGGAATTTCTAGCCACCTGCTGAGGGGAACTGTTATGAAATACTCAGGAGTAGCCACCTGCCAAAGGTAAGCTACTTAAAACCACAAGGAATGAAGCATACAGGTCCAAGAAAGTCACTACTAGACTTTCAAGTCAAAATTCGAGCAGTTGGCTCATCAGGTGACTGCGCACTAGCAGCAGTGGGCTCAGCAGGTGACTACTAACCAGCCCACTACTACCCAATCAAAGAGAGGAACTTTCACCAATACTTTCATAGAAGGATTAAAAACGGACTAGAAAGAGAAGGAAAGCAAATGAAGGTAAAAACACTGATGCACAAGTTCGAGCAGGTGTCTACCAGCAGGTGACTGCCTCAGGAGCATGTCACTATCTCAGGTCAGCAGTTGGCTCAATTTCTGAAGAAAATACATGGAATCTCAGCAAATAACCTATACCATCTTGATCCTCTCATATCAAGGATTCCACAAAGGTAAATTATGATCTCAGAAAATATCAAAATTTTACCCAAGCTTGAGCCCCCTGCTACCAGTATGAACAAAGAAACTGGCAATTAATACGAGTTGTATTTTCCAACGGCTATATTCCAATGGTTAGTTTCCTATATCCTATAAATACATCCTCCGTACAAATCACTCTCACTTTTCACTTTGCATTCTCTTTCTACCTATTTTAAAGCTCTCAACATTCTCAAAAGCTCTCTTACATACAACCACCGCAAACCATTCCATTCTCCATATACATCCAAATGGCCTCCCTTGTTCAAATCACCAAGTCCATATTCACTGGGTCCATCCTGAACACCCCAAAAATCCTTGAGAAAGCAGAGAACAAGGATCTCATGAGGGAACTTCTCAGAAAGCTAGAGACAACATGACTTATGAAAATGTCCACCTACCCATACCCCTGCTTCTACCCCGAGGTAGTAGCAGAGTTCTACATCAACTCCACTCTTGAGACTCTGAAACCTGTAGTGATGGGGTTCGAGGCAGAGATAACAAAGGAAGAAATAAAGGAACTGCTTTCTCTACCTGGGGAGGAAGCCAGAGACGTTGATGACATCACCCTTGACGAGCAAGGCTTCAAAGAAATGGTGTTCCTTCCAAAGGCACAACACCTCAACACTCTCAAAGTGAATTAGGGTATGATGGTACCAGAATATTCTCTTCTTATGGACATCCTATACAAATGCATTGACAACAGAACCACTGCCCTGGATGAAATGAACGCACAAAGGGCACCCTCATTAGCAGCAATAATCTCAGGTTCCCCACACAACTGGTCCAGGTATGTCTTTAAGGAACTCATAAGATACGTAGACAAATCCCACAAGGATAGAAAGGAAGATGACACCCTACCATTGCTATGGTATGAGTTTCTGCTTGGAGAACTTCTAAAAAGAAAGGGAATCGTAGGGGAAGTCAAAGAAGCAACCAACTGGAGAAAATTTCTCCATCAAACTTCCAAAGCAGGGGCCCCAATTATCCAAAAGCAAGATGACACTCTCCCATCCCACGAGCCTCTCCAAATCACCCTTAACAAAATCAAAACAAAGACTGCCAAGAGACTCAGGTCCGGATGTAAAGAAGCTCAAGCAAAAAGGCAAAGAACAGCCACCAGAAATCTCCAAGAGGAAATGGAGGAGGCAGCCTCCTCTATACAAGCAGCAATTACCTCTCCCTTAGCAATGATCCAAGAGGAAGCAGAGGCCTCTTCAAACTCCTCAAATGCAAGCAACACCTCAGAGGTTCCCCTCTCAATTCTTATTCCCAGAATTACTCAACATGGCGAGTAGGGACCTCAACTAGGAGAGCAGGTGGCTCCCCTAGAACAAGAGCAGATGCCTCCTCTAGAAACAGAGCAGGCCCCTCAAATCAAAGAGCAGGCGGCTCACATAGAAGAGCAGGGGACTCAACAAGAGGAGCAGGTGGCTCTCTTAGACAAGCAGGTTCCTCCATCTCCAGCAGCTGCCTCACCTCACCCAACTCCATTAGAGCAGCTGAATGAAGAATTTGTCAGGGTCAAGGCATGGAGATCTTGGAAGCTATCATGAATCCTCCATCAAGCTGAAACCCTCTCACTCTTTATAGAGGAAGAGGACTTTGTGGTAGAATGGCTTGGGACAAGTGATATGGCAGAAGCAACCAAGCTCCTCAAAATCAACCAAGTATATGCATTGAAGAAAAAAGAGCTGACTGCCAATGATGAAATTGAAGATTCAAGTGATGATGATGATGATGATGATGATGATAATAATGCACCAAAGGGTCCTCCCAGTTCTAGAGGTAAACAAATCGTCCACTCCTCCTCTTCTAGTGATCAAGAACTAAGAAGAGTCTTTGAGAAATCAAAGATTGAAACTCAAGGAGGAGGAGAGTCCTCTAAAGCCCCACATGAGCAGTTGGCTGCTACCTTAGAGCAGGGGCCTCAAGCGCTTGACCTCAACCTAGAGCCTCAGCAAGAAGCTGCCCCAGAGGAGCAGCCTACAACTTTAGCTGAAATTCAGGAGAGAATCTTCAATGAGGGAGAAAAGGATACTCCAACACTAGCTGAAGTCTTCATGCATGAAAGGAGGGCAACTATAAAGTTCATCAGAAATGCAGAGGTCAGACTGCACAAAAGGTTGATCAAGATGAAGAACCATTTTGATCAACTCCTGGACTTGCGCTTCGTAGAAATTCACAGGCACATCAGCAGCAACTTGAAGATCCAACAAGTGTTCAATTCTGAGCAAAAAGCTCAACTTCAAATACAACTCAAGAACCAGCCAGCTCGATCAGAGGCTATCCAGAAAGCCCTTGAGGAACTTCAAGTTGTATGCATGCAACTACAAGAGAAATTTCTAAATCTCCAGCAAACACAAGCTGCAGCAGAGCCCTCTGCCCAACCAGAAGCAGATCCCTCTGCCCAGGTACTCCTTAATCCTACTTTATCCTCTAACCTTGAGTAGGCCATTCCACTCATCCAGGAGCATGAGGCATTCATCCAACACCTAAAGACCAAAGAGCTTCCAGCCTTTCTTCAACTCTCCCAGAAGGTGGTCACAAAACAAGTAGAACATTCTGAAGCCATTGCAAAAACCAGAGATGATGTTGCCAAACACCTAACCAGAATGCACACTGCCACTCAAGAGGCATTCTTAAAACAAGGAGGTGAACTTCAAGCACTTGGCCAACACATACAAGCAACAAATCAAAGTCTACAGAACTTGGACATAGTGGTCAAAGAAGATGTCCAAGTAGATGTCATGGATCTTCGCAATATGGTCAATGCAGTAGCAATCGAAATCGGTGACATGCGTCCAACAAGGAGAAGACAAGTGCAGGTTGACTCTGACCCAAAGATAGAAGCTCTATTTCAAGAAAGCCTGACCACTGCTGATGCCAAAAAGGGGGAAACATCAACACAAGCAGCCCCCTCCTCCAAGAGATCAATACCAGCAAAGAAAGCAGCAGAAACAAGAAGAAAGAACCAGCTCTACAAAGAGGAAAGCGAGATCAGAAGAAGAAAAGCAAAAGAAGCAAAAGCCAAAGAAGAGGCAAAGAAGAAAGAGGAAGACAAGTAGATTAGATCTAAAGTCCGAAAATGACTAAAAACTATTGTACCTTAGAAGCTAGAATGATGTACAAAAATTCAATGAAAATCAATAAAAATATTTGTATCTTGTGTTGTATAGTTTTGGCATCATCAAAAAGGGGGAAATTGTTTGTACCCAATTTTGATAGATTTTGATGGTGCCTCTATACTTGACACGTGTACATTGTGTCTCAGTTTTATTCTTGTATTAACACTCAAAAGTGTGACAAAAATAGATGTACAATTTTTGAGACTAATGAAATACTACCGGAAAAATAAAAAATGCAATAAAGTAATTTTTATTTACCTTAATAGGATATTTTGATCCTACCGGTATATATTATTCAGTCCAAAGATTAATTAAATGTCACATTTTAAGATACCTGAATATTACATACATTGAATATGTATTTGACCGACATTTAATGCCAAATACGTACTGGGGTCCGGAGCAGTGTACGCATACATGGGACTGACTCCTAAAGTGAAGTTTAAGCGACCAAATAATGCAAGACAAAGGAATCACCCGAAATCAGCTCCAGCACAAGAACACGAATGTACAAGTCGTCCTTGTCAACTTTCAACGCCAGAGATTAATTCATCCTGACCAATGCGTGAGATTAATCCAAAGGAGAAACCTATAAATATAGGCTGAAACGAAAGTTTCTAACCAAGCTTGAGCATTCTGAGTAGAGAAATATTACATCGAGCATTCACGAGATATCTAGCAAAAGAGAAAGTGTTATGCTATACTTTACTCTCTGCTTAGACTCTTGCTTCTCTAAACTTCTTAGCTACAAGAGTTAATTGCTAAATCTTAAAAGTTTAGATCCTAGTTGGAGGTTAGAACTTTCTCGTTATCAAATCAAATATTGTTGTAAACACTTAGGAGAACAGTTGTTCGGATCCTACAGTGTGATGAGATAGATAGAGTACCTTTTAATCCCAACTGGTTTATCTGAGAAAAGTCTAAGGACTGAGTAACTTTGAGTGGTGTTATACTCATTGTGAAAAACCTTCAATCTAGGCCTAAGTATTGTAAAGGCTAGATTGACATTAAGTGTATTGGGTTTAATACTTTAGTGAAATCCATCTGAAATAGGGTGGGGCTGGACGTAGCAGGATTACACCACCTCTGAACCAGGATATACTCTGTGTTGATTAAATTTCAGTCAACAAAGCACACACCCTACACTTCTCGTATAAATATTGTAGTTTGCCAGCAGCATCCTAAGCAGTTGTCTTAATTGACCCAACTGCTTATCTTACTGCTTAATTACTCGCTTTCTTTGAGACCATTTTCACACACATAACGTACACCAACATCTCTAAAAGGCTCACTCTATCAAGATTCCTGAAATTCATACTCTAAGTATAGCAGTTGCCTCAGCAGTTTCCTAGTGACCACCCAACTGCTGAGCCCACTGCTCATACAATCGTATTTCCCTTGAACATCTCAATATCACCAGACCTTCATAACATTACCAACAAGGAGGTTGACACAACTGCTCTCTGAAAATCACCTTCTAAACTAAGCAGGTACCTCAGCAGTTCCTTCATCACCACCCAACTGCTGAGACCATTGCTCCAGTAAAACTTCTGATTACCTTTACTAAAGCATGTTTTCTGAAAGCCCTCATCATTCTCAGCAACATTCCATCATCACTTTCATCAAACACTCAATATTTCCTCAGCAGTTGCCTTAGCAGTTCCCTGCTATCTAGCCAACTGCTAAGCCAACTGCCAAGCCAGCTGCTAGACATTTGGGTTCAATCTTCCACCAAGATAGAAAGTATTCACACACTGATTCCATAGAGGGTAAAGACTTCCGCTGTGCATCTATAAATCTCTCTAAAGATTATAGATCAACTACTTCTAAAGGGAAAAGTTTTTAAAGTTTGAAAAGATTTAAAAGTCTATTCACCCCTCTAGACTTTTACCCCTATCCGGGACCATCAATATGTATATACATATTTTATACACACAAAAACACAATATTACTTATCATATTTATGAAAAATATAGATAAAAATACAATTTCTATGTCGTCGACTAGTCCCCGACTAGGCACCCACCTAGCCTCCTAGGCGCTGGGCTGGCGCCCGACTAGCGCCTTTTAGAACATTGACACAGGCAATTAATTGTATGTGCGCAAGTAGATACTGTATGTATACATAGACACTGCACACATATAGATTGATTTGCACGCCAGTGTCAATGTCAGGCGGGTGTGTGTACTTTTTACACGAAAATTAATGTCTACGGACACAGGCAACTCTTATTTGTGCTCACAAGCAATTCCGTACCAATTGTCTGTAACTGATATTTTGTATACAAGTTGTGAACAACTTGGGTACAAGAAGCATTTTTAAACTTATTAAAGCCCTCTATTAGCATTTTTGACAAGTTAATAACGGTTTCCAGGGTAACCTGTTCCCTCAATTCCAGTCACCTTACTTTCTCATTATTTTCATGCATTTTTCAACTTTATAGTTTATATACCCCCTGCCCCGATTTTGACCATCCCCTTCCACAAACCATTTTTTTACTACGTATTATAAATAGTTTTATCCCAATAATTATAGAATATTTTGAATTATTTTAATAGGCATTTGTTAGATAAATGTTGCCGGTAGTCATATTTTTTAGAAAAGACATTGTCTATATTTTTTATATAGAAAAGTGGTGTAAATAAAGAGTTTTGTTAGATAAATGTTGCCGGTAGTCATATTTTATAGAAATGTGCCAGTGCCACAAAAAAGGTGTTTGCAGCCTTGTGTAAATAACCAGATATAAAATTATGTAGATTGTATAAAGAATTGGTAGATTCTATGGTACCCATAAGGTACCATACCTTTGTACACATGGACCAATGAGAATGTAGCAGTTGAATTACTTAAATCTAAATTAAAAATAATAAAGTAGTGTAGTCCAATCAAATGAATGGTAGGTACGGCACCCCATTTTTTAGAAGGGTACGGGAGTTGTCACCGAAAGAGTTTTGTTTCTAATATATGGTGACTTGGGACCTAATATGACCCCACCTAACCCCCTAAACACGCCAATGTTGACACCAGTCATATTCTTATACTCCATATATGTGAAAAATGGGGAAATCGAACATTTTTTCTGTATAATCTACTGATTCAGTTAATTTCAGTGTTATCAGACGGACTTTTAATGCGATACTGGGATAGTGATGAGGTAACAATGAGGTGGCAAATTTACTTGAAGTTTGATGTTAACCTATTCAAATACTAATTGAGTGTATCTAGAATACAAGGGTTGAACTAAAGAGTTGGATATTGTAGAAGAGCCTACTAATAATAATTTTCTTTAAATCTATAATCCAGATCCTCCTCTATTCATTTTCCATTTTCCATAACTTGTAGTATAGATATATAGACGAGTAGACAAGGCCATCCCAAGCTTCCCAGAAACAGTACTCTGTTTTGCTACATAGGTGTGGGATTGGTTGTTGGACTTGTCTTCGTAGGTTGAATTGGTCAGCACCATGAGAGCAGGAAACAAAATCTATCCTCCTATATATTTCCACCACTCATTTCATTTCAGTACTTCCTTTTCCATCCCTGTTGCTGATATGACCAAAACCACTCGGTTTCTCCAGTCAAACTTCAAGCTCTCTCATTTGGACTTCTTATTTCCCTTTTTACCCATTTCTCTTCCAAATTCCTTTTCCTGCCATATCAATCATTCAATTCTAAAAGTGCCCTCACCTCCCTCAACAGGGTATATAAAGGAACACGTCTTCAAAAGTTTTCCTACCCATCCAACCCAAAGACAATTATCCAATCAGCTCATCCAGTTACCCAAACACAAAATGGATAGTTGGGAAGACAAAAAAGCTTTGATCACTGAGCTAACACAAGGGATGGAGTGTGCCAAACAGCTTAGATCCTATTTGCACTCTCAGCCTTCCCATTCTTCTGTTTCTTCTGAAACTCATCGCTTTCTCTTGGATAAGATAGAAGCTTCTTTCCAGATACTACTCTGTCTTCTCCATCCACCACTTTCCACTACTGCCCCTGAGTCTTCCATCTCTGTCGACAGAAGCCTGCCAAATGAGGGCATCCACAAGAGCATGCAAGAGTTCAGAAGTATGACGAAAAAGAGGTACCTTGCCAGAATGCAATCAAGATTATTGAGATTCTTGTTCTAATGATTTCCACGTGATTTTACTTGCATAAGTGGACATTGATTAGTGTTTTTTACAGAAAGTTGTTGCCAACATGGACAGAACAGGTTAGAGTAGGTACTGATAATGGACTTGAAGGTCCTCCTGAAGATGGTTATAGTTGGAGAAAGTACGGCCAGAAGGACATTCTTGGAGCTAAATATCCAAGGTGAATTGATCAGTAAACATTCAAGTCTGCAAAAGAAGATTACGTATTAGTACAGATAGAAGGGTCAAATTCTGATACAAAAATTCTTTTGGGTATAAAAAGAAAACTGAAATGTTAAATATTCTCTTTGTCCCAGTAAACTCTTCCGAGCTTGGCTAACAGGTGAAATATGAAAGTAGAAATTAACCGCAATTACTTTTAAGGAAAGTTGTCAAAGCTTAGTGAGGTGGAGGAAGTATATGACTAAAATAAAAACAATGAAAAAAAATATGGCTTTTAACATGCAGCACCATAGTGGTATTTTATGGACAATGACTTCACTCAAAATCTGTGACCATGAGTCATATTTTTTCCATGAGTTTTGTTTTATTAGTATTACAGGAAAAACCCTTTAAAGGATGAATCTTTTTTTGCAGAAGCTATTACAGGTGTACGTACCGCCAAATGCACAACTGTTGGGCCATAAAACAAGTGCAAAGATCTGACGGCGATTCGAGCTTATTCGAGATCACATACAAAGGGGCACATACATGTCGACAAGTACAACCTAAGAAAAAAGAACTAGAACAACACTCATACCACCACAATGATGGTCTCTTGATACAACCAACAAGTCAGATGTTAACGGAATTCAGATCAAACCTGAGGGTCGAATCGGTCGATACCAATGATTTTGAAGGGAAGGAGACACTATCTGCTTTCTCCTTCCCTCAAACATTCCCTGGTGGATTAACAGATGAAAACCAGCAACAGTTCCAGATTTCACAGTATGAGTTAGGGAGTTACTCGCCCTCATTTGCTTCTCCTACCACTTCGGAGTCAAACATCTTTGGTGCAGTTCAAAATTTTCATTGCTCTGAGTCAAGAATTGAGTCACCAGACCTCAATGACATATTCTCAGCCACCACATCATCCACAAACTCTCCCAATGTGGGCTTGGATTACACACTTGACCTGGAAAATTGTGACCCGAACTTCCTGTTTGATGCCTCAAAGTTTTTCCAATGACCCCCAGGCCCTATCTAGCCTAGATTAGGAAGAAAGAAAGAAAGACAGCGGTAGGCAGGGGAGTAATCAACAGTTTGGCACTTTTGGCATATATAATTTTGACTACAAAAGTGCTTGTATGAAATAAAAAAAATTCTTTTTAACAATTAAATTTTGTATTAGAAATCGACTGTTTTGAGGACAAAAATACTCGAAATAAAGTAATCAGTTTTTCCTTTATAGTTGCTAATATTTTTAATGTTAAGTCATTCTACGCCAGCCGTATAAACTAGCATATATTACATTACTCCTCCTATCATGTTGGATTTTTTATGATTGAGCCAAAGTATTAATAGTATCCAAACCTACTAAGGTCAAATGAGAAATTTGATCTTGGTAAGACTCAAGTTCTAATATCGTGTGATCTTATAATGAATAACTCCATAAGTGCATATATTCTAGTGTTACTATTCACTAAACATCCACACTAAACTACACATCTATCTAATTCATCTTCTTCATGAAGTCTTTCTTAATACTTGAGCGATTTAAATCATAGAAAAATTTCCAGAAATAATTGGAGTAAAAACAATGTGAAATTCTAAAATAGAAGTTGTATGTTTTCCATATACAAGAGTAAATTAATGTCCTGAAATCCTACTGCCATATATTGGCATTAATATGCTAGTATTAATGTCATCATTGGAATTAGAGTATTTTTCAAGCATTATTACTCCTATTTACGTGGGAAACATAGTACTCCTATATTAAAATTTCACATAGTTTTTTACACCTATTTAGGGAAACTTCATTAAATCATATAATAAGGCCGGTCAAATAATGATCCTGAAGAACTTCAATTTATCTTTGAAATACATTACAATTAAATTATATTTCTCTCTTTCCTATCCATTCTACCAACTCGCATGACTGAGTCATGTGTGTTACACCTAATATGCAATGTCTTGATCACAAGGCATGACAACATAAGCCCACAAAGAAAGAAGGTTTAGCCCGAACCATGGATCATGAAAATAAGATACCATAAGTTGTACTGAAAAATATATTACTACTTCCATTGATATGACACCCCACTGAAAAGGGGGTCATGCTTTTTAATCAAAGGATTATGGACTTACAAACATACAACATCTCAATTGCTAGAGACTATTACAGAGATTATATAGAATTATAGAGAAATAATGAACCTAAACTCTGTGGGAACAGGGATCCAGAACTTTACAGCTAATAGGAATACGAAACTATAATACTGCAAAAACTATGAAAGCTATATCCTTCTTATGTACTCAAGGCTTTAGCATAAAAATTTGAAGAGATAAATGTCATTATATCGCACTCCATACACAATAAGATACAACACAATCGATATACATAAAGAGCAGCTAATGAAATGATAAGGAAACCACAGAGCGGCTTTTTTAATGTAATGTTTTTCTACCTTGTCATGATGTATAATAGCTATCTTAGATAATTGGATTTTCTTCTTCTTTTGACTTCATAAAACCGATGGATTCAATTTCTTTTGCATCTCTATTTTTCCTAAGAGCATCCCTCAGACCCAACACAATGAATATGTTTGTTAGGGTAAGCAGTGACTCAGCCCCTCCGTGCAACCAGTCCACATTGGATAGTGACGTCCCATATTCCACCTTTGCTGTTTCAGTTTCATCATCCCACTCGAGTCAGAATAAATAGTAACAGAGATTGAAATTATTTATAATATAATATATCCAAAAGTGGGAGTATGTTACCATAAATGCCTGCTGGAACTGTATGGTGGCAGAGTTGAAACATTGGAAGAACCGCAAAAAATACTCTGGATCAGTATTTCATCCAGTATATCGCTAATAGCAGACTGGAGAACTTAATATGACAAAAACTCGTCCAAAAGAAACAGTGTAACACTTCCTTAAACTATTAGAAATTCCTAAATGCATCCAATTGTAATCACTCAAAGGACAATGGAAAGATCCCAGCTTTTCAGTTAAAGCACACAAAAACAAGCTTGTTAAATAAGATGCAATAGAATTTCCTACAGGACAATGTTGGACATCAAAGTGGCAGGAAAAGATGCCTAGGAATAATGGTTTGAAATGTTTGTTTCTACCTTGTAAACTTTTAAACTTTCTACATGTATTTGCATTTCATAGTCCCTAAATCTTTAATTTTGGAAATATAAAGTAGTAGTAATTGAATTTTAACCTTTTCTGGAGTAAATTCCCCACAGTTTACATTCCTTCCGATTCCCATTCTATTTTCATCCCTTTTGTTTACAGAATCTACCGTTCTAACAAACTATTAATCCTAAAATCTTACAATCATCAAGAATTATACAGTTACGTAGTATTGTTTTTGAAAATTGATGCACATTAGAATAGCATTTTTAAAATACAGAGTACAAAATTTCACACATATGTATGGCTATAAATCTTCAATAAAGCACAGACTTCCAGTAAAAAAAATCAATAATGGAACGGAAAGAGGAATTTACTGGTGGCGCCTACGAAAGCAAGCAAAAAGTAGAAGCCAAAGAGGGTGAGCTTAGGGGCAGTATTGGACTTGGTGATGAAATACAAGAAACCGAGGTAAGGGAAGAGGGAGACAGCGAAGAGCTGAGAAGCTATGCTCTGAGAATCAATAGTGGGCGCCCATGGATCCACCGGAAAAAGGAATCCTTGACACACCATGACATTTCTCCATCCCTTCTTCCCCATTAAGCCTTCCCCATTGCAATTGAGCTGATTGGCTTCTCTGCACTTCCAGGGACCCGTTCGGAAACGGCGGGAGAAGGCCATAGTATTTGAGTTCTTCCAAGCGGGTCCTTGCACACAGTAGTGTATCATCATTTTCCGTGATGCCTTCTCTTCTCTCCTTTGCTTTCAGCTTTTCCGCCTTCCAGTGAAGAGGTTTGTCTGGGATGGATTTGAGGTGGAAGATTCTCATCCTCTTGATATATCATGTATATTAACTTTGTTGTATACATGATTTGTGCACATTTTTTTTGAAAACAAATTTGTATACATTTAACATACCTTTATACTCCCTTCGTCTGGTTGGAATGTTCTCGCTTTCCTTTTTTGTATGTCCCGTTGGGAAGTTCTCATTTCTCTAAATGGAAAGTTATCCTACATCAAAACAGGATCAAACAGTGCAAAACAGTGTCAAACAGTGTCGAAACAGTGTTAAACAGTGTCAAAACAGTGTCAACACAGTAAAATTTACCCCTTGATAAGTTTATTTTCTTAATATGTGTATAGGTCAAACCGGGAAATATGTGTGTACATAATTCTCTATATACACAGACAATGTGTATATTCATAGTTGCTTGTGTATACAGTAGCTCGTGTAACAGACAATTACCTATGATGTGTGGAAAATATGTGCAAATTTTGGAATATTCATGTTGGAATATTAACACAAAACTGCCATAAATTTGACAAAAAATGAAATACATGAAGTAAATAACCAAATATTCAAACAACTAATTTTTTTAATGAAATAATTTTTTTAGCACAATCGGAAATTAGAAACACGAAACTATTCACATAAAATCAGAAAAATGGATTTATAGAAAAGCATTTTTGCCATACTATGATGTTAATGTACACATTTCTGCCACAAATTTGGCCAAATCCGAAGCAATCGTCCAAAATGTTGAAAATTAAAATTTGTTTTAAAACTCAGAAACTAGAAACCAGAAAATCAAAACAGAACTTTGTCGCTTCGATTCGTCCCCCCATCCCTTTCCACGACAAACTATTTCTCCCGCAGCAAAGGCATCAGGAGGCTGAAGACGTATATGTGAGGGTTCGAAATTTGGAAAGTTCAATTCAAAATCAAGAAAACAGAGGAAGATTGGTTAAAACAAAGGCATTTCTACCATATTACGATTGTCGGTGTACATATTTTTGCCATAAACTTGGCAAAATGTGAATCCATCATCCAAACTTTTGGAAAATCGGAACTTAAAATAAACTAAGAAATCAGAAATCAAAAATCAGAAAATACAAAATGGAATTCCTAAAAATTGAAAAAATCAATGTCAAATTCCAGAAAAACATAAGAATAGGAGGAAGATCTGAAAAATCAATGTCTAAACTCATTAAAATAGAGGAATAGGAGAAGGAGGAATAGGAGAGTAAAGAAGAGTAGATCGGGGAAGAAGAAGAAGAGAAGAAGGAGAAGGAGACGGAGAAGAAGAAGAGACAACCTGCGATGATGCGTGCTGAATCCAGTAGTGACGAAGGCGGCACGAGGCGGCATGGTTGGTGGCAGCGGTCGCTGCGATGCGCAAGGAGAAGTTGCAGAGGGAGTTGTCGATCGATTTTTTCGGCAGGGAGGAAACCAAAGAGTCAATCGATTAGATTTGTAAATGGAGAGATAAAAGGGATATTGGGTGCAGGGGTAAAATTGAGATGCAAATTTTTGTATGTTTAGGAATAGGAGTAAATTGGTCCAATTAAAGGAAGAAATCATACATGGTCCTATTTGAGAATTTCTTTACTCTTTTAGTCCTATATAGGACAATTACTATTTATTTAAACAGATGATAAGGAGTTTGGGACATAAAAAAGTAAAAGAAGAAAAAAATATTAGATCGAAGAAGTATTTGAAAAGTTATTATGAAACATTGATCAGCAATTGGCATGGGTAACATTGGCTCAAGTTTGCAGAAGTAGCAAAGTTATTACTGTCTAATTCTAAAGCATAAAATCATGTCACTTTTCAAACGAATTGTCGGTGTACACAAGCAACTAGGGGGTTTTGTGTACACGTTATGTACAATACATGTACACTAAACCTGTATACATAGGCAACGAATTTTTCTTCTTTTTATGTGAAGTGCTAGGGACTACAATCTGCAGTTACAAGCCTGCAACATATAATACATATTCTTCTCCATTAAGCCTTTGATCTCCATGAATGTCTTTGAAGCTTTGTATATGTAAAACAGTACCCGCAAAGATTCACCCACCTTGTTGTAGAGAACTATTAGTTTATTAATTTATTAATGTATAGAGGTGAACCCGATTCTGATTATGTGACTAGATAGGACTGGACTTGGACATTTCAATTACCGAACTGGATGAGGATCATTACCAGAAACCAGTCCAAGCCAAGTACACTTCCAGTTCTGTGTATAACTCTATGGACGTGTTTACTTCGTTGTTAAAGTCACAGTTAGGTTAGTAAGACATGTGAATTAAACACACATGCTTGGAAATACTTGCCTCATCCTAACACAATGGTGTCCTGCATTTCCCTCCCATACAATGCCTCGTATGGAGGCATGCCAATACTTGTCTGATAACTGTTGTTATAGGCAAACTCAACTAGAGCCAAATGTTTGTCCCAACTCCCTTAAAACTCCAAAGCACATGCCCTAAGCATATCTTCCAAAATATGTATCACCCGCTCGGATTGTCCATCCGTCTGTGGGTGAAATGTTGTGCTAAACTTCAGTTTAGTTCCTAAAGATGCTTAGAACTTTGGCCAAAATCTAGATGTGAATCGTGGATCTCTATCCGACACAATGGATATCGGGACTCCATGCAATCTCACAATCTCTTCAGTGTATAACTTGGCCAATTTTTCAAGAGGATTAGTAATGTTGATAGGTAAGAAATGTGCACTCTTAGTAAGCCTATCAAACACCACACATATCGCATCGTAATTGTTCACCTTCGTGGTAATCCTACCACAAAGTGCATGGTCACATGTTCCCCACTTCCATTCTGGAATGTTAAGTGGCTGCAAAAGCCCCGCCGGGTGTTGATGCTCCGCTTTAACTTGCTGACAAGTAAGACATCGACTCACATACTCCACGATGTCCCTCTTCATGTGTGACCACCAATAACTTTCCTTCAGGTCTCAGTACATCTTTGTACCTCCTGGATGCATATCATAGGTCGAAGAATGAGCCTCCTGTAGTATGGACTTTTGGAGCTCTTCATTCTTCGGTATACACACACGATCTCTAAACAATAAGAGACCATCTTCTCGTACCCGGAAATTCTCAACGGGTCCCACAAGGATCCGTTCCTGGATATTCTGACATTCTTCATCAATCACCTGACATCTGCTTATCTCATTAAGCAATGTAGGTCTAACCTCGAATCTTGCTATGAGGGCCCCGCTCGTGGTCACCTCCATGCGCGCTCTCAATGCTCGTAGGCATGTGAGTAACGTCCCCGACGTACTCTTCCTACTCAGTGCATCGGCCACCACATTGGTCTTACCGAGATGATAGCGATGATCAAGTCATAGTCGTTGATCAACTCCATCCATCTCCTTTGCCTCATATTCAACTATTTCTGAGTGAATACATACTTCAAGCTCTTATGATCGGTGTAGATGTGACATGTCTCCCCGTATAGATAATGCCTCCAAATCTTTAGTGCAAACACTACCGCCCCAACTCTAGGTCATGGGTAGGGTAGTTCACCTCGTGTTTCCTCAATTGCCTAGAAGCATAGGCAATCACTTTACCATTTTGCATTAGAACACATCTAAGCCAAGGAAACTTAGCCCCCTTCTTCGTGAGCTTCGTAAGTGGTGACGCCAACACGGAGAATTTCTCAACAAACTTACGATAGTAACCCGCTAAGCCAAGGAAACTACGTATCTCTTTAACATTCTTGGGTTGTTCCCAATCCATAATAGCTTCTATCTTTGCATTGTCCACCGCAATGTCCGATCCGGATATGACATGCCCAAAAGAGAACTTGGCGAAAAGTTGCTTCTCTCTTAGCCTTTCAAGCACAAGCCTCAAATGATGCTCATGTTAATCTTCATTCTTTGAGTAAATTAAGATGCCATCAATGAATACAATCACGAACTGATCTAAGTACTCACTAAACACACGGTTCATCAAGTCCATGAATGCTGCCGGTGCATTCGTTAAACCAAATGACATCACATGAAATTCATAGTGACCATACCTAGTGCGAAATGCACTCTTAGGTATGTCACTCTCCTTGATCTTCAACTGATGATAGCCTGACCTCAAATCAAACTTTGAGAACACCATTCTTCGTGAGAGGTTGGTTACATAATTTAGAACTGAGATGTCTCTGATACCACTTAATTGTCACATCCCAGACCGCATCTAAGCGCGTGTACAACCGCCGTATGACCAAGTGACGTCACTCGCAAGTCAACGCGACTTAATCATACAAGGCGTCCATGAACATAATCCATCCATACTCAGTAGTAAACATACATAACAACATCACATTTAAACCAATGAAGAGCGGAAATATTCAACGATAAATCATGGGCCACAAC
Source organism: Cuscuta europaea (assembly GCA_945859875.1). Taxonomy (NCBI): domain Eukaryota; kingdom Viridiplantae; phylum Streptophyta; class Magnoliopsida; order Solanales; family Convolvulaceae; genus Cuscuta; species Cuscuta europaea. Next base: position 31,183,434 of record CAMAPE010000005.1, read on the forward strand.
CGGTCAAAACATGGGCTCACAGGCCCAAAATAGTTTATAGTGAATAAAATATCCATGAGCAAGTGTTTGGTAGTTTGAAAGGAAATAAGGAAGCATGAACCACGTCTTCCTTGAATTGACTTCACTCGTAAGAAGGTGCAGGTATCAAGCCCTATCTTCAACCTGAAATGGTGGGGGCCCCCGAAGGGGTCAGTACAAGTATCGAGCGAGTAACAAGCTAAATGTAGCATAACTAACGTTTCAAGTATAAGACCCAAACATAGGGTGATACATACACGTATAGTACTTTCCCCCAAGTTATAAAATACATATCAGTATATATATATATATACACTTGGAAATACCCGACCCGTAGGTCATTTTTTATTTGTGAAAATCATAGTAGTCAATATCCTTGACTTAAATTCCAACCCACCCATATCCTATGAGTGTATAGGACTCCTCCTGGTCCAAGTCAATTTATACATACGATTTTGAGGACAATACCATCGTCCTTGGATTCTCTACCATTTATACATATGAGTTTTGAGGACAGTACCGTCGTCCCTGGGTCTCCACCATTTCTATACCGAGGTTTGAGGACAGTACCGTCGTCCTTGGGTCTCCACCGTTTATACTTTTGAGGTTTGAGGACAGTACCGTCGCCCCTGGGCCTCCACCGTTTATACATTTGAGGTTTGAGGACAGTATCGTCGTCCCTGGGTCTCCACCGTTTATATACCGAGTTTTGAGGACAGTGTTAGGATATATTTTATTGTGTTCAATTTAATTAGGTTTATCTTTGTTTAGTTAGGATTTAATTAGTGGGCTAAGTATTTAATTAGGGACCATTTAATTAGACCTATTCGGCCCATCCTATTGTAATTAGGATGCTCGACCATATGCCTATAAATAAAGGCAGTATGGACCGAGCATGTTAGAGAGTTCCCGATTCCTAAATAGCCTCACGCATCATTATTGGAGCTCTCACGTTAGATTAGAAAGAGAGAGATAGAGGGTTTCACAATTAGAATAGCCATATCATTCTCGAAACTCTCTCTCTAAAAAGACAAGTCTCTACACATTCTATTCTGAATATTATTCTCTGTAGAGCCAATAGATTAGAATTCTCTCTCTAGCCTGTTCGAGTACCATGTATTGTTCTTCATCGAATTATCATTATGAATACACGGTATAAGTTGATGTTGAATTTCTCTTCTACTGTTTAAATTCTTATCAATATTCGTAGATTATTCGACTGTTGTATCTGGGCATATCTCACACAATTGGTATCAGAGCCTCGGCGTAATTCTATTCGTTAGAATCCTCGATTTTTTCTGGAATTAATTTGATCAAAATCACAAGTTTTGGTTGAATTAATTTTGGAATTGTTCTTGGTAAGTTACGTATTTTTGTGGCGGCTGCTGAAGAAAAGAAAGAAGATCACTGAAGAATCCCTACGTGATTCGAGTTTCTAAATTCGCACTACCAAAATCTTTGATTTTGGTCATTATCAGAAGAAGATTTTGAGTCTCAAAATTTTGGGAAATTTATTGATTTTAGAAGGCTACTACTACAAGGAAAGCTACGGAAGAAGAAACCCAGTAAGATTAAGTTGGTATTTTTCGCACATCCGAGATCTTTTTTTTTTTGGATTTCGCATATCCGAAATTATTGTTTTCGGCAATTAAAAGATTTGAAGGGCATCCGAAATCTTGTTTGCATAAGCGCTTCCGAAATTTGTGTTACAAAGCAAGCACTCGAGATCACTTTTATTCGCTAGTCCGAGATCCTCCTCCAAAATAATAGCCCGAGATTGCTGCTCCGACTTGATTTAAAATTCCACCTAAATCCAATTGACACACCATCACCCGAATTAGGAAATTGCGCAGCTCAACCGAGATTAGTCTTGCTCTTCACCTGGAATTCTAACTACCAAATTCCTAACTCAAACCAAGATTCCCCACTATCGAATTTCTATCCCTCCCATAATCCTACACCCCCACTCACAAAATCACTTTTCCAAAATCTACCTACGTTGTATCCTGGCCCAAATTCCCCACACCCACCTCCCATAAAACCACCCTAAAAATCCCTAACCTTCGAAATCCCACCTCTCCAAACCAGCAAGTCCCGAAATCTTAATTTCGAACCCCCATCCAACATTACAATTTCGGACCTCCTTTCTTTTAAAAAGATCTCGAGTCTCTCCTTGCCTAAAATATTTCGAAACATCATCCGAGATCATCATCCGAGATCTTAACACTCGAAATCAAGCAGCGCCAAATTCTTTATCAGCTGAACAGTTCTCGCCAAAAGATCGCTCAACAGTCAAAGCTGGGCAAAGCTATTTTCTAAAGGATCCCTCTCCGACAGTCAACGATGAGTTCCAACTCCAACTCAACAATGCTCTCAAGCAACGGATCAACTACAATTTCTGACAAGTCCCAGGTAAGTACTTCTTATTCTAATCAAATAAAGGAACTTGAAGATAGACTTGCTAACAACCAAAGTGTTCTGGAAAATCTAGCGAGAGAGAAAACTTTTGAATCTGTTCGCTTAAAAGATTCACGAGATAAAGTCACTAGTTTAGAGTCTGAAGTAGCTAAACTTAAGCAAACTGTCTGTGAATTAACCAAGGAACTGGATGAAAACAAGCAAAAACGTTCTGAAGCTGTTACCCGTTTTGAAATAATTAACAAGGAACGTTGTCATCTTTATTCAAAAATAAAGGAGTTAGAGGATATTCTTGCTAAGAGAGGCCAATCAGAACAAACTGTTTTTCTGCTTAACAACAAACCAAAGGACACTGAATTTTACAATCCTAGAGAAGGACTTGGCTTTCAAAACCCTGAAAACTTGAAAAAGGTTGATTGCATTCAATTGTACGACATAAGGTACATGAACTTAGGGTTAACTAAGCTGATGAAATTTACTAGTGCTTCTGAAACAATTGAGGCGGAAGAGGAGAAAAGGAAAAATAGGGCTAAAGCTGAAATTAGTTTCGATTATACTGCTCTTAATGACAGCTATGCTACTAGACAAATTCCTCTTTCTGATGACTATGTTGCCCTCTCTCCTCCTGAAAATCAAACTGTTTCCAATGGGGAAGAAGCCTCCACTTCAAAGGTTTCTGAACCATATTTTCCTGCGATTATAAAGAAAATGGCTGATCTCCATTCTTCTTTTGAAGAAGAACGAGAAAAGTTTAAATCTGAAAAGGAAAATCTTTTGAAGAAAATTTCAGATTTAACTGATCAATCCTCTCAAGGTTCGAAAACTCCTGATAATTCCCTTTTCGAAAAGAACAAAAAGAAAAATCATTTTCAAGAAAAAGGGACTTTACCTCATCTCCTTCTCAACCAGCTCTACAGAAAATGGCTCATCCTCATCCTCTCATTTTGAAAAACCGAAAGGTAATGTTCTTAATAAACGCCAAGAGAAGAGGATGGCCTGGATTTTCAAACAAACTCAAAAAAAGGCTGCAAGACTCAAAATGTTTTCTGAAAAATCAAAATCTCTTTTTACCAAGTCTTGTAGTAATTTCAAAGCTTCTTGCTCAAATTCTAGCATCCAGTCACCTAGTTCTGACATAGACAAGCCTTCTAAGTCTTCTACTAATGGTTCTAATCATGTGAAAACTCATTCTAGTGCTTCTGTTAATGCAACCAGACAGTCTAAGTCTTCAAGTCATGTTTGTGATGTGAGTGATGGGAAATCCAAACAGAAAAGATTTAAAGCTTCTACCTATGATGTTTGTGATGATGTTCAACTGAAATATCCCCTCAAGGTTTATTCAGTCAAACATTTGAAACGTCTATCAAGGGAGAAAATCTTTACTTCTCAAAATCATATCCCATTATTCACCTGCGCTGAAACTGTTATTGTTCAAAAATGGATTCCTAAATCAGAATTACAGTCATATAGCTCTCGAAAAGATTCAAAAGAGACTGGTTTAGGAACAAAAATCAAGAAAAAAATTCATAATTTGTGTTATGCGAGAAAGGACGGACCCATCCTTAAATGGGTACCAAAGGTTTCTTAATTCTTTTGCAGGTGTCCCTCATGTGTGGTACCTGATATGTTTGCTCCACACACATGATGGGATATTAAGCTGCTGAGCAACAACAACCAAATGGCTTCTGAGTAACTCAGCTCAGAACCCGCTATACATCTTGGCTTCTGAGTAGCTCAGCTCAGAACCCACTATACATCTTGGCTTCTGAGTAACTCAGCTCAGAACCCGCTGATGGAGTATATGGCCCGGGAACCCCCGGCCCACAGACTCCTACTACTCCCGCAAAGGCCCAACAGGCCCAAAAGGCCCAACAGGCCCAATTCACAGCGCCCGGAGTACCAAGCAGTCCGCACAACGCACAGGGGTGCCTTCGCCCCCCTGGCCGAAGGCTCCAAATCCTCACAGAACGGGTTTCTCAAGCAAACTAAGAAACTGGGAGAAAACGGCGAAAACAGCAGCCCTCGGTACTGTGAGCCCTCGGCACCAGGGGTGCCATCGGGAGGAAGAGCCCTCGACTACTGCTCTATAGCCGAAGGCATCTCACTCGACAAGATATCCGCCTCACATGCGTACAGATCATCGTATTCTGCACAGACGTCCCATCCAACAGCCGCATTAAATGCGGCCACATGCGGCTGCCAGCGCCAACCAGTTGAGGTGACCTCTCGGCCAATGAGCGCTTGACACGTGTCCCTGCCCGGCATTTATTGCTGCTATAAATAGCACCTCATTTCCTCATTTGTAACCACGCTGAAAACGCTCCACATTTATAATACACTCTCTCTCTATATATTTACTTGCTCTGACTTCTCTCTAAGTTATTCCCCGTAATAACCCTTCGGATATATACCCCCGGGTAGACTATCCATCATTTGGTGCTCTCGTTGAGAGGTTGAACAATCGAGTAAGAAACCCTCCCCCTCAACCAAACACACAAACACCAGCCCTCTATCAAAATGGTGAGGACAACACGTGCCAACTCAAAGAACGTAGAAGACAAGAACCTGGCCCTCGGCGACGTCAACGCCCCCGAAGCCTCTCACAGGGCTCCCGAGGGCGGTGTCCTCGCTGGGCTGGAACAGGCGGCTGTCGACCTACGCCTTCAGATCCAACAAAACGCCCCCGATGCCCGCCTCGGCATCGAGGCCAAGAAGAAAAACCGGAGCGATGACCAAGTCAGCCCTCCGGTTCTCACCATCGACGTACAATCGGCGCTCTCCGCCTTCATCCAGACGCTCACCCAGAACCCGGGTGCCTTCGGCACCCTGGCTCCAGCTCACCCTCAGATCGGGGAAAACATCATACTTCCCCCTCTGCCACACCCATTCGGAAATCCCACCCCTCGGGTGAGAAATGATGAAGAGGTGGTGGCCCAAGATACATCCTCCCAGGAAGTTCAGTCCCAGGACCGCCATAATGACAACAGGGAGAGGCCCCGTACTTCCGCCCTCAACCGGCTCGGAGGAGGGCCAGACCGCCGAGGGGTCCAAGACCGCCTCGGGGGGAAAGCACTCCAAAGGCCCCAGGAAAGCGGGGGATCTGTTTCGAGGGCAGACGAGGAGCGTCCCCCTCGGGACAAAGGCAAGGCACCCCTTCATGCCGATGATGCTCGGCACCAAATCAACCAGGCCCACTCGGCCCGGGTTCGTTCGCAGGGGGCGGAAACCCTCCCGAGGGACCCCCGGGACGAGATTATTGTGGCCCTCCAGCGCCGGCTTGACGAAATGGAGTCCAACAAAGCTCACGCCACCACCTCCACCCCTCACTCAGATCTCAAATACGAGGCCATGATGGCCAAGATGGAGGAGTTACAGAAGAAGGTGGCCGAGGGCTCCGGGGAACCCGTCATCCAGCTCCGGACTCGGACGCCATTTACCCCAAGGGTATTGGCGGCCCGGATCCCGGAGAAGTACCGAGGGCAACACATACAGCCCTACAGCGGGAAAACGGACCCCCAGGAGCACTACAGCAAATACCAGAACAGCATGATGATGGTGGGGGCATCAGACGAATATTTGTGTCGATGGTTCCTCTCCACCTTAGAGGGACCAGCATACGAATGGTTCAACAGGTTGCCTGAGGGCTGTATTGATTCATGGCAAGAACTCGCCCAGCGGTTCTTGACACAATTTGCCGGGAGGCGTCGCACAAGGAAGCACTTCTCCCACCTCCTAACAATACGCCAGAAGAAGGATGAGACCCTTCGGGATTTCCTGGAGCGTTGAAGGACGGAGGCCGACAAGGTCGACGGTGCTGATGACGGGACCCTCCTGGCCCTCCTACAAACCGTCCTCCGCACCGGCAACTTTTCAAGGAGCCTCATCATTGAACCCCCCCGCGACTACATAAGGGCCTTGCAGCGGGGGGACCGATATGCTGAGGCCGAGGAGGTGGAGAAGTATCACCAACATCCGGACCAGCAGCCCCCGAGGGCCGACAACAAGCACAACCGAGGGCCGGGGGCTCCTCCAAATCACCCCAAGGCTTCGGGGCCCTCTGATGATCGCCCTCGGCAAGGCCAAGCCAAGCCCGGGGGAGGTTATAGGAGCAACCCTAAGACTTGGGCCCAACCCATTCTCCTGGACCGCCCTCGGACCCCATTGACGCACCCCGTCAGCATCATCCTCGATTTTGCAGAGGAGAGGGGCCTCGTTGAACGCGATTCTCGCGCACCCCCGGAGGTACACGCTATCAACCCTCAGTTCCCCTACTGTCGCTTCCATCGACACCAGGGGCACAGGACCGATGACTGCCATCAACTGAAGACGGCCATCGAGAGATTAATACAAGCAGGGCACCTGTCCCAGTTTGTCCAGAGCCCTCGGCAGGAGGGACCTTCTCATCAGGGGCCTCCCCGAGGGCATCACACGAAGGTAAACGCTTGGGTAAACCCGAATACCATCCCCCTCGGCAAGAAAAGGGAGATTGGAAACTTGGAAGAAGAGGAGGAGGAATACCCCCAATACCAGGAGAAAAAACGCCACATCCTCATGATCACCGGTGGCAACACAGGGGGCGATTCCACCAGCCAGCGAAAGAAGTGGGCTCAATCGCTTTACGTAGGGGAAGTCACTCATATGCCCCCGGTAAAGCGATTGAGGGAGGAACCCATCACCTTCACCAACGCAGATCTCCCTCCTACTTCTTCTCCTCACCGGGATGCCTTGGTGATTCGAACGGAGATCAACGACACCATCATTCACCGAACTTACGTTGACACGGGCAGCTCCGTCAATGTAATGTACCTCAGCACCTTCAGAGAGCTGCATCTGGAGAGGGGGTCCCTTCGGCCCATTAAGACCCCTCTTGCCGGCTTCACCGGTGACACCATTGATTCCGAGGGGGTAATAACCCTCCCGGTGATCTTCGGCGACGGGTTCCATAGAGCCCAGCTCGAGGTAGAGTTCGTCGTCGTCAACATTGACTGCGCCCACAACATCATCCTCGGCCGGCCAGCCCTCGAGGACCTCGAGGCCATCATCTCCATGAGGCACCTCTGCCTCAAGTTTCCCGTCGATGGGGGCATTGGCTACTCCCGGGGGAACCAAAAAATTGCCCGTGCCTGCTATCTTCAGGTCACTAAGAAGGTAAGCAAGACGGAACTCCGTGTTGACACCATCACCGGAGCCGTCGACCAGGAGGAAAGAAGGCCGAGGGCTGAACCGGCCGAGGACGTAGAAGACTTTGCGCTCGATCCGGCCCAGCCAGAGAGAGTCATGAAGATTGGAGCCCAGCTCCCTGAAGATTTGAAGGCCGGTATCACCGACGCCCTCCGCGCCTACTCCACTGTCTTTGCATGGGGGCCGAAGGACATGCCGGGAATTAGCCGAAGGGTCATCACCCACCGCCTCTCGGTGGACCCCTCGGCAAAAGCAGTGCAACAACGAAGAAGACCCCTCTCCGCCGAGAGAAGGGAATTTGTGAAGAAGGAGGTCGCCATGCTCCTCTCAATCAAGCACATCAAGGAGGTAAAATACCCCTCATGGCTAGCAAATGTAGTCCTCGCCCAGAAGCCCCCTACCTTCCGCATGTGCGTGGACTACACCGATCTCAACAAAGCATGCCCCATGGATCCATTCCCTCTACCAAACATTGATCAATTGGTGGATGAGACCGCGGGGTGTGAAATCATGTCCTTCCTCGATGCCTTCCGAGGGTACCATCAAATATTCATGCACGAGGAGGACGCCGAAAAAACTGCCTTCATGACTCCCGAGGGCATCTTCTGCTACCTAGTGATGGCCTTCGGCCTAAAGAACTCGGGGGCCACTTACACCCGGATGGTGGCCCGGGTCTTTCAAGCCGTCCTAGGGCGCACCATGGAGGCCTACGTTGACGATATGATCGTCAAGAGCAAGCAATCTTCCAGCCATGCTGACGACCTCCGGGAAATCTTCGCCATCATGCAAAAATTCAACCTTCGGCTAAATCCGAAGAAGTGCACCTTTGGCGTCCAAGGAGGCAAATTCTTAGGCTACATGGTGAGCCGACGGGGTATTGAGGCCAATCCCGAGAAGATCCAGGCCATCATCAACATGGAGCCCCCACGCAATGTAAAGGAAGTTCAACGGTTGACGGGCCGCCTGGCAGCCCTCAACCGTTTTCTATCTAAATCGGCGGAGAAGTCCCTACCCTTCTTCCAGATCATGAGGAAGACGGCTGGCTTTCTATGGACTCCAGAATGCCAGGGGGCTTTCGACGAGCTCAAACGGTATCTATCTTCACCCCCTGTGCTCTCCAAACCCAAGGTAGGGGAGACTCTTTACCTCTACCTTGGGGTCAGCCCGGCGGCCATCAGCTCTGTGCTCATCCGGGAGGAAGACGGCATCCAGCATGCCATCTTCTACGTTAGCAAGACCCTCAGGGAGGCCGAGCTCAGGTACTCCCCTGTGGAAAAAACGGTGTTAGCCATCGTTTGGACTGTCAAGAAGTTGGGCCACTACTTCCAGGCCCACCCGGTTCAGGTCCTCACCCATCAACCCCTCGGTGCCCTCATGAGGAGCCCCACCAGCTCCTCCCGCATGGTGAAATGGGCTATCTTCTTGAGCCAATACAACATTGACATCCGTCCAAGGCCTGCCATCAAGGGCCAAGCCCTGGCGGACTTTGTGACGGAATGTACCGCAAGGGCAGCCACGGACGGGGAGCCCTCGGCTACCTCGGACGACTGGTGGACCCTCTACACTGATGGCTCCTCCGCGACCAAAGCATGCGGGGGAGGGGTAGTCCTCATTACTCCCGAGGGCTTCAGGGCCTACTATGCAATCCGCTTCTCCTTCAAGGTCTCCAACAATGAAGCCGAGTATGAGGCCCTCCTATGTGGCCTTCGGCTGGCTGCCAACATGAGGGCTCGGCAGATCCACATCAAATGCGACTCCAAGTTGGTCGTTGGCCAAATCTCCGAAGAATATGAGGCCAAGGAAGGAAGAATGAAACAGTACAAGGAAGCAGCCAAGGAGTTGCTTAAGGTATTTGAGGCACACTCTCTCACTCAAATACCGAGGGCTCAGAACTTCGAGGCCGACATATTATCTAAACTCTCGGCAGACTCCCCCGAGCACATCTCCAAGATTGCCAAAATCGAGGAACTCAGCCTCTCAAGCATCCATGCAAGCCCCGTGATGAACGTACAACGACGTCAGGAGGATTGGATTTCAGATATCACCGCCTTCATCTCCACAGGGCAGCTACCCGAGAATGAGGCCCGCGCTAAACTGGCAAAGCTGAGGGCTCCCAGCTACACCATCGAAGATGGAAGGCTCTACAAACGATCTTACAATGGCACGCTACTTCGGTGCCTTCATCCAGATGAAGCCGAGGTCGCAATGGAGGAAGTGCACGGTGGCACTTGCTCAGCTCACCAGGGACCCTTCTCCATGTCCCGAAGGCTCATTCTCCAGGGCTACTTCTGGCCAACCATGGCCAGGGATTGTGCTGACCTTGCCCGGAGGTGCACCGCATGTCAACATTTCCAGAAAGCCCCCGGCAGGCCAGCGGTCAACTATGCCCCCATCAGCACATCTGTCCCATTTTCTCGATGGGGGATAGACCTTGTGGGCCCTCTGCCGAGGGGTACCTCCAACAACAGATACATCATTGTGGCCGTCGACTATTTTACCAAGTGGGTGGAGGCTGAACCCCTCGCCAGCATCACAGAGGCGAAGTGCCGTCACTTCGTCCTCAAGAACATCCTCACAAGGTTTGGCGTCCCCCAGCAGATCATCTCCGACAATGGAACACAATTTGAGGCAGCCCCCTTCTGTGCCCTTCTGGAGGCATGGGGCATCAAACACACCTTCTCCTCCGTTGCCTACCCTCAAGGCAACGGGCAGGTAGAGAACGCCAACCGGACCTTGCTCGAGGGCCTCAAAAAGAAGCTGGAGGCCGAGGGAGGTGGCTGGGTAGAAGAACTTCACAACATCCTCTGGGCCTACCGCACTACCCCTCGGCGCGCTACAGGTGAAACACCCTTCTCCCTCTGCTACGGTTTTGAAGCCAAAGCTCCTACGGAAGTCACCCTTCCTACCCGAAGGGTGATCCAATATGACCCCGAGGTCAACGACAGCAACATGGCCCTCGACCTGCACCTCATTTCAGAACGCCGGGAGCAGGCCTTCATCCGGGCAGAAAACTACCGAAGGCAAGTTAAAAGCTACATCGACGCCAAAGTTCGAACCCGGGAATTTCAAGTGGGGGACTATGTCCTCCGGAGGAGGGAAGCCAGCCAACCAACCGAGGGAGGAAAAATGGCACCAAAATTCGAAGGCCCCTACATCATAGCAGCCATCATCAAACCCGGGACTTACAAACTCAAACGCCCCAACGGGAAAGAGGTCCCTAGGCACTGGAATGTACACCATTTAGTTAAATTTTATCAATAATGTAAGAGCGGCCAAGCCCTCATAACTAGCGAATGTACTATCCAATGGCCCAAGGCCTCCAATTTCGAAGAATGAAGATACATTCAAGACATCAAGCCCTCATACTGACTACAGGCCCCAGGCCTCACCACAAGAAGAACCCCCTCCGGTACCCAGTGCCGAGGGCGGACGCCATCAACACCTACAACAAACAGTAGAAACACCACGTGTTTTCAGTCAAGACCCCTCGGCACCCAGTTCCGAGGGCACACCTCCCTCATCAAATATCGAAACGAAGAAAAAACACCAAGTGTTTCAAAGAAGACCCCTCGGCACCCAGTGCCAGGGATATGCTCTCCTAACAGCTTCCAAACATCTATTGGGAAACACCAAGTGTTTCATTTGAAGACCCCTCGGTACCAAGTACCGAGGGTAGACGCCTACAGAAGACCCTCCGGCACCCAGTGCCGAGGGTACACCTCCCTCATCAAATATCGAAACGAAGAAAAAACACCAAGTGTTTCAAAGAAGACCCCTCGGCACCCAGTGCCAGGGATATGCTCTCCTATCAGCTTCCAAACGTCTATTGGGAAACACCAAGTGTTTCATTTGAAGACCCTTCGGTACCAAGTACCGAGGGTAGACGCCTACATCAACTACAACAAGAGAACACCAAGTGTTCCTACAGAAGACCCCTCGGTACCAAGTACCGGGGGCTACACATCGAAACTAACACCAAGTGTTGTTTCTAAAAGCCGTACCCCACGAGGACGCATATACCGAAGGCGCCACCATCGGTGCCGGCGGCACGTAGTGCCCCCGGCCATTTGCAGCTAGTGTGCAAATGAAAACCCTTCCTTGAAACGCTTTCCGCGTCACTACCCCCAGGGTGTGACAGGCATGAGAAATGCCCAGGATTCGACTTTCAAAAACGGAACGCTATCCGCGTCACTACCCCCAGGGTATGACAGGCATGAGAAATGCCCAGGATTCGACTTCCAAACCGAAACGCTCCCCGCGCCACCACCCCAAGGGTGTGGCAGGCCACAGACTATGTCTAGCGCCGAGGGGACGACTTTCAAAAATGAGGCGCTTTCCGCGCCATCCCCCAAGGGGAGGCAGGTTACGGACCACCATATCTTGTGCCCAGGAAACGTCCCTCGATCCCCTCGGCACTCGGAAGGTTAACCCGAGGGAGGAGAGCCATTGGTGTATTCTGATGGTCTCCTAATAGACCCAGCCTTACCAAGAAACCAAGTTTCTTGATGCCTTCCCTTCACCACCAACCAAAAAAAAAAAAAAAGGGGGGGGGGGGGGGTGAAGGGGAGTAGAGTAGACTCAGCGAGAAATCAAAGAGTACACTCCAACAAAATCACAACATGCCGAGGGCTCCCCACGGGAACACCTCCGGCCATTGAAGACTCCTATTTCCCGAAGGATACTACTCAGGGAAATATCATCAGGAAACGGCTAAGTCCACTACCTGGTCACCTCCGGTCACAAAAACACCGAAGGCTCCAAGGTCCAATAAACGGTACTTCAAACGACCACCAAAGGTATCTGTTATGCACAAATACCGAGGGCCCTCTCCCCATGACAAGGGTCTAATTCTACAACTTTTAAAGTGTATGCCGAGGGCACACACTCCTCATTGGCCTTCTGAGGCGACTGATACTGACTACAGTGGCCCACAGCTCCACGCCACTGGACTTTCATTGACCACGTCGTGTCTAGTTTTCACACTCTCAAATGTTTTAAATTTTTTAGGACACAGACACATTTTAGAGTCAGTTGCTAGTCTTCAAGACTTGCGAGAACTTCCATAGGACTCATCTATTATGGATGTAGACCGATGATTGGATGGAAGTCCTGATGTTGCAACAAAGAAATCACCAACATTTTCAGGCCATTGCTTTAGATTTTATCTCTAGAGTGATGATAACGGGAGTCTACACGACCCCGGGGGCTACAATTTTTCTGAATATCATTTTGATCATTCCATAACGACCAGAGTGACATTTACTTCTGATGCTTCACAATGATTGGTCGGAAGTCCTGTCAGAGCTTTAATGCTTCTATCATTTTATGCAGGCAACACATCAATGTTTACATTGATGTTGTGATAACGGAACACCTCATTGTATCCGGATTTTTAGTTTTGTTTTGCAGTATCAAAGGATGAACAAAGGCATGACGTCCTGATTCATCAGATCATCATGAGGGGGAGAGCGGTCCAAATGCTTATGAAATTTCAAAGACCATTCTCGGACGCTTCTCTCCTCCAACAACAAACATTTTCCCACATCAGCCCACTCAGCTTCTAATCAAATGGTCAGCATATATTCACGATTCAATCATCATTTTCCACTGTTCCACCGACTAGTTCTCCACAAAAGCATTGACATCAAAAGACTACATTCTGGAGGAGATAGAGGTCGGATACTCAAGAACTGAAGAAGAATCACGTGTGCGCCTGAAACTCTTCAAGAACATTCATTCTAGAGGCGCCATCGGATTTCATTCAAGCTGATCAATAGCAACTTCTGAAAGGCAAGGACTACATGCAAGATTTCGAAGATCCTTAAACCCTCGACATCAAAGATCAAATAACCAAGAAGACAACAAAGGGGAGATTGCAAGGAGTTCTTCACGAAGCCTTTCAAAGAAGACAAAAGAAGCTGATATCCTCTGAAGACCGAGACAAAGATAACCTGCACTTCATTGCAAATTGAACACAAAGGGGGAGATTGTTAGGATATATTTTATTGTGTTCAATTTAATTAGATTTATCTTTGTTTAGTTAGGATTTAATTAGTGGGCTATATATTTAATTAGGGGCCATTTAATTAGACCTATTCGGCCCATCCTATTGTAATTAGGATGCTCGGCCATATGCCTATAAATAAAGGCAGTATGGACCGAGCATGTTAGAGAGTTCCCGATTCCTAAATAGCCTCACGCATCATTATTGGAGCTCTCACATTAGATTAGAAAGAGAGAGATAGAGGGTTTCACAATTAGAATAGTCATATCATTCTCGAAACTCTCTCTCTAAAAAGACAAGTCTCTACACATTCTATTCTGAATATTATTCTCTGTAGAGCCAATAGATTAGAATTCTCTCTCTAGCCTGTTCGAGTACCATGTATTGTTCTTCATCGAATCATCATTATGAATACACGATATAAGTTGATGTTGAATTTCTCTTCTACTGTTTAAATTCTTATCAATATTCGTAGATTATTCGACTGTTGTATCTGGGCATATCTCACACAGACAGTACCGTCGTCCTTGGGTCTCCACCGTTTATATATCCATTCCTATGATCTACCACATATCATACATAGATAGGGTCTATATCATAATCATTTATCAAGACTAAACCAAGTCTCATAGCCTAAGCATAACAATCCATGCAAAACCATGCACGAAAATCAACATTCGGGACAAAACAACATCAAACCGGCGCCGGTTCATATTTAATTTAATTAATTTGGCTGCCCCAAACTCAAACCGGCGCCGGTTATAGCCTAAACCGGCACCAGTTCACTTTCTTCTTTGCAGTCAATGGCCTGTTGACCGCCCGAACCGACTTCGATTGATCCAAAACTTAACCCAAACATTAATTAAGTCTTAAACAATCAATATTTGCCATTTTGGCCATCCAAAACATCACACATGTTTTTATATCATTTTCATATCATTTTTCATGCATAATCATTATGGTTCATCTCATAGAAGCCTAATCATCTTTGCTAATCACATGCTTAAACCATTTTAAACATCAGTATGAACACATATAGCATTTACTTAGGTAATCGCATACTTAACCCAAGAGTTACAAGAAATTAAGCCATCCACTCACCTTGAATTGAATGAGCTTTAAAAGTTTTTCTCTTCCCGGTATAACTCCGACAAAGCTCCGACAAATTAAACTTTATCAAACTCCGGCGATAACTCCGGTGACTTTTTCAACTTCGTGAAAGCTCTAGGAACACCTTAGACAAGTTCCTAAAAATGTTTTATCATCATAAAACCCACATCAGTACAAATAATCTCTAAAAGGTTATTTTCCGGCGAACAAATCACTTTGGCTTCTAAGTCCGTTCTTGGACTTAGAAGTACCTTCCAACCCCTCATTCTACATATCTAAACATGTAGAGATTCTCTAGGGGTTCCCCACATGCTACATAAGTCATATGAAGTTCAAAATATGGAAGAAAGTTACTAAGGAGTTTCTTACATCTATTCTCAAGGTTCTCTCCTATTCTAGCAACCCCTTTCTCCTTCCTTGAGCTTCTTGCTTGTTGAGCTTTCTTCAATAATGGAAGAATGGAGTTTTACAGGCCTCTCTCTCCTTCTTGGGTGTGTTTGGTCGAGCTAGTGATAGGGTGAGAGGGTGTGGGAGTCACTTTTGTCTCAATAGGCAAATAAGTGATGTGAGGGGGGTCCTTCATGTACCTAGATGCCAAATACAACTCCTCCACACTTTCCTTTGTCAACCAAGTCCCCATTATGTCTAATTGAGCACAAAAAAACGTGGATTGGCCCCCACTCATGTGGGAGGTCATCCATTTATGTCCCGATGCGTACAATCGGTCTCGAAAGTTGTATTTCTCGGATTGTTTTACTTATATTTTATTTTATCGGGCCTAATAAAATATATCACACATTCTCAACCCATATGGTCCCTTATAATGAATATACATTCCTCAACTTTAATTTAGAAGTCTCCGAAATTCGTTTCGGACTGTTATCCGTTAATTTACCAATACCGGTAATTGGGCCTTGTTTGACCAACCGGTCAACCCTATGCTCTTTCCATGGCCCAACTAGAATATCCACCACCATATACATATTATCAAGACCAAGACATGTATAATATGTGATCTCGAAATTATCGGGTGGTCCCCGCTCCTGATGTGGGCCCTATGTGCAATTCACTATTCACGCAAAAGTAATAACAAAAATTTACAACCTCGTAAATTCATCAACCAGTTTATAAGGTTCAATACATGATTTACATAAAAGTAAATATAATTAGGGACGGTGTTACAAGGGGTGGGGGTATGGTCGTGGTAGGGGTAGGGAAAGGGGTCAGGAGGTTGGGTAGGTATGGTGTAAGGTTGAAATTGGGAGTAATGGATACGATTACAGGGGCGGAGCGAGAGCACTGGGCCGGTACAAAGAATAAGATTGGAAAAAAATTTGCACGGAATATTTTTACACTAAAATTTTTGACAGGGCCAGGGTTGGCCCTCCCCTAGCTACGCCCCTGAGGGGGTGGGCACCCATGCATTATATACTTCGTATATGCTTGTGTACATGAATATTTGTGTGTATGTGTACGTATGAGGTTATTTTGGATATTTTAATGATAAACGGTGTTTTAAATCATGTGAAGTAAACACGGACTCAGTGGAGGACCTAGGGAGGGGCCTAGGGGGGCAAGTGCCCCCGTTTTCGGCCAGTAATTTCACTACTAGTACTTAGAGTAAAATCAATGCCGCCGCTTCCGGCCAAGAATTTCACTACTAGTGTGCCCCTACTCTGACTAATCTCTGGGTCCGCCACTGACGGACTATAACACTACTTATTTTACGCACCGCCTATTGACACAAGTCTTAATAAACACCATTTAATAACTTGTGAAGTAAATGTGTTCTATATAACTAGTCCAGGATCGGCCTATTCCAATTCAATTTTTTTAAGTCTAAAAACCATCCCACAACCCGTTTCGAATAAGAACCAGACAACCATACAATTTTGTCAGTCCTAGTTATGGGTATAAGGTGGGCAGGATCGCAAACCAACCCATTCAAAACCAGACCCAGTGTCCACCCGAGCCGCTCTCGGTGGGTCCACTAGATCACACCATCTATTCTATTTATATATTATTATATATAAGAAAAGAGATAGTCTGTGACTGATCGTCATATTTTTAGCAAAGAGCTATTTCGACACCCACAAACTATTTTATCAATAGTAATATGATTTCATGTATGTCTGGATAAATGAAGACATATTTGCGTTTTCACAACACACTCTCACTTGAAGATGACATTGATGTTGACTCTGATGAAGTGCATACTCAAGAGTTTGATTTTTTAAGACCATCAATGCATGAGGGATAACCATAGATTGAGACTAAAGGTTGTTGTTGTTTTTATGTTAATGAGAAACAAGGAACGATAACATTACTTATGTAATGGAACTTACTTGATTATTATTCGATTGAGTAAATGCTTTTTGGAGGCAAATGTTACTCCGTCAAAAGTATTGGTCAAAATGTTTTGATTCCACGATTATCATTGGCCCGTCAAATAGCATGATCTTTTTCAAATATCAATATAGGTAAATCCCAATCGTCATTTCATTTAATTGTCATGATGATAAAAAAGGACAATCTCTGCATCAATTGGACATATATCTTCCAAAGTATGTCTTTACGCAAAGTAAATTACACATTTACCATGTCAAGGGTCATGAAGTAAGTTGAGGACTCAAATATGTGATGATGAGAGGCGTGTTATCAACATCACTAATATTGTGGTCTATAAAGAAGTTTATAGACATTTTAATACTCTATGATACTTATTATTGTACTCCCTCCGTCCCGAAAAGGTTGGCCAAAGTTGACTTTCACGTGGATTAATAAAGTAAAAATTGTGTGGTTGAAATTTGTACAGAGAAGAGAGAATTAATTTTATCCACATATTCCTTACTTTAAATGAAAATGACAAATCTTTTTGGGACATCCAAAAAAGGAAATTTGGCCAACCTTTTCGGGACGGAGGAAGTATGTGTTTGGAATTCATTATGTTTCTACTTTTTTAAAAGAAGACGTAAAATCGATTCAGTTTTTCAGAAGTTGGTTTTCCCGAACTTCTAAAAAATCGTTTCTAGGAGTAATTTGGACCATTTAGAAGCTAAGTACTTCTACCCTTAAACCCAAACACTCCAATATCAGCTTCTGCACTCTCAGAGAACAGAAACAGTTTTAAGAAGTAGATTCAAACACCTCATGTAAACATTTATGGTTCGTCTGTTTTATAGTTTAATGAGACCTACTTATAATTATAATATCATTAATTCCATTATCAGTTCTGGGAGACCTCAAAGATGAAGTGTCATCATTTATTAATTCTATTACCACATGGAATTTATTGTTACACCTTATCGTTTTTTTATTTTTATTTGCAATTTATAGTACAAACCATTTTTTTTTCTATAGGTGCTATTACATAATCAAAGATAAAACATATAACTCTATTGTCTTTTTTATTTGATAAAAATAAACATATATTACGTATAATTTTAAATGAATTTTATTTCTATTCTAGATACACCCCGTGCATCGCACAGATACTACGTCTAGTATTATATATAAGAAGAGAGATAGCTCTTCTAAAGATCATTTTACCCTCAAAAAAGCCTACGTGTTCATCTAACCGCATTTCACTCCTTTGTTGCGGTACTGCCACATCCCTTCATCTTCTTTGGAATGGAAAATCCTTGAAAAACAGCAGAAACGTTTCCTCACCAAAAAATGAAAAACCATCTCCGTATTATTCTCACCTCCTCCACATTTCACTCATTTCCAATGCGCACACAACCATCACCAAAAATCAAGTTTCGGCAACAACCTCAACAGATCCCCACACTTTCAACCTTAAATCCCTTTGTGGCTTATATGGAGTACTTCAAAAGGTTGTTTCCGATTATGGTCTTCCCCTCAAATGTTTTTGGTAAGCACGGAAATTTTACATCATTTGTTTATTAATATTTTATTTAGTTTGGTGGGGCCCAAACTATAAAAAAGCCCAATTTTATTTAAAATGTTATAACTTTTTCGTTTTTGCTCCAATTTTTATAAAAAATATATCAAAATTCATAATTTTGTGTGATCTTCCATTTGAGATCAATATTGAATATATAAAAATATAATTTGTTAACGGTCTCTATAATTATGTATAAAATAAAATTATACTCCGTCCATCCCAATTTGATGGTCCTGTTGCAGTTTACGAGGCTTGACCGATGATAAAGCAAACGAATTCCTATCCGCACACAAATCATTTGTAGCAAATAAAATTTACATATTCAAAACCTACATTAAAAGTTTTACAAAGTTTTATATATAAGAAAAGAGATGGCTCAATAAAAGACCATTTTGCCCTCAAATAATCCACGTGTTATTTTCCTAAAAATCTCACTCCTTTCTCTATTTCTTCCACATGGCTCCATGCCCTTTTTTTCTAAATGAAATGAATTCAGAAGGGTTTAAATGTTTAATGCACCAAACCCTCTCGTGATATAGAAATTCAGCGCATTACCCTCCTGTGTTTTGAAAAATGCATCAAACCCCCTTGTGTTTAATTAATCATGCACAAAACCCCGAATAAATTTAATGATTTTGAAATCACTTTTCCTAATATTTTGATTGAATATGCAAGTAAATATGTCAAAATCTCTAAAACTAACAAAAATGTTAATCATTTTTCTTTTATTTGATAATTGACTTTGTTCATAGAAGGGATTTTGCGCATAATTAATTAAAACATAAGAGGGTTTGACACATTTTTCAAATCACAGGAGGCTAATGCGCCGAATTTCCATATCACAGGGGGTTTGATGCATTAAACTCGAATTCAGAACTTACAATACAAAACGCATTGACGCAAGCAATAAGCGCCAGTTCTAGAATTTTCCTTCATGAATTGGAGAAGTGACTTACTAGTTTTTCAAATTTGGAAAACGCGGATGCTGCAGCCTGCAATGCTGCTGCAATGAATTTTCATACTTACGCCTAGTATTGGATTCAGTTCCGCTCCGGTGTCAGGTCCGGTCAACGACCCGATGGTCCCTATATAGTTCGATCAACGACTCGGCGATCCGGTCCGGTCATTGACCCGACGGTCTATGTCCGGTCCGGTCGACGGCCGAGCAATCCCGGTCCAGTCCGGTCAAAGACCTGACGGTCCCGGTCCGGTCGACGACCCAGTGATCCCTGTCCGATCCGATCCACGACCCGTCGATCCATGTTCGGTCCATGACCTGGTGGCCCCTGTTTGATCCGCTCGATGACCCGACGGTACTTGTTAGGTCCGACCGATGGTTGGGCAGTCCCGGTCCGATTTAGTCTAGGCAGCGACTCAGCGGTCCCTATCCTGTCCAGTCAATGACCCGACAATCCTTGTCCTGTCCGGTCAACCACCCGACGGTACCCCCCTTTCCGATCAATGACCCGACGATCCCCATCTTGTCTGGCAAATAACCCGATGATCTGTGTTCGGTCCGATCAACAACCGGCGGTCCCGGGCCAATCCCATAAACGACCCGACGATCCCTGTCTGGGCCGGTCAATGACCTGGCGGTTCAGTCTCGGTTTTTCGAAATCATTTTTTAAAGTGAAGAGTTTTAAAAGAACAGTTGAGTTGTCCATTGTCCAACCAATACGGAAATGGGAAAAGAATTCATCAAACTAACTGTTGAGATCGACCGGGACCGGCCAATTTCAGTCCCGACTTTCCTATACATGGAACCCAGTACCCTACTTGGGTTGTACTAGGTTTGGTTCCGTACTGTGATCGTATTTTCAATCTTTTGGTCGGTCACAGAACCGGGTGAAAAAATTGTATGAACATGTTTTCAGATTTAAAAATGGAAAACTAAAAAATGAAAACAAAAATTTAGAAATAGAAAAACTGGAAAATGAAAACAGAAAATTGGAGAACGGATACCAAAAATAAAAAACTGGAAAATATATGTGTTAGTAAACAATCCCCAAGAAATTGATTTAATAAATTCCATTTGAAAGCTTTGCTTGTTTATATCTTTTCCGCCCACTATTATGATTTGCTACAAAGAAACACTTGCATTCTTCTTGGGCAAAAGGAAAAACATATCAATTTTCTTTTATTTTCTCGTGTATATGCAAAAATAAAGTATAAAAAAACATCATCATTTTCCCATTTTGCTATTTACACTCCTATGTACCTGTAAGAAAGAATGGGTAGAGGCCTATCAGGAAGCACACCAATTTTTTCATGTCTAAGCCCCCAAACCCCTAAAGGCAAACATACAATCCTTACAATTCACCCTTAAGCTGCCTCATCAGTCGATATGATCTCCAGTTCTGCCCACCAAAGAGGGGACACTTTTGGGGTTGCCCCATCAGCCCTTATCCCACTTATCTCTCTCAATCTACCACTAACTTCTCCCATGCCCGGTCTCTGTCCCGGATGAGGGTCAACACAAGACCTAATCACTTCGCCTATTCTCTCCATTTGATCCTTCTGGAAACCATCCAAAGTAGGGTCAGCCATTAGCCCTCCACCTCCTCTAAGGTAGCATGATGCCCAATCCTCTAGGGCACTAGTGTTGTCTGAGTAGGGCAACTGGCCCGTGAGCATCTCAAATAGGATCACTCCGAAGCTGTACACGTTGCTTGGCCCATTTGATGTCTCCCCAGCCCAAAGGACGAAATCTGACATCTTGGCTGCGTAGTCATCTGAAAGGAGTATGGATGAGGAGTTTAGGGTATTAGGGAAGAGGGGAGGGGTCGATTGGTGAAGGTGCTCGAGACAATAGGCCATGCCCATCATGATTCTCATTCGTGTTGCCCAATCCAAGTGTTCTGCCTCCCTAACTGTAGTCCACACATGAAGTTGTATATATGCATATAAATACTCAGTATAGTTCTTATAATATTGCAGAGGCATAGAACATAAAAAAAAGTTGTAGAACTTTTTTAGTCACAGGATGAAAAGCTAAAGAGATGCCTGACAATGGTATACGTTCGGCTTTTCACTTTGATTTTGGAAAACAAAAGCCAAACATGCCGGGTCTTGAAAATTAATTTGACTCTGAATTATGTAAGCACATGGCTGTTGCCGACCCTACATCCACCTAGGATAGCAAGGGGCTCAGCTTACTGCCTGCTCCAGTGGAAGTGAAGAGGGGGTGTAAGAATCTGCATGGCTTTAGGAATTGTTTGGATCACTTTAATGCTACGGGAAATTATTTTTTATGCTTGGCTTTACCTTGGAACTGAAAATCTGAATATTTTTTTACCGGTCAAATATGGTCACTAAGCATTAAAGGAGTCACAATTTTGTCCATGACTTAAATTTAGTAAAGCATTTGTCATTAAATCTAACTTTTTGTCATTATACATACATTAACCCAGTATCTCTTCAATATACTCCCAAATTTTCTTTCCTTAATATTTCTCTCTATTTTTTCCCCAGTTCTTCCTGAAGTTCCGAAAGAATCCTTGCTATGCAGGACGCAATCTAAAACATTGCCCAAGGTATGAATATGGATCCTTATATGCAATTACAATGTCTGAATTTGTGATGTCTCCCTAGATGTACTCTTTTTATAAGGTATGGAAAGCAAAGCACACTGTACTGTACTAAGGTCCCAATAATGGGCCTAAAGCCCTAAATCGATCGGACACCAAGATCCTAAACCTAATGAGAATAAAAAACCACAACACCAGTAAAATCAAGGGAAAATGGAAACTAATAATTCAACCTTTTAGCGGTCTTCTTACAATAGTCCCACCTTTTCATTATTCATGAATAATCCAACCTTTGCACCTCATCTTCATTCACCAGTCCCTGACCGATTTATGACCTGTTATTCCAAGGTATTTTCTTATCTTTGCAAAACATTTTGTGATCATAAGGTGGGAATCATGGTATAATGTTTTACAAATATAAGAAAATAACTTGGAATAACATGTCATAAATCGGTCAAGGACCTGAGGTGCAAAGGTTGGATTATTCATGAATAATGAAAAGGTGAGACTATTGTAAGAAGACCGTTAAAAGGTTGGATTATTAGTTTCCATTTTCCCTAAAATCAATATGCTTCACCTAAGTATATCAAACCATGTATATCTTATCAATGACATACTTCCTCCATTCTTTTTTAGTTGCAATTGTCAACTTTTCACATTTGCTAACGCACATCTCTCACTGTCAATATATCTCATTTTCTCTAAGTAAAATAAATTTAAAAAACAGATTTTGAAAATTTCTAATGAGACGAATTGAACAATATTTTTTTAAAAAATCTCATTAATTTATAAATAAAATGTAGTCAAAGTAGAACATGTGAATAGTGTAAAATTCAACATGTTGCTATAAAAAATGGAGGATAGTCAAAGCAAAGAAGTGATATATTCATGCATCGATATGAAACTTGCGAAAATTATAGAAAAGGAATAGATAAGTTCAATGACTTACTATGCAAGTGCTCAAAAAGCGATCCATTGGGAGCATACTCGAACACCATCATTCTCGTGAAAGGTTCCTCTTCAACACAATATCCAATTAGGTTGACAAAGTTCTTGTGATTTACTTTTGATAATGCTTCAATCTAAATCCACAACCAGACAAACGAAAAATCTAAGAATTGTAGGGTATGTAAGTATGTTTGGATCACAAAAAAAATGCTAGAGAAAAAAATAAATGCTTTGTAAAGCTACATTGTTACCTTGAGAAATGCGAAAGGAAATGAAATACGAGTATTATTTTTAAATTATTTTGACATTAATTTAAATTTCATCGCTTTTACTTGATAGAAACAAACAAACAAATAAGTAAATAAAATGAGTTTTAAATAATATCTAATATAAATTCATTGAGTCAGAGCATATATCTATCCTTCCCATTTTATGGGTTCAAACGGACCTTTAAGACACGTGACAAATAAATAAAAGTAGAAGACAAAAAATGTTACCTTTTGTCTGAACTGGGATTCTTGATCTCTTGACCAATCCTTCGCAGATGACACGGAAAGTGATAAAACAGCTATTTCAACTCCACTGGACAATGTTCCCTTGTACAATCTATGAACAGATGAAGAACCAATCACGTTGCTAAATTCTTCACAAGCCGTCTCCAGTTCTGACCTCCTAAGCTTTGGCACACCTGATCAAAGCCACAATAACAGGAAGAAAGTGTACAAGTGTGACTTAGACTCTATTTCATTCCAGTAAAAATGCTTCCCAAGCAAACTGTTTCCAGGAGATTTTTTCTTGTATAACCAGCTATTGTATGTATAACAGTATGATACAATGTTTGATTTACAAAAATAGACATAAAACTGTCTTACGAAAATGAATTCCGGTTTATAAAACAAGAAATCATTTTCCACAAGTCTGAAGAATGAAGCTAGACTTCAGTTCCGAAGTCCAAATACATGAAAAGCTTTCCAGGAAAAGAGATTTTTGTGCCAAATAAAGAATATTAAACAACAAACAGAGCCCTAATGGTATTGTATCCAAGAGCGTTGTCTCTACTGAATTGACTAAAAAACAATGTGAAACTAAGCAGAAGACTATTGATTGTTTTTTTTTTTTGAAAGAAGACCATTGATTGTTTAATTGTGTCATTCCTTTGATTTTTATATAATCTCATATATGGACATACGGTATATTATAATATCAATAAACTTAGCCCTCCAAAACCCTTCATCCAAATTGACACTTAGGGTCAGTTTGAATGGAGGGTTTTGGAAGATAGAGCTTGATAAAAACTACATCTGCACCAAAATGAAGTTCGCAATTTGGTTTGACGATTGTGATAAAATTAATTGTCCCTTGCTAACATTTGAAGTTCTATACAAAATTAAAAAGTATGTATTTAGGTTGACCACAGAATGGTGCACGAAGACTTCATTTTGGAAGGAAGTACTATAATGTTTCTATGGACTGAATAAAAGGTTATATCGCTATTATTACATATATAAAATATAAATTGATCCCTTCAACCCCTCCATCTGAACAGGCCCTGAGTGTCTCACGAAGTGCACATGTGACATTGTTCAATGGTCAGCGCACTAACGTTGTTTTTATCAAAATATAAGACATGATTAAATGCAAGTAGAGACATACCCGTAACAAAAGCTTTCTGTAGCGGCCCACTTATCCCAGTAACCCAAGGTTTGACCACAGCAATTTTATTGCGTTGACAGAAAACCACACAAATTGCAGAAACCATAAACATAATTGATCCACCAACTGTTGCAGCGACTATCCATAATTTGGAACGTTTTTTATTCTCATTTCTAAATGAATTGCTTCTAAAACTACCTTCTTCGGGAGAAGGAGTTGAAGCTGGGGAAACAGAAGGGACAGGAGTGGGTCCAGGTCGAGGAACTTCTGGCACAGAAGGATCTGGTGGAGGTGGAGGAACTGGTCCATGTGGACTCTGTGATGGGGATGGTGAAGGAGATGGTGTTGGAGCAGTAGCACCTTGTCTGGGTGGGTAATGAAATGGGAAAAAACGGACTTTGAGCAATTCCCTATGAGCTGCCCTTCTAAACTTTGTTATTTTCCTACAAACATAACAAAAAACACGGTGGCAGGCTTAGGAAAGAGATGCGCGAAAGACAACCTCTATATAGAACTTACAAAGTAAGAAAACATGATTTGAATCATTTGATAGATCTATATATTATAGATCCTCTAAAGATTAGCGTAAGTTATTGATGCCTTGAGGCTGGTCTCAAGGCGAAGCAATAGAAACTTGTCCATGAAGTGCGTTGGAGTCCTGCACTGAAATATAATAATAAGCAAAGACATGTGGATTCATATTTTGTAAGACCTTAAGTTAGATTATCTAATCGATTGGATGCAATCTTTTAATATCGATTGGCCTACTGCATTATGGGTCAATTGAGAAACGCCGACCCTATTGTGAATTTCATCAAAGTGTATGAGCCCTTTTCCTAATAAATTGGCTAATTTTAATTTTTTTTATGTGGTGCAGTTTAATAAGACTTGTTTTTCACTAAAAGATTATGATGCTTTTTTGTTGGACAGTTTATATTATACGTGTACAAATTAAATCCCAATTATGAGAAAACATACCTACTTTACATGAGTATGACTCACATGTTTTTATTCCAAAATAATATGTAGTAGTATCTAATTGATCCTAGATAAAGAAAGCTAACATACTTTATTCCTAAAGTAATATTTATTAGTCAGAAAAGTATTAATAGTCATAATTGGGTAAACATATTATTAAGTTTTTATCGTAGTTCAAAAAAAATTGTCTGGCCCGGTGAGCCTAAAGCAAACTACTTGAACCCCATTTTAGTTTTTTTTATTAAAAGAATGTGAACATTGATAGAATACAATGGATCAGAACATCAGCTTAATACTCCGTATATAAACTAACTGAGGCAAAATAAATAAATCTCAGAGACCCTTAAACCAAGATGCAAGTGCTAACTTTGCAATCAGTTTACAACTTCTGATTATCTATAAAAAACAAATCACAAGATATATAAAGATAAGAAAATCAAAAATCAATATAATAGCAAATACTCCAGCTGTTAAGGTGATGATTAAAGTGAAAACTGGATAAAACTCAATTGTATGTAATGAAGAAAAGGCTTACTGAGACACAAAATATCCTCTAAAATTTGAGCTTCCCATTCCATATTTCCAACTCTTCAAATCTTCACTTTGATATAATACTCCAACACTAATCACTTTCTCCTTAGATCTCAACACACCCAAACCTGCACGATTGACACTCTGCTAAACATCTCATACTTTAGCATTGAAAAATAAAATTAACACTAATCACTCTTTTTTAAATCAAATACCTTCATTCTTGAGGGACCAACCAGAAGTCATATTCTGATAAACCAAAATAAATACCAGCAATCCCAAGTACCCCTTCATTTGCTCAACATAAAAAAGCAGACCCAGACTCCTTTTACAGATCTATGGGACAATAAACATCAAACTGAACTAGAACGAGTCCCCCAACCACCGAGTTGACTCAGTATAAATCAACTTCGCAGTACCGCCCGAAGAAGACCCAGAATTAAAAAACTCAGGAGTGAAAAGCAAAATAAAAAATGAAATCGGTTTGAGTGTTTCCGACCTAATAATAATGATAATAACAAATATAATAGCTATAGTTATTATTATTATAATTAACGTAACCTCCAGGATGAATCCTCGTGAAACCGCGTAGAGAGAGTACACCAGATTCGGTAGTACCTCCAGGGTAGAGAGTCATATGGGGATTTGACTAAAAGAACAAATAAGCGAAATATGATTATCTGCAAAAAAAATTATTATCTGCAATTATGTACTGAATTCTTATGCCTTTGCTTTTTTACCTGGAAAAGTTTTTATTTCACGTGGGAGAAGATTCAAGAATTCAAAAAAGTGGTGCTGCTAGCTGCTACTTCCCTTTCAAATGTTAATTAGGGAGTAAAGAACAACAGAATTTAAAAAGGGTGTTCTTTACTTCTTTTACTGATTCACCGTACCTGAGACAGACTACCAGATGCATTCATTAACCAAGTATTAAATTAATTAACTAAAAAAGATTAGCAAATGAACTCATCCAGTCTTCGGATATTCAAGATAAATGCATCAAACCCGAGGTGAAATATAAATTTAGTCCATTAGCCCTTTATGATTTAAAAAATGCGTGAATTCCTTCTGTGTTTTAATTAATCATTCTCAAAATTATCTTCAAGAACAAATTTTACAATTTTGAAATCACTTTTTTTAATAATCAGAGGCGTCTTTAGAACTCCGGAGGCCCCAGGCCCCCAGACGAAAAACACTTAATATTGACATATTATATTAATGTGATTTTTACAACACAAAAGACAAAAAAAAAAGATAAATTGAATAAAAATACACAATAAAAGAAAAAATGCATATTCAAAGAGTAGTGAACATCAAAATTTAAATGTAGAATATAGTTAACTCTTTTATGACAATATAGTTATCACTAACAACAACATCCAAGCCTTATTCCCGAAAAAATTTTGATATTGAATTGATGATAAAGTAAGAATAATGTAAGATTAATTTAAAGTCACACAAACTTTACTAAATTTGATATGAGACAATCTTAGTAGGGGTGAGCAAATAACCGATTTAAGCAACTTTACTTCTTTTATTAGGCCAAGTTGTAAGTGACTATTTGGACCGAAAACCGATGACCGAACCGATCGAAAAAATCGGTTTTCAGTCGGTTTTCGGTTATAATAAAATAAAAAGAATCGGTTATTCGGTTATTCAGTTTTTATTCGGTTATACTTATCGGTTATCGGTGACCAAAATATATAAGTATATATACTCCATAGTAGAGTAGTTTTCCTCTCCGGAATTCCGGACAGGAACCGCCGTCCGGCCGACGGATTTTGGGGCTCTTCCCGGTGGAGTTTTTTATGAAATTTTTATGGCATGTTCTTCATTAAGTCTAGTTTATCCACAAAAAAATTCAGCTAAATATTCCATCGAGAAGGTCGTCAAATGATTTTTGGAAGTTAACTGCGCTAAAAAATACATATAAAACGCAGTTAACTTCCAAAAATCATTTGACGAGCTTCCCGATGGAATTGTTTGATCAAATTTGGTATGGATGAACTAGACTTGATGAAGAACATGACATAAAAATTTAATCAAAAACTTCCACCGGCCGATTATGGTCGGTTATGGTCGGTTATTCGGTTACCGACCGAAACCGAATGACATTTTTCGGTCGATTTTTGTAATGTTGTCGGTAGGTTTTCGGTCGGTTATTTGAGTAAAAAATATTGGTCGGTTATTCGGTTATCGGTCGGTTATTTGACCGACCGATCGAATGCTCACCCCTAAATCTTAGTAGTACTTCTAAATTTGCCCCAGTAACATACTTACAAAAAGATAAAAAATAAAGCAATCAACAAAAATCTAAAGTTCACAAATATAATACGGAGTAATAATAAGTGAAAATAAAAAATAACTAAATAACTACGACCATCAAAATAATTAAACATTACTTCAATAATTCATTAATATGGTGGCTAGTTGGAGTAGTTGCTACCAGCCTACCATTTAATTAGAGCTAAAATCTTTTTATCTATCTTTGAACTATCAATATATCAAAAACATGATATCTTTGCTTCCAAACTACTAAAATTAAAATAGATAATTTATACTATAAATAATTTTTTTGAGGCCCCACTAAAATATGAGGCCCAAGGCATTTGCCTTGGCCAACTCCACATATGGTCGCCCCTGTTAATAATATGGTTGAATATGCAAGTAACTTTGTCAAAATTTCTAAATTATACTACGTACAAAATAACTAATCATTTTTCATCTTTTTTGAAGTTAAATTTGTTCTTGGAGGGGGTTTGACGCATGATTAATGATAACACATAGGGGTTTGACGCATTTTTTAAATCAAGGAGAGCTAATGCGCCGAGTTTATATTTCACGAGAGGGTTTGGTGCATTAAACCCTATTTTTTTACTTGGATTGTTTTCACTTTTGAATCTCAGACCAGACCAGACCAACCTAGATCAAATTTGGATACTTATAAAATATAGACACCAGATATTTAACAGATCAAATCACTCAGGCCAGAAAATTGCAGTACAATTAAAAACATCATTATACGGAGTAATGATAATTATATGGTGTACGTTTTTAATGGATACGGGTTCTTTTTCAGTTATTTGCACATACTTAATCTTCAGTTATTTATTCAGTTCTTATACGAAGTAATGAATATTTTACGGGGAACTTTTTTAATGGATACGGGTTCTTATTCATTTAGATTTAGAAGGTTAATTTAATTTAATAGGAGTAATAGTCGAAAATTGTATAAATCAAGAAAAATTCCATTTTTGCTCCGACGATGAGTACCACTTTTGCATGTCATATCAAACTTTCAGCTTCTCTGCATATAGTCTGTACATTTTTGCCAATTATCATTTGTCGTTCTTTCGGCAAAAACTTTGGTACATTTTATCCGTTTTTAATTTGAATGACAAATTTCAAGGTTATTTCAGTCATTAGACTTTCTTAAAACGGATACCTCCCACCTAAGCCCGTCCCTCTACCTAATGCCCTTACTCTCTCTCCCGTAAAACTAAACTCTGTCTTCCTTCTGAACTAATTGTTTTGACTGATGTGGCAAACCTTAACAACTTACCAGTGAATGAGAGTATTTAGAATTGGAATAATGAGGCATTGATTACATGAAGAAGGAACAAGAGCTTAAGAAAATTTTTCATCAAATGTCCGCGTTAATGGTAATTTGATGAACTTGCGTCCAAAATTTATGTTTTTTTTAACCCGGAAAGCAAACCGCCAAAATCAGTGGGGTAAATGTCGGGGAACATTTACCTGATTTTATTAATAAAATTACAGTGATACAATAGAAGAGAAGGCATACCTTCTCGAAAAACAAATGAAAAAGTCTCAGAAAACAAACTAACGGGGGTTGACCCAGACCCATTGTGAAAGGATCTAAAGTTAGGAAGCCCAAAAAAATCCGCATAGTAAGCCGTCTTTGCTAAGCCCGGGAGATCATTAATGTGTTGGAAAACTTGTCATTGGGCTTCTGATTGGGCTGCCAAGTAATGAGCAGCCCAATTACCTTCACGTTGCACCGACCCATAAGTCCCGGCTTTCCTAAAAGAAAGCAACAACATTTCCTTAACCGCATCGCTCCATCTTCCTCTTCCTTCGTCCAAAATGTAACTCAAAGCGACAGAACAGTCTGTTTCAACCTGGAAATCTGTGAAACCCTTCTCCATAGCATACATTGTAGCAATTATAATGGTGTAGAGCTCAGCTTCAAGGCTCGATGACACCGTTAACGGGAATGAAATGGCAAAAACGAAATCTCCTTCGATGTTCCTCATTATCGCACCTCCATATGCCTGATGAGGTAAGTACTTAGCATCAGTGTTTAATTTGTATTTCATGGTTGGTTTCCTCCACTTTATCAGCTGAAATCTGAAATTAGAAAGCTTGAAATTGGAAGGAACCAGATTTTCCTCCCTTAAGATATCCCCCACCGAGGTTAGCTTCATGTTAGATAAGCTTGCAGACCAAGCTTGAGTGTAGAGTTTTATCTGTTGAATCAAATTCCCCAGAGAAGGAACTGACCCACCCGTTCCCCAAATTATGTTTGCATAAATTTTCCAAACATGCCAACAAATGATGTCAGGCAAATTGTGCTTAAAAACGTCTGTTAACTTCTTGCTGCCTGTTTTAAGCCACCAAGCCATAAAAATTTGACGTATAGTCTGAGTATTTTGCGAACAAGGTATTTCCAAAACACCCATAAAATATCTCCAAATGGGTCTGACTCTTTCACAAGAGTACAAAAGGTGATCCATAGAATCTTCATGCTTTCTGCAAAGAGGGCAAATAGAAGGCTGAAGAACTATCTGAAATCTAAGTATGTTATCTGTGGTTGGGATGATGTTATGGAGAATTTTTCATTGGAAAATCTTAATCTGCATCGTTTGCTTTGGATGCCAGGCATGTGAAAAAGAGAAAGAGCTAGGGAGCTCTTGTTTGATCATATTGTATGCTGATTTGAGGGAGAAGCTGCCATCATCCTCAGGTAACCATTGTATCTCTCCATTTGAATTAATCTCACATAGCTGCATTGCTGTAGAATTAATATTGCAAATCCTTCTCCAAATGTAAGAGTCTGTGACCTTAGGGACTAAATTCCCACCTCTTGGATACCTAGCCCTAAAGAAATCAGACCAAAGTGAATTGTCCTTTTGCCATTTCCACGAGAGCTTTATAGAAAAATCTTTTTCAACATTTGCCATGGCTCTAATTCCAAGACCACCCTCCTGAGTAGGTAAACACAATTTAGATCAACTTAGCCAATGGTATTTTTTCTGTGATTAGAGGACCCCCAAAAGAATCTGCCATCTTACTTTCCAACACTCTAATCACTCTTCTTGGTAGTGTGTCAGCAGCAAGTATGTGTAAGGGAATAGAACTTAACACATGTTTGATAAGAATTAGTCTCCCTCCTTGAGATAGGTTCTTTTGCTTCCATGGGGATAATTTGCTTTCAACCTGTTGAATAAGTCCCAAACAGTACTGGAATCTATTTATTCCTTTATGAAGATTAACCCCCAAATATCTAACTGGTAGGTCAGTGTGTTGCCTGCGTAGGATGTCCTTAACAAGAGGTAGCCTAGCACCAATATGTTTACCACAGACAAAAGAACTTTTGTTAAGGTTCACTGACTGTCCAGATGCCTTCTGATAAGATAACAGAAAGTCCTTGAATTTTTTTAAGGATTTAGATTCCCCATTAATAAAAATTAAAAGGTCATCTTCAAAACCGAGATGAGAGACAGAATAACCATAATTCCCCATCCAAAAAGGTTTGATCCTGCCCTGATGCATGTGCCAGTTAAGTCCTCTATAAAATGCTTCTGATGCCAAGATAAATAAAAAGGGGGAGAGAGGGTCTCCTTGCTTCACCCCTCTTTTAGTCTTAAAGAAACCAAATTGAGCGCCATTGACCAGGATAGATAGATGAGTAGCCTGAAGGTTATTTGAAATGAGCTGAACAAGTCTAGGAGAAAATCTGAAGCGGTCCAGAATCTTAGCCAAGAACTGCTATGAAAGTCTATGAAACACGTGCAAAATTTATGTATTCACATGGTAAGGTTTGTACTTTTGGATAGGGTAGGGATTCCCTTTTTAATGAGATTCTCTTCTCCTTTTACAATTTTGGATTTGACAAATGTGACTAGATTCTTTTTTCCTTTTTACCCGAAGTGTTTTTGTGTATTGTACTATGAAAACTTAGTATTTATGATATTTTTATTATGAATACATTTATTTGGTTGTGAAAAACACTTTGAATGACGGAACTATCACATTAAATGCTTTTTAAGCAACCCTGTGTGAAACCACATTTACTCTGAAATTGTTGTGTAGAGGAAGAATCAATGAGACACGCACACCTTGTTAAGGGGAGGCACTGTCCATTTATTTTGGGATCCCGGTGTGGATGAATTTGGGTTAATTGTATTGAATGAGAAACTACAAAAACTTGGTTGCACATAGAAGGTAAGGATAGTGCTTTCCTATTCAGTTTCTTCATTAAATGAATTGAAAGGTGATTCACACATTTGGGGAGTTGTGAATAGTAGTAGTGTGACACCTCGAAAATTTTAGACAAAATAAAATTTATAAAAATAAAATTATTTTTAGTCATATAAAATGCTACGAAAGTAGCATTTTTGGTAATTAAGTGAACGCGATAAAATTTTAACAGTTACGACTTTTTTTAAAATGTTTCAATAATGAAAGTGACATTTTTGTAATAGGTAACGCCGTGACCCTTACACATATGAAGGGAATATTAAAAGTAGCAAATATCTAATCAATTTATTATACACTCAATAGTATACAAAATATCACATATTAGTTAGTAAATAGATACCCTAGTATTAATAGTATTACTATACTACGCAAATGGTCTTATTAGTACGTAAATATGGAGTACTAGTATTAGTTATGTACCCTCTATATTAATAATGAAAAAAAAATAGATACAAACTAAACTTATGAAAGCTACCGATTAAGACCCAAAACATGTCTGCATTAAGAATCCTATGTAGAATGGAAATCTACTCAAACAAATAATAAGAAGATAAGAGCTAATTGCGTAACTTTAGCCGGAAGCTTACTAACCTTCATCCCTATCACCTAAACTCTCGACTACTAGTATATGTACCCGGGGATCTCAAGCTTTTCTGAACACACATGAAAACAAATTCACACGCAGCTATACATATATACTAATATACACACATATATACGTAATATATATATATATACAAAAATTTCAACCTTTCTTTATACCCAAAAACGAGACATATAATCACTCCCACAATTTTCTTCTTGATGAGAGGAATACAACGGTGAAAGAATCGTAGAAAACGGTCATGAAACGAGGGTGAAATCACTCGCCGGAGTTCGCCGGACGAGTTGTCGCCGGAGAGAAGGAAAACCTGCGAATATATGTAACAATATACTTCGTGTGTATATATATATACGTAATGGTATATATTTTGTGGTGGGCTGATGTAGTTAATTTACAAATTAACATTAGTATAATAAATAAACTGGAATAATTTTACATATACTTGGTATCTACGGATCACATGAAAATTAACTAAAATTAGTAATGAGTTGGGCTAATTAATCATTTGAAAAGTATTTTAATAATTTTACAATTTTAATATTCATAGAAGGTGATTACGAGAATATCGAGGAAGAAGCTTCGGTTAGGAATTATCACAATTTGAGGTAAGTTTCACGTCAACCGAAATTAGTTCTTTTTCTTCGTGATTTCTTTTAAATATTTTGTGTGCATATTTGAGAATTGAATTTATGTGTGCTGAATTTGAGTGAATATTATTATATGAAAGGGGTTGTGTTTGAGATATTAGTTGCTATATTGTTTTGTTGATATGAGTTATTGTATACGATTTTGGGATATTTTGTAATTTGTTATCTTTGTGGGAGTTTGATGAAAAGGGAATTTTTGAAGTATAAACTTCGATTGATTTTGAGAAAAATAAATATTTTTATGAAAGGTGGGCATCACGGGAGAAATCCGTGGTGTTGGTTTTCCACGTCCCTTAAAATGTGGAGGATGATTAGGTCTACTACTACTCAATTTTTTGTGGTTTTGGTTTGAGGTGAATTGACGGTCGGTAGAAAACATCCCGACTTTTGAGTAGTAGTGGTAGTAGTAGCTCATAATCATTCACGTTTTGAGGTGGGGTAGTTGGTAGAAAACATCCCGGCTACCCGGATCGACTTACTAACCCGAAGGGCTTGGAATACCTCTAGGGGGTGTGCACACTTAAGGTAGTTGTTTCCGTTTCCATTGAGCAGTTGTGGTACCGGCGATAGTCCCGGGGTGGCCGTACATAACAACGGACCACCGGGCTCAACCAAAATGTTGAGCACCGCCCTTCTAAATTACTAGGAAGTTAGTAACAAAGTGATTTTTTTTTGGAGAAATTCAATAGAGGAGAAATTTTGGTGTTTCATGTATTTTGGAATTATTATGGTTCATGAGATTGTGATTGGGATTTTGTATAGATATCATTTACTTATGATTTGTAAAGTGTTTTGAAAATATTTTTATACTGACGGTTGTACGAATTTATATATATATTATTATTATTATTTTAAAAGGTTAGGTGGGACTTACTTAGCATTATTGCTAATGTTTGTTTCTTTTATTTTTCTTTCTGTACATGATTTTTGTACAGGTGTTGAGTTGATCGATGTTGAAGTTGATTTTGAGAGAGAGCTTTCGCTAGAAAACATTATTAGTAAATCACTGTAAATTTCTTTTTCAATAACTTTAATCAGTGAGCTTTTGATTTTGAAGTTTAAGTTGTTTTAGCCTGTGCACTCGGTTAAGAGAGAACTGAGTGTGGCGGTAGCACCCCTATTTCCCTTTAAATTTTCCGCTGCACATTTTCTGATGTTTTCAAATAAAGTTAGTATTACTTTCCAATAAATTATTATTTAAATGTATTTTTGGGTGGGAAATTTGGGGGTGTTACAAATGGTATCAGAGCAATCCTGCGACGGTGTGCTTATCCGTTGGATATCGGGCGGGCACTTAGTAGGGGAAAAGATTCTGGGATATGATTGAGATTGATGTTTGGGCGCAACGAGGACGTTGCGTTCCTAAGTGGAGGTGATTGTAATACTTGATATTTAATTTAAACGGATTAATAGTACTACTCATACCAACAGGGGTGCATCTCCTTTTAAGGGAGCTCATCACCCAAGAACTCCAAAGTTAAGCGTGTTTGCACAAGAGTAGTCTTGGGATGGGTGACCCCCTGAGAAGTTTCTCAGGGCGCGCATGAGTGAGGACAAAGTGCGCGGTAAAGGCTCATGGTGGTTTGTGAGGACAATACTATTGGTCTAGAGTAGCTACCTCAGGTCCTGCGAGGCCGGGGTGTTACAAATGGTATCAGAGCCTAAGGTTTTAATTGGGGATTTTTTTTTCAAAACGTTTTCCAAAGATTTTTCTGGTAGATTTCTCAAAGAGTTTTTGAACACATTTTTATAAAATTAGGAAATGAAAATGACTAGGGAGAGACCTTTTAAGAACGCGGTGAGAATATAATGTGAGATTTTCAAGTTATTGATTTATATGACTGAGTTGTGAAATTTATGTAGTTGTTTGCTTGTGTGAAATATATGAAGTTTGATGGCATCTTTGAATGTCTATATGTGTTAGAGCTTAGTATGAACCTAGTGAAGGACACTGCGGTTCAAATAGTGTAGGGACTTTTTGAATGCTTTAAAATTTAAGAGACTTGTGAGAAAAGAAGTTAAGTGGTCAAAATGATAAAAGTAGTGTTTTAGACACACGGACGTAACCTCTCTTGAAGGAAGGTAGAATGTAATACTCAAAATTTTTGACATAAGGTCTTAGTTTATGTTTCGGGACGAAACATCTTTTAAGGAGGGTAGATTGTGACACTCGGTTAAGAGAGAACTGAGTGTGGCGGTAGCACCCCTAATTCCCTTTAAATTTTCCGCTTCACATTTTCTGACGTTTTCAAATAAAGTTAGTATTACTTTCCAATAAATTATTATTTAAATGTATTTTTGGGTGGGAAATTTGGGGGTGTTACAAGTAGTGTGGGTAAGGTCATGGAGTTATGGGTTGAATTAGATGAAGTGAATGAGTGTGGAGATGTAGATGATGACCATTCAAGACATTAATTATGCATGTAGTGAGTAGGACCTAAAAGACTTTTCTCATAATGATAAAGATTCTGATCTAGAGGACTTCATTTGTAAAGATAGTGTTGATTTTAAAAATAACAAAGATCCAATAGTTGAATATGGAGGATTGCACACCAAGACCAAAGGACAAAAATACATAAACTGAACTATCATTGGTAGACCCTGATCCAAAATTGTCTCATGATGCTTCTATACATGACTTTGATTCTAATGCTAAGATTCTAATGCTAAAAGGTGGAGTACATTTTGTGCCCAAACTTATTCTAAAAACCCATCCTTGAAGCTGGGAATGATATCTTGTGCTAAGAATGAATTCAAACAAGCAATTGAAAATTATTCTCTTAAAATGGGTAAAGAGGTTAAATTTGTAAAAAATGACGATGAAAGAGTTGTTGTCCGGTGCAAGTAGTTAATGGAAGACCAATCTAAGAAGAGGTAGTGAATTCTCACTCTTAGATGAAATTAAAGTTCCAAGACACACATGATGGGTGTTCTTGGATGTATCACAACAAAATGGTACTCTCAGCCAAGGTTGTTAATAGGTGATTAAATGAGATTCAAAGTCACTCAATATGAAAGACCAGAGAATTCAGACAAAAGGTGTGATACTGGTGAACGGTTCCATGTCAGTCAAATTTAACCAGACTTAATGAGCAACGTGCAAGGCAAAAACAAATCTTAGAGGTGAAAAGGAAGTCCGCTTTAATAAGGTATGATTATATGTGAATTAGAATGACGAATCCACTTACCACATGTACAATAAACTGTATAAAGTTGAGTGAAAACATAAAAGTGGATGGACAACAATTTTTTTGAGGATGTACATGTGTTGGAAAGCATCTCAATAAAGGTTGAGAAGTTGTAGAAGGGCAGTTATTAGTTGTGGTTGGGGTAAATGCAAACAATAACATCTTTCAACTAGTGCATGCTATTTTCTGGAAGTGGTGCGACGCGTGCCAAAGGGAGATAAGTTGGTCATAGGAGGTGACCTCAACGGGCATGTGGCCCTAAGGCGTGATGGCTTTGAGAGTATCCATGGTGGACATGGTTTTGGCACTAGAAATGAAGCGGGGAAGAACATTCTGTATTTTGCCTCGACATATGAGTTGGTTGTGATGAACACTTGGTTCAGAAAAAGAGACTCTCACCTTATGACCTATAGCAGTGGAGCTAATAGTATCCAAATTGACGACTTTTTAGTACGAACGACTTGGAAAACTAGCTACACTGATTGCAAGGTTATCTCATGTGAGAGTGTTGTCACTTAACATAGGATGCTTGTGCTTGATTTTCAAGGTAAAAAGAGAAGGTGTGTTAAGGTACAAGGGGAGCCAATGATAAAGTAGTGGAGGCTTGAGAGGAATCTCTAACAAAGTTTTGCACACAAAATGTTAGAGAAAGATGTATGGTCTATTGATATTGACGCACATGTGGATGATGTGTGGTTAATAATGGAGTCCACAGTTAACAAAGTGGCGAAGGAGATACTCAGAGCATCTAAAGGTGTGTACCACCAAAAAAGGACACATCTTGATGGAATAATGAGGTGAAACAATCAATAAGGACCAAAAGGGAATGCTATAAGAAATTGGGCAAAAGTTGGAGTTACGAGAACATAGAGAAGTACAAGGAGGCTAGAAGAAGAACAAAGAAAGTTGTAAAGGAAGCAAGATGAAAAGTGAACAAGGAATTGTATGTAAAATTGGACTCTAAGGAAGGAGAAAAAGATATTTACAGACTTGCTCGCCTTCATGACCGTAAGACTCAAGATATCGAAAAAGTTAAGTGTGTGAAGGATGTTGATCAAAGGGCACTAATGGAGGACGGGGAAATAAAAGAGAGGTGGAGGTCATACTTTGATACCTTGGTCGACATGAATAAAGTGCAAGATATTGATGATCTTACTATACGAGAGTGTATGATTAATCATGACTTCATGAGAAGGATCCAAACCGATCGAGGTTTGGAGAAGTTTGGGAGAGAAAGGCATTGAGTGACTAACACATTTCTTCAACATGATTTGGAGAAACAACAAAATGTTAGTGAGTTGGCGGAAGAGAAGCACGAGATCGAATGATAAGACTCGTGAAAGATGACATTCTTCCAAATCTTGACTTCTCAGATTATGACAAGTGTGTGAAGTGTTTGAAAGGGAAGTTGTCTAAGAAAAATAAGGAATGTGTCACACGAAGCACCGGTTTGTTAGAATTAATACATACCGATATTTGTGGGTCTTTTCCTGATTCCATTAGTGATCATAAGTCCTTTATTACTTTCATAGACGATTATTCACGCTATATGTACCTATATTTGATTAAGGAAAAATCCGAATCACTAGATATGTTCAAAGCTTATAAAGCTGAAGTTGAAAATCAACTTGATCGAAAGATCAAAGTAGTGAGATCAAATAGAGGTGGAGAGTTCTATGGCCGACACACTGATATTGGTCAAGCTCCTGGATCTTTCCATTATTTTTGTAAAGATCACGGGATCATCAGCCAATATACCATGCCCGGCACCCCTCAACAAAATGGAGTTTCCGAAAGGCGAAGCAGGACTCTTATGGATATGGTCCGAAGTATGTTGGCTAAATCTAATCTTCCACAATTATTATGGACCGAGGCCTTAAAAACAACAACCCACATACTGAATAGAGTACCATCTAAATCCGTCCCTAAGACTCCATATGAGCTTTGTACTGGCAGGAAACCTAATCTACGGTACCTAAAAGTGTGGGGTTGTCTGACTGAAGCAAAAGTGTATAATCCTCAATTGAAGAAAGACATGAGAACCATTAGGTATTCCTTTATTGGCTATCCCGAGAGATCTAAGGAATATAGGTTCTATTTCCCATCTCATACTACCCGAATTGTTGAGACCCGGCATGCTGAATTCCTTGAGAATACTAACATTAATGGGAGTAATAGTGGTTTAAACATTTGTGATGAACTTCAAGAAGGTATTGGAATGAATCCACTTATTATATTGCCCATTCCACTTAACTCTTCACTTGAAGATCATAGTCAAAGTCATATGCCTCATAATAATGATGCAACAAGTCAAGAGGTGAATGAAACTCCAATCAATGTTGAACCAACTCCACCTGTTACTAATGAAATTCCAGAAAATCAGCAACCCTTAAAGAGATCTCAAAGGGTTAGACGCCCCATAAATTTTGACGAATATTTGATATATTTAAATGAAGAAGCCGACTATGATTTAGGGAAAATCATAGATCCTATATCTTTCCTTGATGCCATTAAATGTGACCAATCGACTCATTGGAAAGAAACCATGAATGAGGAACTTCTTTCCATGGAGAAGAACAATGTTTGGGAACTTGTTGAATTACCAAAGGGTCAAAAACCCGTTGGAAGCAAGTGGGTCTTTAAGACTAAATTAGATCCAAATGGAAACATTGAAAGATATAAGGCAAGATTGGTCACTAAGGGCTACACTCAAAGGGAATGTGTAGATCATCAAGAGACCTTTTCACCTGTCTCTCGAAAGGACTCCCTAAGGGTCGTTATGGCTTTAGTAGCTCACTTTGATCTTGAGTTACATCAAATGGACATCAAAACGGCCTTCTTAAAAGGAGATTTACACGAAGATGTTCATATGATACAACCAGAAGGTTATGTTTCTAAGGATCAAGAATATCTAGTGTGTAAACTCAAGAAGTCTATTTATGGGCTCAAGCAAGCATCTCGACAGTGGTACCTCAAATTTGATGAAGTCATGAAATAATATGGCTTCATTAAAAACAAAGTAGATCAATGCACTTAGCTCAAAATGAGTGGGAGCAAATTCATCATACTTGTGTTATATGTTGATGACATCTTATTAGCGATTAGTGACTTGGATTTATTGCATGAAACAAAACACTTATTATTTGGCCCGTTTGACATGAAAGATCTAGGTGAAGCTTCTTATGTTATAGGCATTGAAATTCACCGAGACAGAGTCAAAGGGACGTTAGACTTGTCCCAAAAGGCATACATTGAGCGCATTTTAGAACGTTTCAACATGCTACAATGCTCTCCATCATTGTATTCAATCTACTTTTAGAAGGTTTAGCTCGCAGCTTTACAATGTGATTATTTGAATTAAATTACATTAAAGGAGAAGTTTTCTTAGAGGAAAACACAATAGTTTGAAAAGAAAATAAAACTAAAATCAATGTTGTCTGCCTAGCCTAAGAATCAGAATAAAAACTGAAAAATTAGTTCTAAAAATTAAGATAAATATAAAAAAACATGTTAACTATCCTTGTGTTAGTTGTGTGGTTGTATCTAACGTTCTTTCATTCTTATCCCAACATTTAATAAGAAAGAATTAGATTTTACTTTAATGAAGCCAAGTAATATCTAACACTCATCAGAAAGCTCGACTACTCTAGAAAACTGCCCAAGCCCATCAAAGAAAAACTATTGTGTTGAAGCCAAGTAATATCTAACATATCAAGAGTCTCATCAGTTCCAAGTATACATGTATACATATACATATAATCAACATGAAAAAAGAGTATAACTGTTATAGTAAGATTTATTATGTTGGGTGTGTCTCGGAAAAACGAAGAAATATTAATTAATAAAAATAATTAATTAATTAATTAGTCAAAGAAAAACAGAAAAAAAGATGGGACAGAGTTTAGCCAGAGCTCGTGCTACGCACGATGTCCTTAAAACGTATTCGTCGCCTCCCACGGTGCTAGGAGCGTTGCAACGACCGTTTCCCAGGATACGGTGGCTAACGAACTAACGTTTGAGCACACAAATGAGAGTTCCGGCGAACGGGAACAAAGGAGAAACACTGAGGATTTTTTTGGAGAGCTGCAGGTATTTTTCAGAGCTAAAACGTGTGTATGGTTGCTTGTGAACGTGTAAAACCGTGTGTTTGTTGCAAAGCACCTGCCAGCTATTTATAGGAGGATTTGTTGTGTGTTAAATGTAGTGTTAATGGACCTGAACGTTGGACATCAATGACCAATCCGTTGGGCATTGAATCGTCCATAAACTGTCCATTTAACGCAACATTAAAAGAGAAGAAGGTTGGACATTTATTTTTGTAACGGACCAGAAGACCTCGAGCCCTTCTGTTGCGACCAGAATACCTCAAGCGTTCTGTTGCGACCAGAAGACCTCGAGGGTTTCTGTCGGTCCCTTCTCTTGCGGACAGAATACCTTGAGGGTTTCTGTTGAACCGAACAGAAGCGAAGCGATTCTGTTGAGAACAGAACCCTCTTCTGGTTCGGACAGAAACAGAGCGATTCTGCCAGTCTGGAAAAAATAAAGGAACGTTTACGGGAAGAAACAAAAATTAAATCATATTTTTGAATGATAGATTTTTCAGACGGCATTCGTGTCCGCAGGTCGTCAGCGCACACGTGTCACGATTTTTCTTCTCTATTTTCGGGATTTGATCGACACCCCTCCTTGCACGCAAGAGAGAGCCTTACCTTTAGGA
The DNA here is from genome assembly GCA_945859875.1 of Cuscuta europaea. NCBI lineage: Eukaryota > Viridiplantae > Streptophyta > Magnoliopsida > Solanales > Convolvulaceae > Cuscuta > Cuscuta europaea. The sequence continues at coordinate 31,225,369 of CAMAPE010000005.1, forward strand.
ATCTTAACTTCTTAAAAGAGGCTTCCCTTTATAAAGGGGTGAAAATCCCTTGAGTTTTCCGGTGTGGTATAAAACATGCACACTAGAAACCCATCATTTTCCCAGTTTTTCCATTTCAACGAGTGAACTTCGAGAATCAATTTCTCATTCACCCGTTATCCGTTTTGAGCGTACCATATATCGAATTGTAGCCCTGAACAAGGACAATCCGAAACCACTTTGACTCGACCCAAATCGAAAGTGGACCCCACTCAAATAATTGCCCTAAAATGACTATTTAATGCAATTTTTTAACACATTTTCCAACATATTATGCTAGAGTAAGGGTTTGTTTTAAAAAATACAACTAAAATAAAACTTATTTACAAAAATATGAATAATAGTTACTACAATTTAGTGTCATGATAACTTAAGTTTAAAAATTGAATATAAGTTACTATGATTTCATTACTACGTTACTCACTAGTCACATTTTTGTAAATAATCTTTACAACCATTCTTGATGTACACAACCTTGTACACATCTTATACACACCATGTTTGTGAAGCTTTTTTTTTGTTTGTGAATCGGGTTCATAGACAATATTTTGTTTGTGCAAAACATTGTCTGTGAATCGATGTTCACAGACAAAAAAAATAGCTTTCACAGACATAGGTGTGTACAAAAGTGTGTACAAAAGTGTGTACAAACATCATTTTTCTAATCTTTATTCTAGTCACGGAGTATGTAATTATTTCTATTATGCATCTCTTAAATACAATCACTATTTCAGAATTATATGTAATTTATTTTCCTTTGCATTTTAAAGGTATATTCAAATATCGAGGAAAATATTTTCACAACACTTTTCATCTTTCCCTACCATCTTCATGTTTCAATATAGCTTAGCAAGATAGCCATAGGCATAGTTTTTTGTGTGTGAAAGCTAGGAAAAGATGTTGTTTTGTTGCAGAATGAAAAAAAACATTTTGTGGTTCACATTAATTTCACATTTTTCTTACACAACCACAATCATACATTTCCACTTTATTTCACTTTCTTAATCTTCGTGTCAAGTCAAAGTGGGAAGAATTTTATGGGACGGGGTAGTATTTTCCAATAGAAAAATGGATTAGAACTTGGCAGGAGAAGCTGAGGTGATAGTATAAACATAATATTGAATGAATGGATGAGAGTATTACGGTCAGACATACAAACCTTAAGAAGCTCAGATAGATGAAAACCACTACCTACCCACATGAAACACCGTTCAATAGGGGTTTTCTACATCCCTGGTAATACATGGAACACATCAGCTTTGACATAATAGAGAAGGCGCACGCAATCTCAAATAAAAGAGAAGAGATTAAAAGATCAGTCTACATTCAATGGAAGTGAGATACAATTCTCAAACTCATGCATGTGCATAAATACATGTGTAGCTTTATCCTTATTATTCTTACATAAATACATGCATATCATTCAAGTGAATTAAAAACAAGTAAAAAAGGTTGTGTTTGAGAACAAACTATTGTTTAAATTTACATGAGATTCAGAAACTTATTATAATGTAACCAAAGTTGTGCTATCAAATCTTCTCAATCTTAACACCAGGGGCGAAACCAGGGGGTCAGGGTGGTCAGCCGACCCGCTGAAAGTTTGAGAGTATAGAGCTCTGAAATATCTTCGATTTGATATATTACGACCCCCTTAACTCATTACGAGTAAAAAGTTATGACTTCTGGAAAATCATCACTATCTAAATGTAAACTCAGCAAAATTTGATGCATCCTCTAGATTGTTTCCCCAAATTTTAAAAATAGGGTATAATTCACTCAAAACTTACGTGACACGACTCAGAAACCGAGCAAAGAAAATCTATCTTATTGCTACAAGTGTAAATTTATCTAAATTGCATATGAAATGTTTAACTGATAAATTGTTTAAAAACGATCCACCATTTTCATTCTGTATATAGGTTGAGTTTCGATCCCCTGAGTCGTTTTTCTGGCTCCGCCACTGCTTAACACGGGCACCTTTTTTATCTTCTTCACTTCATTCGAACCTTCTTCAATTCAACAATTTTCTTCAACCTTATTGTTTTGAGTCTTCGATTACTTGCCCTCCACTTGAATCACTGCCTCTCTCTGAAAAAAGTGCTCATCTAGATCTCCTTTTGGTAGCTGGTTAAATCGATGATTCAGAAAAATTCTGCTTGGTGGAGTTTCCTCTGTTGGTCAAATCAATTCTTCTTTTCCAGTGGCTAGTGAAGCCGGATCTTTGTAATTTTTTATTTTTTATTTACAGTAGCAAGTGCAACAAGACTGTTAGACTATATTACATTATTGTTGAGTTAGCAATCTGGAAGCATTCATGATATCTTTTCCGTTTTAAATTTTATCTCCTTGTAGTCCTAGGCTATCATTTAATGAATAAATTAGTTATTTGATTTAAAACAAGAAAGAAAACTGTAAATCCATTATTTTTTTTCATCGGTTCTTTTATTCTTATTTTAGTCAAGTTGCTTGAGTAATGGTTGTGTTGCTTTAGATAAAGTACTCTCCCCGTCCCCTACAATTGTCCTATTTTTTCATTTTTGGATGTCATCATATTATTGTGTGGCTCTAATTCATTCTTAGTTTATTTTCACTTTATCAACTCATTAATTATCAACCGCATAATTCTACTTTTCTTAAAAACCACGTCACTCCCTTCCGTCCCAATACTAGGGGACGGAGGTAGTATTAAGTAACGTTTACAAAAAAAATTGAATTATTTAGTGAGTATTTAATTGATTTGAGTATAAATAATTAGATTGATAATTGTTTTTAGTTTTTTATATTATTGTGGAGTCTCGATCTTATATTTGGGACTAGACCTCCAAATTACGGTTGTGACGGCTAGTCTCAACTCTCAATATCTATTTAAAATTGATTTTGAAGAAATGTGAATTATTTTAGAAAAAATGACATGTATATTACTATCAGAGTTTTCCCGGACAAAAAATATGACTAGGTATGTTTTTGGATAAAAATATGACTGGTCACGATATACGAATAACTGAGCAAGAGTCACTATAATGTATTCCGAGTGAAAAATCACTGACAGATGATGAGTCGCTGAGAAGTAGTCACTAAATATGCCAATTTTTGAGTTTTTTTAAAATAAATAATATTTTGTCTTTTGAATTTAATTTAGCACTACATCCGTCCCACTAACATTGGGACACGAAGAGGTGACACAATTATAAAGAAAAATGAGTATATGGTTGATATTGAATTGATAAAGTAAGATTAAAGCAAGAATGATTTAGAGTCACACAAATTTCATCGAATTTGGTATGAAAAAATTTTAGAGGGATTTCCAAAAAGATAAAATGAAACAATCTTAACGCGACAGTAATATTTATGAATAAAGGTGATTTAGTACCGAAAATGTGAGTTAATGGAGCAGTTAAATTTTAATAATCCTCTTAAAAACACGCTTATGATAAATGGAGCAGTTATATTTCAATAAATACTTAAAACTCACCCTATCAAATTTCCCTGTTTCTAATTACAATATTACATCTCTCAGTTTTCCATGGTACTCCCCGGCCTGATCATATTCAACCTCTCAAATTGCAGGTAATTAATCTCTTGGCTTTCCAGTATCTGGATTTCAGTTTTTTTTTTAATTTATTTATCAAAGAAGTTTAGGTAAATGGCCCCCAGAAAGATGCATGCAGATGATTGTTTGAACACTCGGCCATTTTCCTGGAAAAATTAATGAATTATATAGTGAGTATTCTTTTCTAAATCATTGAAATGATTTTAGTTTGAGGATGTATAAATAATATAGTGAGTAATCTTTCATGACCACGCATGATTAAGATGTATAAATAATGTTATTCTCATGCAATGCTCATCTCTATAAATAGAAATGTCATTGAGATCATATGTTTTTTTCTTTTTCTCTCTTTTTAACAGAAAATGTGAGTTAATGTTACAGTGTTGAATTTAAAATTCCTTCATCAATTTTCACAACCCTTAATGATTCATGTGTTATCTCTGAGATTTTTATTTAATATATTCCTATTAAAGCAAAATGACTCACTAAACTGTCTGCGCTTCTTTATTGTGAAGCAACGGTCAATCCATGTATTTTTCGACGCGATTTTCACTATGGTCATTCAGAAACCGTCTCTTTCTGCTTTAGTGCAGGGGTAAGACCGCATCACCTTTGCGGCACTGGGGTGATGATGATGATATTCCTTGATTGATGATAATTTGATGATGGTGCCTCAAATTAGCCACTTTTGATATCTTATTAATGCAGATAAATTATTATAATTGACATTTGCAGGTAAAGGGAATGAATTTTTGTGTTGTGGTATCTGCATCACTGTTATGAACCTGCAAAAGTGTGTGAGGATTTTGAGCAGAGACGATGACGAAGAAACGGTGGAAGGCGTCGACAAAGCAGTTTGCAAGTCATATTGACCCACATAATGAAGAAGAACTCAAATGGATCAAAATAGGTAATTCCTTATTCTGATTTTATTCATATATAGGGAAAAAGCTGTTGGTACACACTTTTTGTACACATTTTGCGTACACCCTCTTAGTTGTCTGTCTACCGAGGCAATTCGTTCAGAAACTACCTTGTAGACAGACAATTGGGGAGGGTATACACAAAAACACCAAGCAACACTCCATATATAATACGTAGCACATTTGAATATAAGGTGACATGAAAATCTGTGTTCCATATGGATCCTAACAGTCTGAGAATCCATTTGTTTGAATTGCAGAACTTGAGAATAATGTGAAAAGGATCATAAAGCTGATCAAGAGCAATGTAAACCAAAAGAGGAAAGTTGAACTGATCCAACTGGTGGAAGATTTCCACAAACAATACCAATCCCTTTACTCCCTCTATGATAATCTAAAGGGAGAGGTGAGGAAAAAATGCCGCGCAAATAGCGACAGTGCTTCCTCCTCCTCCTCGTCCTCGGGTTCCAGCTTAGACTCAGAGTCATACTTCTCTCCCGAGGAGTCTGCTGGAGTAGGAGGAAGAAGTGGTGGTTCATCCGGTAGTGACTCTTCCTCGCGGAGGAGGAGGGCCAGTAGAAGCCAAGAAGAAGAGCTCAACCTTAACACTGTCGAAGCTGAAACTCCTCCTGATTCTGATGATGTCATTCTAAAGGATACATTAACGTCCACGACCGAAGTGAACGTGAACGATTCTGATTCAGCTTATAACGATGACCGAGTCCCCCGACCTGAAGAACTCATCATCAAAGACTTAGGGGTTCAATCTGAAGAAAGTGAGAGCAAACTCATCAAGGAATGCTCCATCTTAAAGGAAAAATTGGCAGATAAAGATGAACATCTTTTGTGCATTACCAAGAATTACGAGGAACGAATTGCTGGTTTGATCCTAGAACTTCAAAATTCCCACTCTCTAACTACAGAGCTTGAAGAAAATATTAAGACCAAATCTGATGAGGTAAGTCGTCTATCGGAAGAGAGTAAAACAACATTTGATCATATGAAGTGTTTAGAGGCTGAAATTGAAAGTTTAAATCTGCAGAAGGCTGCACTTGAAGAGAAATTACAATCCAGATCCTTTGAAATGGAAAGAAAACTTAAAGAAAAAGAAGATGAACTTTCGAATCTTCTTCGGAAACACAAGGACTTGCAACAGCAATCAGATCAAAGTTTTCTAGAAAGATCTGATCAAGTAGAGGAATTAACAGAGAAGATCAACTCTTTCCAACAAGAGGTTGGGTTTCTGAGGAATAAAAAAGCAGAACTGGAAATATCACTTGACATGAAATCAAAAGAAGTATCGGAATGCCATTTGAAGTTAGAATCGATGGAACAGAAAATATCACTAGAAGAGAATAGCCAGAAGCCTAGTTTGAGAGAAGGCAGTTTGTCAAGTACAGAAAAGGAAAAACTGGAGAGAAAACTTGTCGAGCAAGAAAACACAAATAAAAAACTGAAGAAACAAGTGAAGGAGATGCAGGAGAAATTTGAAGAAGCGAACATGAACTTCCAGAATGCAGAAAGGAAGATCGACGAGATGCTTGAGGAGTTGCGGAAGAAGTACGAAGACAGCCTCAGAATCTTAAGCAGAAGGATCAGAGTTGCCGAACAGCTCCACGCGGAGAACAAAGAATGGTACCTCAAAACAAGAGAAACCTACGAGAAGGAAAACAACGTAAGTGTCAAGAAAATCCAAGAAATGTCAATGGCTGCAAACGATGCACTTGCTTCACTCGACACAGTTTCTCTAGACTTCGAGAAGTGCGCATCGAACTTCATTAACCGGATCTCGAGCGCTTCGTGTGAGCTCAACTTCGCAAGAGATCGGGTTTCGAGAAAGCACAAAGCGATGGCCCAGATCAAAGGTGACATGAACTGCTTGCTTTCTCAGTTGGATGAGAAGGAGGCAGAGATATTGGTTTATAGAGAGAAAGTATGGAAGTGTGAAAATAAAGTGAGGGATTTGGAGAAGACTATCAAAGAAAGTGAGGATTCAATGTGTGATCTCAAAGAGGAGAAGAGGGAAGCCATCAGACAGTTGTGTGTGTGGATTGATTATCACAGGAGCAGGTGTGATTATTATAGGAAAATGCTTACTGAAGTTGGCTTTGTTAAGGCTCCATAGATTAATAAATTGATCTTCATTGCCCATTCATTATTTTTTACTTGATGAAGAATCATCCAATGCATAAAACAGGTAGCATATTGAATAAGCACTGTCAAGCTCTTACCAAACATGCATTCTCTTTGCATTTTTGTAAATGTCCCTAAATCAAGTATGGAGCAATATATTACTCTGTATAAATGCAATTCTGATATAATTCAACAAATTAAGAGCATGTTTCTTAACGCTAGAATTGACAAATCGATTGAAATTGATGGAATTTTGACTGATTTGATTGAAGTAACAGCAACCGCTGAATTGTAAAAATATACGCCCGCATAATCGGTGCTTCACTAGCTAAACCACTCGAGTGAGTTTTATTCCACTTTGAAGTCTAATTGGGTGATTTGATAATATGAGAACTCAATTGATACTTTGACTATTGTGTGTGCCAAACTATAACGTGGGATTCGCCCACCATGCGCATGGTGTGACGATCCTCATACGATATCGTTTTTGTCTTCTCACTCTCACTAATCTAATACTCTGTATTACGTAAGTTTTCTTTCTTTTTTGCTCCAGGTTACTAGTTTTTTTCTCTTTATTTTTCTTTTCTATTTTCTTCAATTCTTTTCTCCTTTACATAGAAATACTAAAAATTTATTTGTGAGTTTACTTATCTTTATCTAACTAATTAAACACAATTGAATTTATATTTTTCTCTATCAAATTAATACAAACTTTTATTAATCCACATTAAAATAAGTATGTTGTATTTTATAATCATACATTTTTTCTACTTTTTTTATCTTCAACTGAAATTAGACAAATTACAATAGAATATATTTTCTCTTTAATATTTTTTATATTTCATGTTCATAAATTTTTTTTCTATAATATATTTCTTATCTCTTTGATATGTTTTTAATGTTTTTAAGACATTAAATTTGATTTTTTCGATTTAAATTTCATAAAACATGAAATTATGTTACATTTTTCATATGTGTGAGTTATGTATATGAAATTACATCTTCTTATAGGCGAGTTACATCTTGTTGTGCATGAGTTACATCTTCCTATGCGCGAGTTACATTTAGATTTGCCTCAACAAGTTACATTTTGCATACACCTAATTTAGATTTTTCATCAACACGAGTTACATTTTTTATAACACGAGTTACATCACAAAATAAACTCCAGCTATTGAAAATTTGAAACCATAAAATCAATTTTTTGCAACCAAAAATGATTTTTGTTTTTGAAAAAAAATGATTTTCGGCAAAAAAATGAATATTTTTGGCAAAAAAAAATTATTTTTCTTTGAAACATGTTTATGGACATAATACAAAAACAAAACATATTAACTATTTATGTAAATAATTTAAGCAATTAGACTACGTATTTGAACATATACAACAATGACAATATTCAAGTCTTAGCCGTTAAAGAGTCGGGGGTCGACAAACAGTATGTACTACGTATTTTTTATTAAAAAAATCTTCATAAACCATACTTAATAGTATTAATTTAGCTTAGTTGTCTTTTTAGTGGAAAGAATGGTTTACCATTTTTAGAAATGCAAACATTAATATAAAATCATTAAATAAACTTTTTTATGTTCTTGATCGTGAACCTTGTCTATTCAGATTATAATACAATTTAAAACCTTATTTTTTTGAAAACTCAATTTAAAACCTCGTTGGTAAGATGGTAACCTATATATTCAGTTTATCAACTTTATAAGGCTATACACAAATATTTTATCAAATAGGACAACTTTTGATTTCGCGTGTTGAATGATGCAATAGTCAAAATAAGTAAAGTTGAAATTACTTTTTTAATTGAATTGGCTGAAATTATTGAAGATGACTATTTTAGCTATATTTTAATATTCTTTTTCTTATTTTATTAAAAACACATATCTCAATAAAATTTTCACAATTCTTCATATTCTCTCAATTCTTTTTCTTATTTTAGATCAAGTCAATTCATCTAATCTAATCATCAAGATGTTTTTAGTTGGACAGATTTCAGTCTCAGATCAAATTGGATCAAACTTAAAATGATCAAACCAGACTTCAATGCCATTAAAATACACAGAACATTAGAACAAGATTTTTTTTCAAACCTATTACTAACACAAAACATATTTACACAAATGTGATTAATAATTACTACGAAGTACAATTTAGTGTCTTGATAACTTAAGTCTAAAAATTTAACACAAGTTACTATGATTCCATTATTACTCTAGTTACTAGTAACATTTTTGTAAACACTCTTTATTTTAGTCATAAATATGTAGTTATTTCATATAACATTTATCTACTAGACCATATCAACTCAAATCAAACAAAACTGAAACAAGTGAGATCCAAATAGATTAGACCCGATAAAAAATTAATCCAATTAAAATTTAATAAATGGACTCTTAGAGCATCTCCAATGCAAGTGTGTGATCTCTTACACACCCTTACACACGAGTCCCATTTTTTATCTCACAATTTTTATGTGTAGGACCCACGTATTTCATAATTTATTTTCATTTTCATTTTTTTATACTTCCTCCGTCCTACTAAGATTGTCTCATTTTATTTTTTTTGGGAAATCCCACTAAAATTTTCCAATATCAAATTTGGTAAAGCTTGTGTGTCTCTAAATCATTCTTACCTTATCAATTCAATATCAACCACATAAACCAGCTTTTCTTAATAATCGTGCCACTTTCTTTCGTCCCAATGTTAGTGGGGCGGAGGTAGTATCACTTTTAATCCACTTTTCATCAACTTTTCCTTCTTGAATCTCGTGTAAGACCCATTTATGGACCTTGTTATAGACCTAGTACTACTTTTCATCTCTATCTTGTGAGAGAATGGAACAGGTTACCCCTGTTATGGAGTCATGACAGATATATTTATAATGATAATTAATGTTTAAAGTACATAAATAACCCTAGTCTATTACACCCCCTCAAACTGTGCGGGAGATACAACGCGCAAGTTGTCCTTTAAAAAATGAAAACGCTGACTAGGAAGACTTTTTGTAAAAATATCAGCTAACTGAAGATGAGTAGGTACATATCGAACTAATAGATCACCATGGGCAACTCTCTCTCGAACAAAGGATAGTCAATCTGAATATGCTTGCTCCGAGCATGGTGTACAGGATTAGCAGTCAAGTACGAGGCATAAATATTATCACATAGAAGATGGACTGGTACAATGACAGGGAACCTGAGCTCAAACAGAATCAACCGAATATGTAGCGTGTCCTGAATAGTGTATGCAACAGCTCTGTATTCAGCCTCGGTGGAAGATTTGGATACCGTAGGTTGCTTCTTGGATTTCCACGAAACCAAATTGGGACCCAAGAAGATAGCAAAGCCAGTGGTGGATCTAGAGGTATCTGGACATCCTGCCCAATCAGCATCAAAATAGGCAAGAACACACGTTGGAGTAGCTCATCGTTGAAGCCAGAGACCATGATCCTGAGTACCCTGTAAATATCTGAAAATACGCTTGACTGCAAACAGGTGAGTAGTACGAGGTGCATGCATAAACTGCGACACTAAATGTACTGCAAAAGTAATATCAAGCCGTGTCAAAGTTAGATATTGTAGTGCACCTACCATGTTGCGATACTCAGTGGAGTCTGTCAGCAACTCACCATCAGTGAGGGTTAAAGAAGTGCGAGAAGCAAGGGGAGTACGAACATGCTTGACTGTATGAAGATGGAAACGAGCAAGCAGATCATTAACATATTTTTGTTGAGAGAGAAAGAGACCTCGAGAGGTGCGAGAGGCTTCTATGCCTAGAAAATAATGTAAATGACTCAGATCTTTCATGGCAAACTGACGAGAAATAAGTAAGATAAATTGATTAACAGTACTCTCAGAATTACCAGTAATAATAATAGCATCCACATATAATAATAAATAAATGATAGAATTATTATGGCGATAAATAAACAAGGAGTGGTCAGACTTACTGCTAGAAAAATTATGTTGAAGAAGAAAACTACCGAATCTATGAAACCAGGCCCGTGGTGCTTGTTTAAGACCATAAATGTCCTTGCGCAAGCGACACATGTGAGTAGGAAACTGAGGATGAATAAAACCACGAGGATGACACATATAAACCTATTCAGTAAGGTGGCCATGTAAAAATGCATTTTTGACATCAAGTTGGCGGACCACCCAACCGAAGGAAACATCTAAAGTAAGAACAATACGTACAATGGTAGGTTTGATAACTGGACAAAAGGTTTCAGAAAAATCTACACCAGCCTGCTGATTATAGCCTTGAGCTACTAATCTAGCTTTATGTCGCTTCACTGTACCATCAGAATGATATTTTGTTTTATAAATCCACTTACATCCAACTATTTTCTTAGAATTGTCAAAAGGAACAAGATCCCAAGTACGGTTAGTAATTAGTGCATTAAACTCCTCAGCCATAGCATCTTTCCAGTGTAAATGTTTATTGGCCTCAGTAAAACAAGAAGGATCATTGTCGTTAACATAAGTGTGTAAGGACAAAATTCTCTTGGGTTTAAAAATACCATCCTTAGCCCGAGTCTGCATGGGATGAATGTTAGCTACCGTAGTGGGCACAGAGCAATGGACAGGAGAGGTAGGGACGGAACGTTCATCCGACTGGGATTCGTCAGAGGTGGAAGTGATGCTAGGGGGAGTTAGGGGCAGTGTGTGGAGTGGAGGAAAGGGAGGACGATGGGCAAGATGGGGAAGAGGATGTGGGGTTTTGTGTTGCGGCTGGGGTGGATGCAGTAGGTATTGGATGGCTGGATGATGGGGAAGGGGGATTATGGTTTTCTGGAAGGAGAGTTGCCGACTGTGGTGTTGGGGTGGCGGAAGGCGGGTGAAAGGAGGGTAGGTTTGTGGTGGAAAACGGATAATCAGCTAGAGTGGTAGACAGGTCAGGAGAAGATGTGTTCGTAAGATGTTGAAAGGGATAAATATTTTCATGAAACCGGACATGACGACTAATGTAGACGTGCCTAGTACGAGGATCATAACAACGATAGCCCTTATACCCCGAGGCATAGCCCAGAAAAACACATTGAACAGACCGGGGAGAAAGTTTATTGGATGATGTGGCAGCAAAATTGGGATAACATGTTGTGCCAAATACACACATAAAGGAGTAATCAAGTGCTTTATGAAAGATCTTTTGAAACGGAGACAAGCCGCGTAATCTAGAGAAGAGTACTCTGTTAATGATATATGCAGCAGTATAAAGAGCATCTATCCATAAGTGACTCGGGACCGAAGCTTCAAGAAGTATGATGCGAGTCAATTCGAGTAGATGACGATGCTTACGTTCAGCCACCCCATTCTGCTAAGGTGTGTTAGGGCAGGATTTTTGAAAATAAATGCCCTGAGCAAGAAAAAATTCTGCATATCACGATTAACAAATTCACCCCCTCCATCACTTTGAAATTTTTTAATTTTCTGAGTAAAAAGATTTTCAACCAGAGACTTAAAATTTTTAAAGTGGTGAAAGACCTCACTCTTACGGCACATAGGATAAATCCAAGTAAAGCGAGAGTAATCATCAATAAAAGACACATAATATTTAAATCCCAAATTTGATAAAATAGGAGACTGCCACACATCAAAATGAATAATTTCCAAAGGTAAAGTAGACAAGTGAATAACATCAGAAAAGGGCAATCATTGTGATTTTCCTGTACGACAAACAACACAGTCATGAATAAAACTAGAATTAGTACATAAAAATTTATTGGATTTAAGAAAATGCAAAACTTTGTCACCACAGTGACCTAGTCTACGATGCCTCACAGGGCCAGAGGCTGAAATAGAAGCTAAAGCTAGAGGTGGGGAAGGCGGCAGACGGATAGGATAGAGAGGCCCACTACTGGAAGCTTGGAGAAGAACTGCTCCCGAGATTTTGTCCTTAACAAAAATGAATTTTTATCAAAAATAACAACCCAATTATTATCAGCACATAATTTTTGAATAGAAATTAAATTAAATTTTAACTGAGGCACATGATAAACAGATTTTAAAAGTAGAGATCGACCAGACGAGGGTAGGAGCACATCACCAACTTTACTAATGGGTAATTGTTCACCATTGGCAACACTAATAGAAGTAGAGCCAGAGTAAGCAGATTTATTTAACAAAGTACCTTCAGATGTCGTCATGTGTGCAGATGCCCCGGAATCGGGATACCACAAAGCAGGATTAGTTTCCCCAAGTGTAGTCATTAAGGCTGGCACAGAGGGCTGGGAGAAACGAGATGGACAGGTGATGACAGAGTGACCTATAGAAAAACAAATCTGACAAACAATAGGAGGAGGGACGGATCCCAGAATACCCCCATCTGACGGAAAGCCTGCAAAACCATAGTTAGTAACACAAACAGGTAAGACATGAATATCTAAATGTGACACAGAAGAATTACTAATAACAGTACCGTTAGTGTGATTATGCTAATACGGAGCACCCCCTGTATGAGAGCCTGTTGTAGCAGCGCGAGGACCACCAGAAGTCGGACCCGCCATGCCACCATACCCCTGTGGTGGAAAATATCCCTGCTGACCGTACTGGTGTGGCTGACGTCCACGACCACAGCCCCCACGGCCACGCGAACCTCGTCCTCGGTCACCTCGACCACGGGCAGCCGGCGCAGGAGATTGTGGAGGGCCTCACGGTGGCTGAGTCTGTGCTGCAAATGCCTGATGAGGAGCTAAAAGTTCTTGTTGGCGAAAATATTGTTCCCGTTGCTCAAGCTCAACGAGGTGATTCTGAAGTGTTTCAAAGGGAAAATGTTGGGAAAATAAAGACAAGGTGTTGATCAAAGATGCATATTCCCTTCCTAACCCCATAATAATAGACTTGAGCATATCGGTGTTAGAGACGGAACAATTAATACATGGAAGGTCATCAACCAAAATCTTAACTTCCCACAAATAGCTATCCATGGACTGATCAGGTTTCTTTTTAATAGTATTTAACATATGTTTCACTTCCATAGACCTAGCTAAACTGGCAGACATAAATCTGGACTCCAATCGTGCCCAAATCTCAACTGAGTGTTTCAAATCACGTACATCAATAAGACCATCACGAGATAATGTGGCAAATAACCAGGAACGTATAGTTTGATCTATACGCAACCATGATGAATACTCGGGATTGGGAATTTGACGATTGTATAGGTCTATGGAATGAATAGAAGGTACCTGAATTGAGCCATCCACGAGTCCCAGAAGGCCTTGAGAGACCAGAAAAGACTCGAACTGAGTGCGCCAGGTGCTGTAATCTTCAACCGCTTGCAATTTGGTAGTTACTATGTTAGTAACGTTGGTTGCCACATGAGATAAGGTATGGACCAAATCTGCCATGGGAGAATTGGAGGCAGGGGTGGTGTGGCTCGAGTGACTGGAACTGTGGATGAGACACCGGGAGAGCCAACAAACGTTGGTCCGGCAAATTGGACGACCAGAGGCGCAGAGAAGAGAGGCGACGGGTCCAGGGAAAGCTGCGGCACAAGAATTGGCGCTGACCATGGAAAATCTGGAGGAATCGTCGGAAAGAGTCCGTGACTCTGCACTAGACCTCGCGTCGGTAAAGCGAAGGAGGACGCCGAGATAGCTGCGGTGCCTGGAAGGACGACGGAGGGATGTGGTCTGGACGAAGACGAGAAGGCAGATGTCGAGGAGTAAACTGGGGCGCTTGTACATGCGCTGGCCGACACGGAAACGGCGGTGAAGATGTGGAAGATGACGCTGTAGCGGTGGAAGCCATGGTAGGAGGCGAAGCGGCGATCCCAAGGAAGAAGAGAACGGCAGAAATAAAATTGGGAATTAGGTTTCCCCAACTCGTGATACCATGTGAGAGAATGGAACAGGTTACCCCGTTATGGAGTCTGACAGATATATTTATAATGATAATTAATGTTTAAAGTACATAAATGACCCTAGTCTATTATATCTCTCTTCTCTTTTTCATTTTTCTCTACACACCACTCCAATCAACTCCATTGGAGAATGGAGATGCCCTTTGTTCAAATAAAAAAAAGGTTTTCAATATATCTTTGTCATTTCCGTACACAAAACAATGAAAACTTCTCTGGCAGACAGTCAGGCTCGGATATATGCGTACCGGTGTAATTGAGGGAATAATTTTACCAGTTAGATTCGATCCCCTCAAATCAACAACCAACTCAATTTTTGAGTATGTTGATAATATAGAAATTGAGTCAATCCATATATTTATTGTATTGAAATTTTTGAAGTTTTGGTTAAAGTGGTTGGATGATCTGATTCCGTTCAATTATGAAAAAATTATATTTAAAATATGTTTTATTAATAAAATAAAAAACAAATTATATGAAAAAAGTAAGGAAATTTTTGATTTTGCACCTCATGTGTTCGGGTGATATTTGACTTTACGCCGTGTTTTTAAATTCATTAATATATGCCACATCAATCCAAAAATTATGAAAGAGTTAGGTGTAAAGTCAAATGATTTTATAGTGAATTAGGGTGCATACATTAATGATTTTAAAAATAGGGTGCAAACTCAAATATCACATAAAATATGGGATGCAAAGTCAAATTCTTCCAAAAAATAACTAGAATGATCCTCTACAATAATTTCAATCAATTCAGTCGAAAAGTACTCCAATTTTGCTTATTTTGTTTATTACAGAACCAAGCATATGAATTCAAAAGTTGATAAAAAGTTGACTAATAAAATCGGTAAGCTAAAAAATGGGATCATCAAATGAGCTTGTTAGGAATATTGTTAAGCCCTAGTTCTCAAACAATCAAACAACCATAACAGATAAAGAAGAAGCAGATAGAAAGATATCGAGATGAAACCAAATCTGGTATACCGTGAACTGACCGCTACTTTCCCTCGAGAAGAAGAGCAGCGGAAAACCTACTCTCTATCTCGCCTCTATGCTCTCAGCCTTACCATCCTTGGATTCTTAGGGTTTCCATAAGTTAGCCTCATTTTATAGGAGAAGTTGGTTAACTTATGAGTTACAAAGAAGCTAATGAGCTGATATACATTTGTGGCCCATATTACACGTTTAACTAATAACTACACAAATACAAAGATATTTAATTAGATTATATTGGACACCATAAAATATTCCTAACAATCTCCCCCTTGGTGTTCAATCATGTTGAATCAGCATTGCAACACAAATATCTTTGTCTTTGTTGTTATTCAGCTTCCTTTGTCTTTGAACTTGACTTCTTGAGAAGGCTTTCTGAAGAAATTCTTGCAATCTCCCCTTTGATGTCTTCTTGGCAATTTGAGCTTTGATACAGGGGGTTGAGGAATGTTCCTTTGGATTGCTTGTAAACCTTGCATTCAGAAGTAGCTCTTGATCAGCTTGAATGAAGTCCGGTGGCGCCTCTAGAATGATAGTTCTGATGATTTGCAGGTGCGCACGGAATTCATCTTCAGTATGCGAGTATCTGACCCTTTTCTCTTCCACAATGTAGTCTTTTTGACTATTCGAAGTGAATCTCTTTGAGGAGACCTTGTCGATGGCACAACGGAAAAAGATGGTTGACTTGTGAGCGTAGCTGGCCATTTGAGGTGTAGAGATAGAAGAGAGTCGTTGGGCAAGATGCAGTGACTTCTACCCAGGATCTGATTAAATCAGTCTTGAACCTATTTGGGAATTGTCCTGAGTATTTGAGTGGCATGGAGTAAATGTTCAATTCATAGCAGGCAGTTGAGGTAACAGACTCATCATTGATTATTGTTTTCTTGCTCACTTGAGCATTCTGCTTCCTAACGCTCATAATGTTCACTCACTCACTCACTCACTCTCGGCTTTGTCCTTTGGGTAGGCTTAGTTGAGTTTACTAAGCCATAGGGACATGTTCTCTCATTGATTTTCTCTATGTACTCCCCCTTAACTGGAGCACTCGGTTTGCTTTGTCAATGTTAGGCACCGGGGAGGAGAGCATTGAACCCCCCCTCCCTAAAATGTTGCATCCTTTGAGAGATTCCTTGCTTTGTTGGTGTAAGGCGCCAGGAGAAGAAAACTGAAACCCCCCCCCCCCCCCCCCCCCCTCAGAATGTGCAAGGTTTGATTGCTCACAGCTCGTCATACCCGCCATGTGTGTGGAGCAATCTGAATAGGTACAACACATGACGGTTTCCCTTAGCTCATCATTTGGAATTTCAGCACGTTTGAGGATCACACAATGTTGATGAATTAGGGGAGGCTTTAGTAGTTGATTGTTGATTGTTGTAAGATGACCGTTGACGCGAGGTTGATTGAATTATCTACAATTTTTGGACCTCTACAATGAAGTTTAAAAAGGATTTGACATTTGGTTTGAATTTGGAAGAATTTGATCAGATTTGCCTAAGTTTTGACCTTGACATCGATGATTTACAATGTTTGTCGGGAAGTGAACGATATCTCCCTCAAGAACCGCGAGTGAGGGCGCATGGTTGGGGGTTCTGGGGTAAACCCTTGGAATTCATGTAGATCTTTTCGTTAGCTTTACAACTACATATTATACACCTAAATCGGATCACCGAGTCAAAAGTTATGGTCAAAATAGTGCGATGTCGTTGAAAACTTCGAATTTTGAGATATTTGAGGAAATTCTTCGAAGTTGAGGTTCTCGATGTTGAATATCGAGAACAGGTGGAATTAGAGAAAATTTTATGACAAAACCTCGAAATCCTAATCTCGAGGTTTAAACTTCGAGATTACAATCTCGAAAGATTACAAATGTCGAGGTTTATATCAAGATTACAATCTCGAGGTTTAAACTTCGAGATTACGATCTAAATGCCAAACTCCCAATACAACAGGAATGAAAGTCCAATTTCCATAGTTGATGAAAATAAATTACAAGTAATAATTGTTGAGATAAAATTAGGATAATTTCATAATCATGTATCACTAATAAATCACACTCAATCCGTGCCAAACACAAATCACAATCTTCTTGTCTACGTAGTAATAAATTTCGCCTCACATGTGCATAGAGACAAACCTTTTTCAGACATTACTTTTCTCCATTTTGTTTTATTTTATTTTATTTTTCTGATTTTCTCCACTCTCCCCTCCCAGGGAAAAAACTGACCTGTTGTTTCATTTTCAAATTTGTTCTCTCTATTTTCTCCTTTTTCTCTCTCTTGGCGTTTGGTTTTTCAGCGGTTTTCGGTGGTTCATCTCTCACTGTCTCTGCGGATTTCCGGCTCCGATTACCTGGTAATACTTTCCATCATACTTCACCTCTTCACTTCACTTTTAATCTTACCTCTGTGTGAAAGAGTTTGCTGGATTGAGAATTCTTCTTCTTCTTCTGCGCTGGATATGTATGTTTTGATGCTAAGTTTACTTGATCAGTCATGCTTCATTGTTTCTATGTTCTGATCCTTTCTTTCATCTACCGTTTTTGTCTACATTCGTACATGAATTTGGAGCTTTACTGCAACTTTTCTGCGGTGAAGCTGTAAGTTCGAAGGGCGTTCAGGTGTTATATATGCAATTTTTAGTTTTATGCTCTCTGGATGTAGTACCCAGTGTTAACAGGAAAATCGAGCTGGTTTCTGTATGTTCTATGTATTCTGTAACTTTTGGTTGAAGAACATGAAGGGATTCATAGCTTTTAATTTGTGCGCGTATTCGTTGTCAATTGTCACGGTAAAGGAGTAATAAATTTGTCCATTTTCTTCTTCTTTTGGCTGGATTGGGAATTATAATTATAAATTTACTAATCAGGGATCTAATTCTGCGCCTAATCTGGGCCGAGAAAAACGAGGGATCTATCTTATCTAGATCCCCAAAAGTACTGTATATGTTCTGAATATACCTATATAAGCTATAATCACGGTGGGGAAAAAAATCTATTTACTGAAAGTAAAGAAGAAAGCGTTTTATTTTATATTGTGAAAAGGAATTTGAGGTGTGCCACACTTTCAGGAAAAGCACTTGAAAAGGTAGAGATAATAGATACGTAGTATTTGAAAGAAAAAAATTACCTATGTATCAGTAAAAATACTAGGATGGGGATGGAACATGGAAATTAAAATAGAAATCAATCATTTACTTTTGTGAATGTCTGAACTGGTGACATCTTAGGTGGCTTTTTGAATAGGATGGAGCTTAGAAAAGAACAGGCTGTCAGGTCATGTCCGTCTTTTCTGTTTAAATAATCATTGTATACCTTAGAGAAATTTGGAATGACCAAATCAAAATGTGTCGATTCTAAAGCAACAAGCTCTATCAAAAGCTATCACCCACCTCGTTCCCCATTAGCAATATGCTTAGGATGCCTATTTTTTCTTCCTAATGAACCTCACCTATGCTCGGCTGGACCAGCTTATACCCTCACCTATGCTCCGCTGGACTCTATGTCTCCGTGCCTAGCTTCTATTCTTTTTATGACATTGATGATAGTATGCTAAAATCCCAGGTGGTGTTATGGTTAGATGGAGCTTAGTAAGAGCAGGTTGGTAGACCTTTGCATAGGTCTCACTAACCATGTATGTAAACATTAGTATCACCTTAACTTGAATACCTATACCAGACTAACCACATATTTTATTATCAATAATTCTTGGTGTACACCTTCTTATACACATCAGTACACCCTCGTATCTGGGAGAGTTCTTTTTTGTCTGTGAATCTCAGTTCACAGACAAAGACAAAAACAGGCTTGTTAAAAAAAAACTCTCACAGACACGGTGTACTGATGTGTATAAGAAAGTGTACAAAGGGAATTTTTGTTTTATGATTATATGTTTAGTTTTCCTTATATATGGTTTGTGAAGTATTTATGGAGCTGAACTTGTAAATATTGAGGTGCTGTGGTCTACTAGTCCTCCAACTTCCTTTTAATATTTTCCCACAGCTGAACCTGCAAACTAACCTTGTCTCTTGACCTGTTACTCTATTCGTTAGTGATTCATGTCATGTGCCTAACAGCTATCTACACACACATTTTCATATATCGTGCATAGTTAATAGGTAATTTATACGTAGTAGTTTATTTAGTTTTCTCCCCACTAATGGTCTAATGGATATATAGCTGCTTTATGGTCATCATATTCACTAAATCATGCTAATCAATGATCAGTGTTACTTTTTTGTGCTAGGCGCACCGCATTATGTTGAAGCAGTTTGTGCATCGATATTCTCATATTTCTCCTTGTTCTGAACTCGTATTTAATAAGATTCAATAGATTTCCTTATGAAACGCCAACACACCCAATAAGAAATATTCTTCTTTAAGCTTTGCCTGGGAGTCTGGGACACAGAAAATGGTATGCAGAAGAAAGAAGCGCCAAGGATTTATTTTAATGTTTGAGAGAAGAAAATGGCTTTTTCCTTGGAGACAAGAAGGAAAATCAAATTTGATTAAAACTTTTTAAAAGCTAACTTATACTAGTATATTAAGATTTATTACTTATATACGGAGTATTTTAAAAGTTAACTTTTTTATTTATATATTAAAATATATAAATAAAATGATTGTGAACAATTATCTGAAATTTATTTTTTGAGTTTAACCCAACTTTAATATTCCCCAATTTTTCTTTCCTTCCCAACTCCCACCCCGTGTTTCCTCATTTTCTTTCCATATCATTTCCCCATATATGCTTCTATTGTCCTGTACTAGTGTATTATCCAACTTATATGCATTCACCGTTCTGTCTACCAGGCTGCAGATGTGGCCTGTCGGTGTTCGAGATTGATGCAACCTCCATTCTGAAGCCAAAGTTAGTGATTGAATAACATAAAAAGATGCCAAAACACCGCTTCAGGGAAAGAATAAAGTCTTACTTTGGGAGTCATATTGATCATGAAAAAGATGAGGAGCTGAGAGGAGCTAAAGAAAGTAATATGTTATTTATTTAGTGGCTAGTTTACAATAAGGTTTATTTAGAAACTTCATCAAACTAATGATTTGAAACTTTGTTACTGTAGCTGTTGAAGACAAAGTTCAGAAAATCTTAAGCCTTCTGAAAGAAGAGGATGGCAGAGATGGAAAAGAACCGCTGGTTGATTTAGTTAGGGATTTCCACACCCATTACCAATCCCTTTACCATCGCTATGATAGTCTTACAGGATATATTAGAAATAAGGCACATGAAAAAAAGAACATGCAGGAAAACTCTTTTTCTTCTAGCTCTGATTCTGATTCAGGTTGCGATGATTCTTCTCATGGTAAAAAGGACAGTAAAAATGTAGAACTGGAAATTGCAAATATAGAAGTTGCTGAGTTGAAGACGAAGTTGACATCTGCCATGGAAGAAAAGGAAGTACTGCAATTGGAATACCAACAAGCTTTGAACAGATTGCAAGAAGCGGAGAGAACCATTATAGAAATAACCGATACTGTTGAAAAACAGGAGGGAGAGAGATTAAAAGTCGTGGAGGATAATGCAGATCTCAGCTTACAGTTGGAGAAAGCTTGCAAACTAGAAGCCGAACTAAACCAGAAGCTAGAGGAAATAAAACAAGAGAGAGCTGGCATTATTTTTGGCTTTGAAGAGGGGAAGAGAACTATTGAGGATTTAAAGAATGTCATTCTTCAGTTAAAGGACGAAAAAGAAACCATACAAGGGGAATTTTCTATGCTGCAGCAGAAACTTGACACCTCTGAAAGAGAAATAACTCAGCTAAATCAGGCACAAAGGATAGCAGAAGAAGAAAACCGGTCTCTATTCTTGAAAATCGCAGATTTAAAGGAAACATTGTCTGCAAAAGAGAAGGATCATTCAGTTCACAAGGAGATGCTGGAGTCTCAATATATCGAAGCTTCTTCCCGATTTAAAAGCTTAGAAGCACACATCAAGGAAATAGAAAGAGAGAGGGATGAGTTTGTTGCACTGATGAAGAACCAGGAGGAAAAGGAGAGGGATTCGTCATCTCAAATAGAGGTTCTGACAACAAAGACTACCAATTTGCAGCTTGAGATTGAATTTTTGCATACACAGAAAGCAGAGCTGGAGGAAATACTGGCGAATAAATCTCGTGAAATTTCTGAGTTCTCAACTCAGATAGAAAGGTTAAAGGAGGATTTAGAAAATAAAAATGCAGATTGCCAGAGAATGCTTGACGAGAAGGAGAATCATCATTTAATGATGAAAAAGGACAGAGAACTGGAACTCGACTCAATAAGAAATCAAAAAAATGGACTTGAAGAGCAGCTAAGGGGTAAAATCCAGGAGGTTGTTTGTTTGCAGGGTGAAAAGGTTGAGATGCAAGATAAAATTTATGAGTTAGAAGGAGCAGTAACAGTCAAAGAGCATGAACTGTCCTTTTTACGCAAGCAATCTGAAGACAGAGAATGTGAAGCATCTTCTCAGATCACATCATTGACGGTTCAGGTGACCGATCTGCAAGAACAATTAGACACTTCCAATGCTCAAAAATGTGAATCAGAGGCCTTATACCTGATTGATATTGAAAAACTTAAAGGGGAGTTAGAGAGTAAAAGTCTAGATGTACAGAGATTGCTAGATGAGAAAGATGGTTTGGTAGTTCGGGTAAATGACCTTGAAGAGGAAATGAAGTTTCAAGGTGAACAGTTTCACAAATTGGAAGAGCAGATGAGGGGGGAGGAAGCTAGTTTTCAAAGTAGAGCAACTGAGATGGAAAAAACACTAAACGAGAAAGAGGTTGAAATCCTTTCCCTACAAAAGAAGTTGGAGGATGTACAGGTTGGAGATGACACCCACATTTCTTATCTGACAGAAGAAATAGACAAATTAAAAAATGAGGCGGACATCATTGAGGCCGATAGAGCTAAGTTGGAGATACAATTGGAAAATCAGAAGACCGAATCAGCACAGAAAATTGCTGATCTGGAAAGAAAGATCAAAGAGCAAGAAGATGCATTGCAAAAATTGATCGAAGAGCACAGACAACTCGAAATTGTTCTCCAGGAGAGCAAGATGAGTCTTGAAGTTGCAGAGATGAAAATAGGAGACGTGACAGAAGAGTTTCAGAAGAATCTCAATTCCAAAGACCAGAAAATCGAGGAAATGGAGGAGGAAATTGAAGATCTGAAGAGAGATCTGGAAATGAAAGGAGATGAACTAGGTAGTGTGGTGGAGAATATGCGTACAATCGAAGTGAAGCTTCGTTTGACCAACCAGAAGCTTCGGGTGACTGAACAGTTACTCAGTGAAAAAGAAGATGACCACAGCGTAAAAGCAGAGAAGTTATTGCAAAATCAAACAAATCTTGGGGAACAGATCTCATCCTTGTCAAGAACCGTAACAGCATACAAAGAAACTCAGCAGAAGATAACGGCAGATGTATCAGACACAGTGAATGAAACACTCTCTGGAATGGACATGTTTAGCATGAAGTTTGAGGAAGACTGGGGACACATAGAATCTCGCATCTATGAAATTTTGAATGAGCTTAAGGTAACTAAGAACTTGATCAAGGAAACGAGCCACGAGAAGGAGAATCTAAAGAAGGAAAACGGAAGTCTTCTTCAGCAACTGAGAAACAAAGAAGAAAGTGAATCAGTGTTGAAAGAGAAGGTTAGGACATTATACAAACTTGAAGAGAACTTCGAAGCACTACAAAAAACAGTTGACGAGAAGGATAAAAAAATGGGAGAATTGGAAAGGACAATGGGTGAAAAAGATAAAGGGATCACAGATATAGGTGAGGAGAAGAGAGAGGTGATAAGGCAATTGTGTATCTGGATTGACTACCACCGTAGTCGATATGATCATCTCAAGGAGACATTCTCAAAGATGAACAGTCGACGATTATCCAGTTGACTCGTGTAAGAATGCAAGGTAGATACGTACCCTTTCCTCAGTGTTTTAGTTTGTTTTTCTTCATTTGATAGTTTTCCCCTTTCTCTCGGTCTTTATTAGGCGGAAAGAACCTTTTATATACATTCATCTTATTTCTGTGCATCATTCTTTTGGGTGTGTATACTGTTGTAATTGAGTTGGTTTGCCTGTATTTATTCTTTTATTTCAAAACTTGTGAATCTGTTTGGCTGTGATTAGCCTGATGATATTAAACTTGATTATGGTAATATCAACTGTTTACTATAACTAACTTCATTTTTTTTACACAATTCTGCGCGCATCTCACCCTCCCCAGACTTGGGAAAAGAGAGACAGCTGATAGAGACCATTGGCTAGGTTTGATTGGTTGAGGACTTGAGGGTAGATGGGCTGATACACACACAGGCCACTTGCAGCAGAAAACAAAAGCAATAAGTGTTTCAAAAATAAAAGAAGGGATACTGGGAAGTGGGAAGTACTTCATAATGATATATGGTGGAACCAAAAATGTGACTTAAGTAACTTTAATACGTCATAATCACAGTTACTAAAGTTATTATTATAATCACCAATTATAAAGTTCATATTTTTGTAAATTATCTTTATTTTAGTCACATACTAATCACATTTGATCATTTTGTAGTAAAACTTCAATTGATCATACAAAAATGGGGAGTGAACTAAATATTTAAGGAACTCGTATTTTGAAATATAAATGCTAAAAGGCATAACTTTATATAACACCAATTATCATCTGTAAATAAAATTACACATTTGAGAAATTACTTTAATACTTCGTACCAACTATTTAAATATGCAATGGGAATAACATCGACTCACTTTCGTACATAAAAAACTGACTCTGGATGATCACATACTAACATAAGCGTATTTTAAAAAGAAGTAACTAATTTGCTGGGTTAAATACTTAAATTCCCTTGGAAAAATTGTTGGGTTAAGTGGCAGGATTTATAGTAAAGAGCTGCGTATTATTTTAAATTGTTAGTATTGTTCAAGGTTACTTTTAAAGTATTAATTACTGAATAGATGATAGGGAGTGTTATTGGTGATTAATATTTATTTTCCTTATTGTCAAATCTCTTTACGGACATGGATTTCAAATTGAGGTGGTACGTAAAGTACAGCTCTACCAACTGAAGACGAGGATACTTCATTAGAAATCACCCTTAAAAATGCTCATCTACTTTCTTTTTAATTAATGGTGTTTTTCATTTTCTCATTTGGTTTGATTTAGGATGTTTGTACTTGAACGAATTTAAACAGACTAGATCAGGTTAAAATAAATCAGATCAAATCTTGACAGTTGTAAAATACATTGAGACTAGACTTATATCAAACTAGTTCAAATTAGACCAAACTAGAAAGTTTCAAGTAAAAACATCTTTAGTCCAGGTCCGCTCTGCTATATGTATGATCTATGTGTACTTTACCATTGTTAATATCCGATCTTTATGATTAAATCAACTCTGGTCTTATCAAGAATAATACACTGGACTGCTTGGCTTGCACTGGACTGATTTTCTTCAGCATTTGGGCCTATCTTATATTTTATCGGGCCTTTAGTTATCTGTTGTTGATTTTTATGTATTAGGTATAAATACCTAAGGTTTGTTGTAATTAGGTTAAGCATTCATTTTATTCAATTCTTCTTCTTCCGCATTCTTCATCGAAAAGGCTCTGAACATACGAACTCATCTTCTTCATTTTGATTCCTAAATTCAAACTTTCACATGGTATCAGATTAGGATTCGATCCTTCTTCGTCCTACTGATATTACTCATCTTTTTCGATTTCTATAATCGAATTTCTCATTCTCGTCTGCAATATATCGATCCCAAAACCCTAATCGCAATTTTTTTTTGCGATGAGTCAGTCAACCTTTCCTTTAAATCCTACTGAGGATCCTTCGTCTCCATATTACTTACATCCTAGTGATCATGCCGGGCTGCGTATAATCTCTGAAATTCTCACTGGCGATAACTACAATGCTTGGAAGAAGTCTGTCGATATGACGTTCAGTGTGAAGACCAAAATGGTCTTCATTGATGGCTCTATCACTCAACCACAATCTGATGATTCTGCGACCTACTCAGTTTGGTATCGTATAAATGCTCTTTTACTCTCTTGGTTGATTTATTCTATTTCTCCTGATATCCGCTCCACTTTTCTATACTTTACTTCTGCTAAAGATCTTTGGGACGAAATTAAGCTTAGGTATGGTAAAAGTGATGGACCTAGGGTTTTCTATCTTGAAAAATCCTTAGGAAATATTTCTCAAGGAACTCAGACTATTACTGCCTATTACAATATGTTCAAAGGACTTTGGGACGAATACGTTGAATTTAAAACTCTTCCTCTCTGTTCTTGTGGTCTTTGTACTTGTCAACTCAATAAAAAATTTCAACTGTTGCTTGAGAAAGAATCTGTGCAGAAATTTCTTGTTGGTTTGAATGAGTCCTACTCTAGTTTGAGAAGTCAAATTCTTCTTCAAACTCCTATTCCTACACTCTCTGCTGTTTACTCTTTCTTTCTTCAAGAAGAGTCTCAAAGAATACTTCAACATCCACTTCATTCTATTCCTTTTCATTCTGATCCTCCTAATACCTATGATTCTTCCACTGACTCCACTGCCTTTCTAGTCAAAAATCCAAACTACAAAAAGAAATCTATCACCTGCACTCATTGCGGTTATCAAGGACATTATGCTGACAAATGCTTTCAAGTTATTGGCTACCCCTCAAACTGGAAAGGACCTAAAGGATCAAGAATTGCTCCTGGATTCAAACTGCCATCCACTACTAAGAATACTCAAGCTCATTTAGCCAACACAACTACTGATTCTCCTTCCGATGACATGGAGCTTTGTGATCCTACACTCTACAATAAGTTTCTTGAGTTTATGAAAACTCAGAATACTAATTCTGCTACTGCTCATGTTGCTATGGCTGTTCCACAACATGATCAACCTTCTAATGATTCTCTTTTTCTAGGTACTCATTCTGCTTTTCTATCTACTGTCACTACTTCTATTTGGATTCTTGACACTGGTGCCTCTGATCATATGACTCACAACTTTAGTTTATATACAACATCACCTAAAATTACTTCTATTAATGTTCAATTACCTACTCGTTCCTTTATAACTGCTACTCATATTGGTGACATAAAAGTAAATGATAATCTTACTCTTCACAATGTTTTATATGTTCCACAATTTAATTTTAATCTTATTTCTATCAGTAGTTTAGTTTTACATGAAAATATTTCTGTTCACTTCTCTTCTAATCATGCTACTTTGCAGGATCTGCTCACCAACCAAATGATTGGCTATGCTGATCTTCAACATGGACTTTATCTTTACAATTCTTCTAATTCTGTTCTCATACCTACTAAGTCTTCTGCTGTTAATACTGTTGATACTCAAACTGCAACTAATAATTCTGATATCTGGCATTGCAGACTTGGTCATTTGCCTTTTAATAAACTCAGTTCTCTTGTTGACTGTAATATTCAACATCATATCAGTAAAAATACTTCTTGTGATATTTGTCACTTTGCTAAACAAAAAAGATTACCTTTTCAAAATAGTACTTCTAATGCTTTACATGCTTTTGATCTTGTGCATATGGATGTTTGGGGTCCTTTTAAAATAGAATCTTATTCTGGTTTCAAATACTTTCTAACTATTGTTGATGATCATACTAGATGCACTTGGATTTTTATGATGAAAACCAAATCTGAGGTCAAATTCTATATGCTAAAGTTTTACAATCTGATTCTCACTCAATTTCATACTAAAATTAAAATTATTAGGACAGACAATGGTACATAATTTATTTTTCCTACTTTCTATACCGATAATGGCATCATTCATCAATTATCTTGTGTGGAAACCCCCCAGCAAAATGCTAGGGTTGAAAGAAAACATCAACATATTCTTCAAATTGCTAGGTCTCTTTTATTTCAATCCTGTTTACCTCTCCAATTTTGGTCTGATTGCATTCTAACTGTTGTTCATATTATAAATAGAATTCCCACTGCTGTTCTAAATAATAAATCTCCATATGAATTATTATATGGTAAAACACCTGATTATTCTCACCTAAGAGTTTTTGGTTCTCTTGTCTATGCTTCTACCTTATCTTCTAATAGATCAAAATTTGAAAAAGAGCTGTTAAATGTGTTTTTATTGGATATCCTCTTGGATCTAAAGGTTATAAGCTATATGATATTTCTAATCACAAATTTTTCATATCCAGAAATGTTAAATTCTATGAAATGATTTTTCCTTATAAATGTAATGCTGATCCTTCTAATGATAGTTCTATTCATTCTGACTCTGTATTAGATTCTTCTAATACTAATGATTACACTTATGAATATCACACACCTTCTAATCACTATTTAGAAGATCAGGTCAATCAAGAATTCAATACTATGAATACAAATGACCTTACTTCTAACAATGATACTGTTTCAGAAGACCAATCACAACGAAAATCCACCAGAGTAAGATCTCTTCCCATACATCTTCAAGATTACAGTTATGAATTACCTAACTCCATCATTACAGGTACCTCTTCTTCTAATTCTTGTAATCTTGTTAGATATCCTATTCAAAATCATATAACCTATAATAGACTAGGACATTCTCATTCTTGTTTTACTGCTGCTCTTTCCAAAATAATTGAACCTAAAACTTATAAACAAGCTGCTAAGTTTTCTGAATGGCAGAATGCCATGACTAATGAGATTCAAGCTTTAGAAAATAATAAAACTTGGATATTAGTTCCTCCTCCTACTAATCACAATATTATTGGATGTAAATGTGTTTTTAAAACAAAACTTAAACCTGATGGATCTTTAGAAAGATATAAAGCCAGACTAGTGGCAAAAGGCTATACTCAAGAAGAAGGGTTTGATTATTTTGACACTTTCTCCCCTGTTGTTAAACTGACCACTGTCAGAATCATTTTGGCTATTGCTAGTGCTAAAAAATGGTTTTTACACCAGCTTGATGTAAACAATGCTTTTTTACATGGTGATTTAAATGAAGAAATTTATATGCAGCCTCCTCCAGGTTATTTACCTCCAGGAGATAACAGGATTTGCAAGCTTGTTAAGAGTCTCTATGGTCTTAAACAAGCTTCTAGGCAATGGTTTTGTAAGCTTTCTGACTCTTTAAAATCTTTTGGTAATAAACAGCCTCAGGCAGATTTCTCTTTATTCATCAAGATTACTAGAAATTCTTTTACCGTTCTTTTAATATATGTTGATGATATCATTCTTGCTGGAAACAGTATGGAAGAAATCAATGATGTAAATTTTTTTTAAACAACAAATTTACTATTAAAGATATTGGTGAGTTAAAATACATTTTAGGAATTGAAATTGCTAGATCTGATAAAGGTATAAATTTGTGTCAAAGAAAATACACTTTAGACATTCTAACTGAATATGGATATCTTCATTCTAAACCTTATACTACTCCTATGGACTCAAAAATCAAACTATCTAAAAATGATGGAAATGTTTTAGAAAATCCTAAAATTTATAGAACTCTAATTGGTAAGTTGCTTTATTTAACTGTAACTAGGCCTGATATTGCTTATAGTGTACAAGTTCTTAGTCAATTTCTTGCTTCTCCCACTAATGTTCATTTAAGTGCAGCTCATAGAGTTTTGAGATACCTTAAGAATTCACCAGGTAAAGGTTTATTTTACCCATGCATTTCTGAGTTTTCTATTCAAGGATACATTGATTCTGACTGGGCTGCTTGTATAGATACTAGGAGAAGTGTTTCAGGTTATGCTTTTTACCTTGGTAACTCTTTGATTTCCTGGAAATCTAAAAAGCAACAGGTTGTCAGTAGATCCTCTACTGAAGCTGATTATAGGGCTGCTGCTAATGTAGTTTGTGAGGCTCAATGGTTATCTTACATTTTTACTGATTTACATATACCTATTTCTTTACCTATAATTATTTATACTGACAATAAATCTACTTACCATCTTGCTCATAATCCAATACAACATCAAAGAACAAAATATATAGAATTGGATTGTCATTTAGTTAGAGAAAAGATTAATTCTGGATTAATTACACTGCTTCATATTAAAAATAGTTTTCAACTTGCAGATATATACACAAAACCCAGGGCCGGTCCTGACAATTTATGGGCCCGGGGCAAAAGATAAAAAATAGGCCCCTAATTTTATATGTTGCAAAAATGTAATACAAAATTTCATTGTCAACCATAAAATTCGTTACACAGTAAATATTCAGGTCACAGAACTACATAGTATCATAAAACATACTCATACAAAACAATTTCTTCGGGCATTCTTAGAAGCAAAATCCTCAATAATACTATCAAGGTTAACATTATCTAGCATGCCCTTCTCAATACATAAAATCGCCAAGCCGTTCAACCTTTCTTGTGACATTGATGATCTCAAGTAAGTCTTCAATAGTTTCAACTTTGAAAAACTCCTCTCAGCTGATGCGACTGTCACCGGAGCGGTCAACAAAATTCGGTAAGCAATTGAGACATTCGGATAGCAATCCGCAGCTTTGACAAACTCTAGAATTTCAATTGCTGACATTGATACATTAGGCAAAGTGACCTGCAAGACTTTTAATTCTGAAAACAAATCATCTAAATCCACATCCACAACATCATTATGAGAGAATGTATTGACAAAATTAACACAACAATTTTTAAGCTCAATGGCATCCAGTGACTTCAACTTCACAGAAGTGTACAGAAATCCAAAAATACTTTCAAACAATTTTAATTGTTCAAATCTATTATTTAATGAAGCAATAGCCATATCAACAATAAATAAAAAGTAATTCACCCTAAAAGATTCTTCTTGAGACAGTAAGAAATCTTCACTATCTCCTTCATCAAACTGTTTTTTCCTAATAATACGTCTTTTAGTCACAAATGTAGGCTCCACATCCATTTCACATGCAATGGTTTTGGCAATATTGATACTCTCTGCAAAACCTTCAACTCTATATTTCTCAAAAAAATGCACCATACTTTCAACTTGATTCATTGTTGCATCAATGCACATAGATTTAAACTGTAACTTTTTGCTAACCGTATTAATCGCAAATAAAACATCATACCAAATAACCATACCAAGTAAAAATTCAAAATTTTCAAAAGCACTTACCAAACTTTCAGCTTCACTTTTTGTCTTCGCATCATCGCAAGATTGAGATAACTCAAACATAGCCAATCTAATTTGAGGAGCTTGGAATCTAATAGCTTTAACACTTTTTATTCGACTCTCCCAACGTGTATTAGATAAAGATTTAACAGTCAAACTTGGGACAGCATCAAGTAAAATTTTCCATCTTTTTGGAGAACTAGAAAATAATGTATATATGCGTTGAACAACCCCAAAAAATGAAACAGCTTTAACACAAGAATGAGCCATATCACTAAGGGTAAGATTAAGACTATGACACGCACAAGGCATATATAAAGCTCTAGGATTTATTTCAAGCAATCGGTTTTGGACTCCTTGATGTTTTCCTTTCATGTTTGAACCATTGTCATAACCTTGACCCCTCACATCATCGACATTAAGATCAAGAGTCTTAAGAGCATTCAGCAACTCATTAAAAAGTCCTAAACCAGATGTGTCTTCTACCTTTAAGAATTCCAAAAAGTATTCTTCAATTTTTATTTTAGTACCGGTCATATCCACACATCGTATTATTAAGCTCATTTGTTCTTGATGGCTCACATCCGGGGTACAATCAAGAATCACAGAAAAATATTTAGCCTCTTTAACAACTCCAATGATGGATTCTTTAACACTATCAGCCAAAAGAGAAATTAACTCATTTTGAATTCTTTTACCTAGATAATGGTAATGGATCTCATGACTTTGAATGCGTCTAATATGATCTTGCATTATCACATCAAATTCTGCTATCATTTCAATCAATCCTAAAAAATTACCATTATTATCGAAATAAAGTTTCTCATTAGTGCCCCTAAAAGGCAAACAATATTTAGCTAGACATTTCACAACAGCAATTATTCGTATTAAAACATTTCTCCAACGTTCTTTTTCTTTTAAAATCTGTTGTTGTAAATCATTATCGATGGCCTGATTTGTATTTAATCGTATAATTAGTTCATTCCAAGATGTCATATGACTCATATGCTCAACACTATTCTCATGCTCTTTTAATCTCGCACCAAGATGCTTCCAATCTTTATAACCATCAATAGCTAATGCATTTTTGTTTTGTTTAGACCTAAACAACTTGCAACAAAAACAAAATACTTTATCCACTTGTTTAGAATAAATCAACCATTTACGGTCTTTACTTTCACCATTACTTAACTTTCTAGTATAATAACTATACCCAAAATGTCTAGATGTTTGGTCTAAAGGAAATTCCAAATTTAGTTCTCTAATTGGTCCTTTCTCAACCAAAATGTCCCTCAATTTACTATCAACATTATCCCAGTTTGCGGGATCATAAATATCCAAAATGGGAGCTTGATTTTGATCATCATCATTTAAAGATTGATCATTATCAATGTCCTCATTATTCAAATTTTGATCAGATATGTTTTGCAAATTAGCAATCACAACTTCATTTTGTTCACCAACATTATCAAAGTTTTGTTCACTTGAACTGTCCAAATTATCATTGGAGGAACTGCCTACTTTAACAAATCTATCCATAGCTCCTTTTTGAGAATTCATGAACTCATCTGCTAACTTTCTTTTTTTTCTTTTTGCACTGCCAGATAAATATTTCTTAGGGGGCATTTTATACAATATTATAAGAAAATGACAGAGATAACCTGAAAAATATGAGGGAACCGCAGATATAAATCTTTAAATATGTAATCCCCTACAAAAAGAAAAAAACATTCATCAAACACATGAAATTCGTAATTAAAAAGCAAGAATGCAAAAAAAGAATCGGCCAAGCTTGTGGAAAGATATAAATTTGACACTTGTATCCTTAAAATTATAAAAAACATTCTAATTAATATGCTAACTAATTACAATTTATAAATTAAACCAAACCATTTACATAATTAGTAAATACCTGGAGTGCCGACGATGCTGCTCGTTCTCGTCTCTCACTCTGACAGGTGAAGATTGAATCGTTTGAGAATTGAGAGGCCTAGAAAGGATTGGATGATTGAGAATTTCAAATTTGAGAGCAGAGAACAAAGAAGCCTGAAGCGATTAACGGATTAAGAGAAGTGATTAAGAGAAGTGTGTAGTTAACTATAAAAAAACCGGAGATTTTAATATGATTTGTACCGAGGAAGCGGAAGGATCGAGTATTCGACGCTTGGGAACTGATTCTTGAATTGGGAATTCGAGATTGGTATTAATTTCTAGTTTTGGATTTGTGTGAGGAAGATTGAGAGTCGATCTGCTTCTACTTCTGGCGTGCGGCTCTGCTAAATCTAGGGAATGAGGGATTTTTTTTATCTTATACGTATGGAGGAGTATTAGTATTGACATACGGAGTAATTTTAATTTGGACTTTGGACATTTAACATTTAGTATTTTATATATATATATATATATATATATATATATATTATTATATACTACTATAAAATTTATGGGCCCTCTTGTCCTGGTGGGCCCTGGGCAGCGGCCCAGGCTGCCCCTATACCAGGGCCGGCCCTGACAAAACCGCTTGGAAATCCCTTGTTTAGTCAATTTGCAGTCAAGATGAACATGCAAGACATTCATGCTCATCTTGAGGGGGCATATCAAGAATAATACACTGGACTGCTTGGCTTGCACTGGATTGATTTTCTTCAGCATTTGGGTCTATCTTATATTTTAGTGGGCCTTTAGTTGATTTTTATGTATTAGGTATAAATACCTAAGGTTTGTTGTAATTAGGTCTATTTAAGTTTGATTCCTGAATTCAAACTTTCACAGGTCTATTTAAGTCTGATCTGATCTCGAATCGAAATCAATCTATTTAAATAACATGCTAAGTCAAGATAAACACGCTAATTACTCACAACAACTAATAACCCTAGTCAAGAAAAACGCATCTAGTCAAAAAGGAATAATATTTATTGGGACTATTCTATTTATTACGGAAGAAAGTAGTTCATCTGTAACCAATTATATCGACATTCAATAATTAAACACGTGCAATCTACGTTTTATTTAAAAAAAAATCATGATAAATGTCGATAACTTGGTGGCATAAAAATAAGTCCCATCTTCTTCGATCACTTCCTGGTACAAACATGAAGAGAGCAGAGGAAGGATGCGAGGGTGTTGCAGCTAATCATAATGTTGTCTGGGATTGTGGCAGTTTGTTTTATGATTCTTACGAGATTGTCTCCGCCACCCATCTGATCGAACGGAACATGAGGCCGCGGCCTCTCTCCGGCATGGAAAATATCAGGAGATCGGCGGATCAGTCGGAGGGGCGGCGGCAGGGAGAACGGAACGGTGATGATGACAATAATAAAAAGGTTGGGAGGGTTATTAAGAAGGTGTTTCATAAGATCTTAGCTCCAATCCGTTTCCATTTCTTGATCAAGAAATACACTCGCTAATTATGTTTGGACTTTGGACACCATCACATCATTGAACTTTTCTATTATATATCCATCTTATATACTACCTCCGTTCCTAAATAAACTTCCAACTTTTCTTTTTCGTTCGTTCCAATTAAAACTTCCATTTTCCCTTTTTGGTAAAGAATTTGTGGTTCACAACATTTCTTACACATTTCTCTCTCTTCTGTACAACTCTCCACCACACAATATCCACTATCTTAAACTTTGTGCCAAAAGCATTTGGAAATTAAAATGGGAACGGAGGTAGTACCTACTACAAAATGTATATTGAAGTTGCATGTATCTTCTCATCTTATTTTTCTGAATTATTCTTTTGTAATAGTGAAGCCGTTTGATAGCTTTGATTTTTATACGAGTATTATCTTTCTTTATATGCATGTCCTTTACAAAAATGTACGAGTCTCTTTACTAACAAAGATATTTTCCGATTATATGATCAACATCTTTAGAGACTTATTTTCCAGTTTTGAAAGGGCCTATCTGGTAGCACTAAAGTTGGTTGAATTGACTAAAAGTGATTAAATACTAGCTGAAGTGAAGAATTGACTGATTTTTTTACTTATAGAAATTTAAAGAATTAATTCCACTTTTGGTGCTACAAGTTTTGTGCCAAGTCCACATTTAATATATCCAGCAGGTCTTTCACTTTGTTCACTTTTGGTACTTGATTAATGTTTTTTAACCATTTGTAGTCCTTTTCTGGCGATTTTAACCATCGGAAACAATGCCGGAAGGATCATATATGGACGAAAACACAATAGTCATGTATCAAAAGTGGACAAATTCAAGGATGTGGACTAAATGTAGAATTGACCTAAAACTCGTAGGATCAAAAGTAGAATTTATTCTAATTTAAATTTAAAATATGTTTTATAATAAATTAAAGAAAATGTCATACGAAAAAACTAACATGAACGTCTGATGGATTATAGGGTATCCAAACATATATAAAATGGAGAGATTTGAGATAATGTGAGGAAGATTAGTAGAAATGATATTGTGTATGAATTATGAGTTGTGAAATTAGGTTTACAAGAACTCCCTAAGGGAGTATATATAGAAGAATATCCGGGTCTGGGCCTCTAATATGGGCCTGACAGACCCGGTTACATAAATGGACTGATAATATAAAAGGCTAATCTAGAACACCTGAACAATAATAATAATGTACAATAATGAAAATGCTATCAGCTGAGTGTACGTGGGCCGCTGTCTAGGTCCAATAGTCGTGAGACCCGGGGGTCCGAGTCAATATCCTCTATCAGGAGTCCCCCACTCTCTGAGTCGAGAGTATTCGAGGTGAAAGAGAGTAGAACTGTGTGCTGATCTGTCGTCGTCTGGTGAGTAAACTTCGTGAACAAAAATTTGAATTCCTGCTTCTTTGGTTAACGGAGGCGCTAAGTCCCCCGCTCTTCCAGTCCCCCACTCCTTGAGGCGAGTGTAATGAGGTGAAGAGGAGTAGAGTAATGCGTGTCGGATGATGTCTTCAACAGGGGGCCGAGAGTTGACACCTTTTGATCCACGATGGGGAGATGCCTCGTTAAAAACCTCATTAGGAAAAATCCTGTGGGAAAAAATCCTAATGAGGGAAAAAGAGTACACCGGATGCCCCCAAAATGAAACAAAAGGTGTGAACCCTTCGGCCTGGAGATGGAGCTGAAACGGTGCCCGTCTGCTGGGGCGATGGTCGAGGCCGATCTCTAGATGTGGGTAGCTCATCATGATCAGTAGTCCTAGTCATCAAATAAAGATGACTAAGGGATGGGTCGAGCGACCGTCCACAATATGATGTCTGGTTCATCAAATAAAGATGACCAGAACGTAAGGCCGATGGGCCGAGAGGCCTGTATGAGAGCTCCACGTTGTCGAATAAAGACGACGAGGCGATGTATGGCCGAGGGACCTGCATAGAGCTCCACGTCGTCAAATAAAGACGATTGGGCGATGTGTGCGGCCGAGGGGCCTGCATAAGAGCTCCACGTCGTCAAATAAAGACGACGGGGCGATGGTGCGGCCGAGGGGCCTGCATAAGAGCTCCACGTCATCAAATAAAGACGACGGGGCGATGGTGCGGCCGAGGGGCCTGCATAAGAGCTCCACGTCGTCAAATAAAGACGACGGGGTGATGGTGCGGCCGAGGGGCCTGCATAAGAGCTCCACGTCATCAAATAAAGACGACGGGGTGATGTATGGCCGAGAGAGGCCTATATGAGAGCTCCACGTCATCGAATAAAGATGACGGGGCGACGTATGGCCGAGAGGCCTACATGAGAGCCCCACATCATCAAATAAAGATGACGGGGTGATGTATGGCTCAGAGGCCTATATGCGAGCGCCATGTCATCAAATAAAGATGACGGAGCGAGATATGGCCGATGGGCCTTTAAATGAGTTTCGCGTCATCAAATAAAGATGACGAGGCGATATATGCCCGATGGGCCTGCAACTGAACTTCGCATCATCAAATAAAGATGACAGAGCAAGATGTGGCTCAGAGGCCTACAAATGAGTTCCTCGTCATCAAATAAAGATGACAGAACGATATATGGCCGATGGTCCTGTAGATGAGCTCTTCGTCATTAAATAAAGATGACAGAGCGATATATGGCCGATGGGCCTACAAATGAGCTCTTCATCATCAAATAAAGATGACAGAGCGATATATGGCCGATGGGCCTGCAAATGAGCTTCGCGTCATCAAATAAAGATGATGGAGCGATATATGGCTGAACTCTGGGTTCCTTTAGCCTTTCGGCCGAAGACCGCATGATGTTCGCTATAACTGAATAGGGGGACGAGGCGGTGGACGCCTGTCTTAATATGAGGACGACGATGCTGATGAGTCGGTCCGAATATGAGGACGACAACGCTGACGAACCGGTCCGAATATGGGGACGATGGCGCTGGTGAGCCGGTCCGAATATGGGGACGAGGCGATGATAAGCCATGCGTCATATGAAGGCGACGGTCACCATCCAGGAATGGAATGGCGAGCCTGGTCGCTAGATAAGGACTTCGGCGCTGGGGCCGGTCTAAATGTGAGGACGAGGCGATGATGAGTCGTGCGTCATATAGGGGCGACAGTCGCCGTCCGGGAAGGGATGGCGAGCCCAATCGCTATAACAAGACTTCGGCGCTGGGAGCCGGTCTTGAGATAAATAATCACGTCGCGGCCGAGAGGCTGATCGCGATGTGCGGATGACAATGATGAGGAGCCAGTCCGAAATATGATGACGAGGCGATGATGGAGCCGATCGTCATATAGAGGCGATAGTCACCATCCAGGGGGGGATGGCGAGCCTGATCGCTAGCCCAACACACTCGGCGCTGATGAAGCTGGTGTTGGGATAGGGTGTGACGTCGTGGCCGAGGGGCCGATCGTGATGCGAGGTCGTCAGCACTATGAGGCTGATCCAAAAGTCCAAGCAGCGGTCGCCATCCGATGAAGGAATGACTGAGACCGGTCTTGGGGATAGATAATCACGCCGAGGCCGAGGGGGCTATCGTGATGTGCGGACGGAGATGATGAGCCGATCCGATAATATGATGACGAGGCAAGAATGGAGCTGATCGTCATATAAGGGCGATGGTCACCATCCAGGAAGGGATGGCGAGCCCGATCGCTAGCTCAAGACTCTCGGCGCTGAGGAAGCCGGTCTTGAGATAGATAGTCACGCCGAGGCCGAGAGGCCGGTCGTGATGTGCGGATGGCGATGAAAAAAACCAATCCGAAATATGATGACGGGGCAATGATGAGCCGACCGTCATATAGAGGCGATGGTCACCATCCAGGAAGGGATGGTGAGCCCAATCGCTAGCTCAAGATCGCGTTGAGACCGAGGGGTCTGCCACGATGTGAGGATGACGGCGATGATGAGCCGTTCCAATAAATGATGATGAGGCCATGATGGGCCATTCGTCATGTAAAGGCGACGGTCACCATCCAGGAAGGGATGGTGAGCCCGATCGCCAGCTCAGGACTCTCGGCACTGAGGAAGCCGGTCTTGAGATAGATAATCACACCGAGGCCGAGGGGCCGGGCATGATGTGAGGACGACGGCGATGAGGGGCCGGTCCAAAAATCCATGCAACGGTCGTCATCCGGTAAAGGAATGACTAAGACCGGTCTCGAGATAAATAATCACGTCGAGGCCGAGGGGGCCGGTCGTGATATGATGACGAAGGCACTGAGGGGCCGGTCCGAAGATCCATGCAACGGTCGACATCCGGTAAAGGAATCACTAAGACCGGTCTCGAGATAAATAATCACGTCGCGGCCGAGGGGGTCGGTCGTGATATGAGGACGACGACGATGAGGAGTCGGTCCAAATAATGATGACGAGGCGATGGTGAAGCCGATCATCATATAGAGGCGATGGTCACCATCCGGGAAGGGATGGCGAGCCCGATCGCTGGCTCAAGACTCGCGGCGCTGAGGAAGCTTGTCTTGAGATAGATGATCACGCTGAGGCCGAGGGGCCGGTCGTGATGTGAGGACAACGGCGATGAGGAGCCGGTCCTATAATATGATGACGAGGCGCTGATGAAGCTGATCGTCATATAAAGGCGATGGTCACCATCCAGGAAGGGATGGTGAGCCCGATCGCTGGCTCAAGACTCGCGGCGCTGAGGAAGCCGGTCTTGAGATAGATGATCACACTGAGGCCGAGGGGCCGGTCGTGATGTGAGGACAACGGCGATGAGGAGCCGGTCCTATAATATGATGATGAGGCGCTGATGAAGATGATCGTCATATAAAGGCGATGTTCACCATCCAGGAAGGGATGGTGAGCCCGATCGCTGGCTCAAGACTCGCGACGCAGAGGAAGCCGGTCTTGAGATAAATAATCACGTCGGGGCCGAAGAGCCGATCGTGATGTGAGGACGACGACAATGTGGAGTCGGTCCAAATAATGATGACGAGGCGATGGTGAAGCCGATCGTCATATAGAGGCGATGGTCACCATCCGGGAAGGGATGGCGAGCCCGATCGCTGGCTCAAGACTCGCGACGCTGAGGAAGCCGGTCTTGAGATAGATGATCACGCCGAGGCCGAGGGGCCGGTCGTGATGTGAGGACAACGGCGATGAGGAGCCGGTCCTATAATATGATGACGAGGCGCTGATGAAGCTGATCGTCATATAAAGGCGATGGTCACCATCCAGGAAGGGATGGTGAGCCCGATCGCTGGCTCAAGACTCGCGGCGCTGAGTAAGACGGTCTTGAGATAGATGATCACGCCGAGGTTGAGGGGCCGGTCGTGATGTGAGGACAACGGCGATGAGGAGCCGGTCCTATAATATGATGACGTGGCAAGGCGTTGGCGCCGGACTGAACATGTAGGACGGTGGAGTTGGTCCGAAGATGAGGGACGGCGCTGGGCACTCGTCTGATATGAGGGACGGCGTTGGGCGCTCGTCTGAAAATGAGGGACGGTGCTGGGCGCTCATCTGAAAATGAGGGACGGCGCTGGGCGCTCGTCTGAAAATAAGGGACGGCGCTGGGCGCTCGTTTAACAAATGAGGGACGGCGCTGGGCGCTCGTCTGAAAATGAGGGACGGCGCTGGGCGCTCGTCTAACAAATGAGGGACAGCGCTGGGCGCTCGTCTAAGATGATGGACGGCGCTAGGCGCTCGTCTGAGATGATGGACGGTGCTGGGCGCTCGTCTGAAAATGAGGAACGGTGCTGGGCGCTCATCTAAAAAATGAGGGACGGCGCTGGGTGCTCGTCTAAGAATGAAGGACGGCGCAGGGCGCTCGTCTAAGAAGAGGGACGGCGCTGGGCGCTCGTCTAAGATGATGGACGGCGTTGGGCGCTCGTCTGAGATGAGGGACGGCGCTGGGCGCTCGTCTAAAAAATGAGGGACGGCGCTGGGCGCTCGTCTTAGAATGAAGGACGACGCTGGGCGCTCGTCTAAGAATGAAGGACGGCGCTGGGCGCTCGTCTAAGATGAGGGACGGCGCTGGGCGCTCGTCTGAGATGATGGACGGTGCTAGGCGCTCGTCTAAAAAATGAGGGACGACGTTGGGCGCTCGTCTAAGAATGAAGGACGGCGCAGGGCGCTCGTCTAAGATGAGGGACGGCGTTGGGCGCTCGTCTAAGATGATGGACGGCGTTGGGCGCTCGTCTGAGATGATGGACGGCGCTGGGCGCTCGTCTCAAAATGAGGGACGACGCTGGGTGCTCGTCTGAAAATGAGGGATGGCGCTGGGTGCTCGTCTGAAGATGAAGGACGGCGTTGGGCGCTCGTCTAAGGATGAAGGACGACGCTGGGCGCTCGTCTGAAAATGAGGGACGACGCTGGGCGCTCGTCTACAAATGGAGGACGGCGCTAGGCGCTCGTCTAAGATGATGGACGGCGCTGGGCGCTCGTTTGAGATGATGGACGGCGCTGGGCGCTCGTCTGAGATGATGGACGGCGCTGGGCGCTCGTCTGAAAATGAGGGACGGCGCTGGGCGCTCGTCTGAAAATGAAGGACGGCACTGGGCGCTCGTCTGAAGATGAAGGACGGCGTTGGGCGCTCGTCTAAGGATGAAGGACGGCGCTGGGCGCTTGTCGTAAAATGAGGGACGACGCTGGGTGCTCGTCTACAAATGGAGGACGGCGCTGGGCGCTCGTCTAAGATGATGGACGGCGCTGGGCACTCGTCTAAGATGATGGATGGCGCTTGGCGCTCGTCTAAGATGAGGGACGGCGCTGGGCGCTCGTCTTATCCGCATGTATGGTCTTGCTTCGTCCATAATGTGTAGTATTTGCCTGATATGTACTTAGTATTGTTGTGGGGATTTCATTTTTTGTTGCTCGAGGCCGGCGAGTGCGCGCTGTCCTCGGCCTTCCTCTTTTATTTTTTCTTTTTCCTTTTCTTTTCCCTTTTTTTTGATTTCGTTCCCCATTTCAGGGAGTGTCCTTCTTTCAGGCTTCGGCTGAAGGGGTCGCTAGTCCTTCGGCCGGTTCGGACTTCGTTTATAACGTCCGTGATCTCAGGGGGGTCCCGTCGCCTATTTATGACGCGGGCTAGACTTTCGGTTGGTTTCCAACGGCTGCCGTTGCCCGACCCTGAGTTTGGGGATTTTGTCACCTCAGCCATGATTTCAGGTCTGTCGTCCTGCGATCGGGCGCGTGGACGACGCGGTGAACTTCCCATTTCAATACGTGGGCCGTTTGCGGGCCCGTCGTCCTGGGGACATCGCCGGCTCTGCCTGAACGTTTCGCTCTAAGGGGCCGATACGACGTGCTCTCTCAGCTGGGCCTGAGCCTTTCGCTGATACAAAATACAAAGTGGAGCAGACCTGAGCCTTTCGCTCGAAGGCTGCTGATACGACACGTGGTATCTTCTATTTACATTTCCAAAAAATAAGCGGAATACAATAGGTGCGTTGTTCATGACAACGTCTTTTGGGTGACGTGACTAGCGTCTCGGAGAACGAGGTGTACTGTTTACCGCTTCGACGTATAACGCCGTATGCGGCCGGTAGCGGCTCTCATTTTTAGATGCCCGAGTCACCAAATAAAGGTGGCTAGGGTAGGTCGAATGACCCAAATATAATTCAAATCATCAAATAAAGATGTTCAGTAGACTAGAGCCCGAGTTCACCGCTCTGGGGTTTTTAACCCGCTCTAATGGTGATGATAAAAATAATAACACCAATAATAAATTTTCATTAGTGACCTCAGGAAATTTTAATCCCTCATAATGGTCTTCACCACCTCGGGGGTTTTTAACCCGCCACAATGGTCTTCACCACCTCGGGGGTTTTTAACCCGCCATAATGGTGGTGGAAATAATATAATTAATAATAGAAATAATTATACTACTATCATTTAATAAATATTTTAAGTGTATAAATAGGAGTATTGGGCACTTAGCTCTTATTTGGGCCGTTTCTTGGATGCATTGTTGAATTGAGGCCTGCCAGTCTGGATGATAGTCTATTTTCAACTTTGTGTTGCCTTAGCCCAAGAATGCAGCCGAGCAGTAGCAGCTAGGTCGCCCAACACCATACTCCCAAATGATAATCAGCTCTCGGTGACAGCTTCTGGAGAGGGAGGGTTCCTTGCCATCGCTGCTCCACAACGGAAGGGTTGTGTAGTCGGAGTTGCTGTTGCCTAGGCTGAGAAAAATGGCATCTCTTGAGGCGAGGAAACCGTGCACAGCCGCTGCAATTGGATGGACCGTCGCCCGTCGTTGCCTGAAATAGGCCGTGGTCTCCGGATTCCTCATGCGGTGAAGAGTCCTTTGGCCGGCCATCTCCTGCTGCACCCTTGACCCGGCGACGCTCTAACGGGTACGAGCGACGGTGAGGTCTGGAAACGCACTCGGTGAGATACAGCAGCGAGCTTCATCAGAGGTCGAGAAAGCGGCGGCATATTTCCAAGTCTGGCTTGCGTTGTTACTGCATGGAACTTCAGTCCACCATTAATGGCGGATATTGTTCCTGAAGCTAGAGAGAGCTATGGCTGGCGAGGGCGCTGCCATGGAGGCATATGAACGAGCTAAGCGCCACAGGAGGCGGTGCTACGCCGGAGGAGAAGCCTGCTTCTCGCCAGATTCCGGGTCGGATCTACTCCAGATCTGGATAATTCCAGAACGTTTTTTTTGTTTTTTAATTTTCCAGAACAGTTTTGGCTAGATTTTTTGTGCTTAGAATGAATTTCTTAATGTTTGTGGAGAGGAATCTCACCTGATTTGCTCTAATCTCTCAACGAGAGCACCATTGATGGATTATAGGGTATCCAAACATATATAAAATGGAGAGATTTGAGATAATATGAGGAAGATTAGTAGAAATGATATTGTGTATGAATTATGAGTTGTGAAATT
Source organism: Cuscuta europaea (assembly GCA_945859875.1). Classification (NCBI taxonomy): domain Eukaryota; kingdom Viridiplantae; phylum Streptophyta; class Magnoliopsida; order Solanales; family Convolvulaceae; genus Cuscuta; species Cuscuta europaea. The sequence continues at coordinate 31,268,245 of CAMAPE010000005.1, forward strand.
AGGTTTACAAGAACTCCCTAAGGGAGTATATATAGAAGAATATTCGGGTCTGGGCCTCTAATATGGGCCTGACAGACCCGGTTACATAAATGGACTGATAATATAAAAGGCTAATCTAGAACACCTGAACAATAATAATAATGTACAATAATGAAAATGCTATCAGCTGAGTGTACGTGGGCCGTTGTCTGGGTCCAATAGTCGTGAGACCCGGGGGTCCGAGTCTATATACTCTATCAACGTCTATAATAATTTCCGTCAATTTAGCCAAAACAGTAATTCCAACATCATTCATTTTTATTAATATCACACAATCAGTACATAGTTAAATCATGATATATAAAGTTGATTGGTGAGATAGAGGAGAATGATTGGGTGGGCTGGACCAATATGTGGAGGTTTTTATCCCACCAAAAATAAAACATTTCTTATGCCAAGTGATGGCATATCTTTTTAAGGTTCGTCGGGCTGTAGCTGAAGTTTGGGAAAAAGCGGGGAATTGTTTCTGTCGAGCTGCGTCATCTTGGAAGGAGTGGGTGGAGATATTGTTCATCACTTTGCGAGAGAAGAATTTATGCAGATTCATTACTCTCCTGTGGGGTATATGGAAGGACTTAATGAGGTGGTATGAAATGACCAGTATTTTAATGCTTTACAGAATTACAGGTGATAAACATGAGTGCTTCTGTACTTCTAGGGTGGCGGGCTGCACAAGGTACCATGGTGGTAAGTAGAGGAATGGGGGCGAATGAGGCCCGATGGACTAAACCGGCTGCTGGAACAATCAATTAAGATCAATGTCGATGCAGGTACTGGCGATCATAGGGAGAGACGAACATGGGGATGGATTGCAAAAGACCACAACAATGAGCTTATCCGAGGGGGGATGGAAATCTCATGCAGCGGATTGGTCGGCAAGCATTACGGGGGCACTTGGTGTTCGAGCGGCGCTTTTATGGGCAAAGAATCAAGGATGGAATCAGATCGTGCTCGAGACAGATACACAGATGATCACGACAAGATTGGAAGAAAGTTCAAGAATTTCTTATTTAGATATTATAATTGATGATATTAGACACATTATTCAATGCGGGTAGTGGTTCTTTTGATGTTAGTCTGCCTTGTATTTTGAGCCAGTTGGCGAACGACTGTTTAATACTCCCTCCGTTCCTAATAATTTTGTCAAGTTTGACCAACACGAGTTATAATAAAGTAAAAACTGTGTGGTTGAGTTTTGTGCAGAGGAAAGAGAATGAACTAGAACCACAAATTATTTACTTAAAAGGGAAATTGACAAAGTTAGTGGGACATCCAAAAAAGGAAAGTTGACAAAGTTATAAGGGACAAAGGGAGTATATGGTTTTTTCTCTCAAAAACATTAGTTTGCATGTCTACACAACTAAAGTTGATTTGCATGCATACACGCAAAACCTTTCTGAGTGAGGTATAAAAAATCATATATCCCCATTCCAAAATACTTAGCTAGATCTTACAATTTGGATCATGGTTTTGATTAGTATGATATTATGAAAGTTATAAATTTTATTCTTTTATGAAATTACTTTTAATAATGAACATTTTCATATCATGGGGTCATGGCCTTACTATTACTAAATTGAATTGATTTTCCAAAAATGTGAGTCCTTTTAAAAATTGACAAAAAAGTGATTAACAAGGTCATATATGTGTAATAAGAACACATGATGTCACTGCAAAAAAAAATTATGTCACTGAGTCGTCATTGACAAATTTTTCACGCTAATTACACCGCCACCACCACAGTGACACCGTCATAGTGACGCCGCCACAATGACGCCGCCACAGTGACACCGCAACAGTGACACCGCCGGCGGCACCGCACAATTACCACCACCGCACCGCCTAATTACCTTTGCCGACCACCACCTTCCGGTTTATATATTTATTTGGTTTTTATTTTCTTGAATATGCATTTTTTCAAAATAATTACTTTACCATAGAGGTTTCCGATTAGTATTCATACTTCCTCCGTTCTTAAATAAATGCAACAGTCAACATTTCACACTTGCCGAAACACAACTTTGACCATTAATATAAATGATTTTGTATTAGTAAAAAAAATTAAAAAAATTAGATTATGAAAATTTACAATGAGACAAGTTTAACAATATTTTTTTCATAAAATAATATTATTACATTAATAAATAAAACGTAGTCAAAGTAGAACATGTGAATAGTGTAAAAGTCAAAGTGTTGCATTTATTTAAGAACGGAGGTAGTATTTTTTAATAATTCCAAAATAGTTTTATCTTATTTTAAGTATTTTTTATAATTTTAAGGTTATTGATTAACTATTTAAAGATATTACATTAATAAGACCATATTTTGGACCTTTTATAATTTTCCCACATTTTAACTATTTTTAATTTTTTATATGTTATTTTTTGAGTTTTTCATTTTAATTAAGATTTCCACATTTTTTAATTTTTCATTTTTTGTAAAATTTAAATTCCTCTTATTTTATATTTTTATATCTGATTAACAAGTTTCCATTTTTTTGGAATTAATCAATATTTACTCAGAGTTCTTAATTTACTAAAATCTATTTTTTTTTAGAATTCTACAAAGATAACTTCTTAATTAATCGATTTTATAAATTTTTCTACTTTTTAACAATGTTTTACACATTTCTTTATTAGTAAGTCAAAGCTATCATGGTTTTTTATAAAAACAAGTGCTCAATATTTAGAAAGATTTTCCACTTCGTATATTTGTAACGTTTATTATGTTCATTCTATTTTAAACTCATTATTTTCATGTGTGTTAGGATTTTAGGATATGCACTAACTAACGGTACGTTGAGACTAAAGTTTTACGGTCAAGGTGTTAAAGGCTTAGAGTCTATTTTTGAAAGAAAAAAAATTGACTAGTCTATTTTTGAAAGAAACTTTAAAAGATGAAAAAAGTGATATTATTTTTCCTTTTTAGACTACTTGTGAAAAATTCCTTTAAAAGTTAGACACTATAATCAACCATTAGAGCATCTCCAATGCTACAATGTGCACGGTGCACATGTGGCATGAGAGATAGGCACATAAATATTAGTAAAGAAATTCTTTATCTCCTTATTTGAATGGTTTTATGCATTTTTGGTAAGTTTTTCTCCACAATGTCAAGGAAACCGTCTGATGGAGTATATGGCCCGGGAACCCCCGACCCACAGACTCCTACTACTCCAGTAAAGGCTCAACAGGCCCAGAAGGCCCAACAGGCCCAGAAGACCCAACAGGCCCAAAACATGGCGCTCGGAGTGCCAAGCAGCCCACAGCGCACCAGGGGTGCCTTCGACCCCCTGGCCGAAGGCTCTAGACTCTCACAGAACGGGGTTCTCAAGCAAACTAAGAAACTGGGAGAAAACGGCGAAAACAGTAGCCCTCGGCACCAGGGTGCCCTCGGTTTGAGGAGCCTCGGCTCCTGCTCTATAGCCGAAGGCACCTCTCCCGACATAGTATCCACGCCACATGCGTACAGATCACCGTACCCTGCACAGACGTCCCATCCAACAGCCGCATTAAATGCGGCCACATGCGGCTGCCAACGCCAACCAGTTAAGGTGACCTCTCGGCCAATGGGCGCTTGACACGTGTTCCTGTCCGGCATTTATTGCTACTATAAATAACACCCCCTTTTTCCCGTTGTAAACCACGACATTCATACTGAATACACTCTCTCTCTTACTTACTTGTGCTCTGACTTCTCTCTAAGTTATTCTTAGCAATAACCCCTCGGATAAGCTACCCCCCGGGTACACTATCCATCACCGTCTAGATGTTGACATTGCAGTTCACATTGCAGGGAAAAACTTACCAAAATTATATAAAATCATTCAAATAAGGAGAGTGATAATTTATTTGCTAATATATATGTGGTTATCTTTCATGCCACATTACACTATAGCATTGGAGATGCTCTTACCTAATTTTATATAGAAAAGGAAAATACTAAAGAAAAGGAAAGATTAATTAAGAGAAGCCCAACAAAAAGTGAAGATTGTTTAGAGCATCTTCAATGCAATAATGTGGTTTTATACAATTTTGATGATTTTTCACAAGAATGTCAACCACAATATTTAGGGTGCAGCTCCTCTCCATTTCTTTCTCTCCATTTCCCTCCATTTCCTTTTTACTTCCTATCTATCTCTACCTTTTTCTCTGTTCTATTCACCAACATACCTCACCCTTCATTTTCTCCTCTCTATCTCTCTCATAATGGAACTCTCCGGTTAATGGAGAGGATCCAAATTCCAATATTTACATCTAGATATCCGTCTTGACATTGTAAATATTTTTTTACCAAAAACATACTCCCTCCGTCTCTTAAAACTTTGACATATTTAACCGGTACGAGGATTACTAAAGTAAAAACTATGTGATTGAGGTTTGTGTAGAAGAGATTGAATTATTTGGAACCACAAATTCTTTACTTAAAAGGAAAAATGACAAAGTTAATAGAACATCCCAAAACAGAAAGTTGACAAAGTTTTAAGGGACGAAGGTAGTATGAAACATCTCAAATAAGGTGAGGAATATAATACTTATTACTCCCTCGTCCCTATATTATCTTCAAATTTTCCTTTCTCGTCGGTCCCAAAATTATTTCATCTCTCTTTTTGGCAACGAATTTGTGGTTCACGGCAATTCTTACACATTCTTACATATTTCTCTCTTTTTTGGACAACTCTCCACCACATAATACTTACTATCTTAATTTGTGTGTCAGTTGTATTTCAGAAGATAAATTAGGAATGAAGGGAGTAATATTCGTGCATCCATCTCTCTCATACCACATGTGACATTGAATATACTCTCAATTCATTAGCTGCTTTTTAATAATCAGCTTCAATAGAGTGAGTTTCACTTATCCTTCCGCTAAGAGTTGGGGGCACTCTTATTATTTAGGTTCGATTCGAGCAAAATCGGAATAATCTAGTCCGGTCTAATCATGGAACATAATTATTTAGGCCCCGTCTTCATTTCAATAATTTTGATGGTTTCGATTTCAGTCCAGCCAATTCCGGTCTGATTGGCCTTGGATCAGTGATGTCATTTAGGCTCTGTTTGGTTCGAGGGTTTCAGAGGACAGGAGAGGGAAGTGGATGATTTGTATGTGTTTGGTTGAAGAAAATAGGAGGAATTGACAAAACGTTAAAATCTAAAAATGTAAAATTATAAATCTTAAAAAATTAAAAAAATCAATAAATTAAAACACTAAAAATTAAAAAATTCAAAAATAAAAAATAAAAAATTTTAAAATTTCAAAAGGTAAAAATATAAAACTGAAAAACCTAAAAAATTAAAAATTAAAAAATCAAAAATTTAAAAATTAAAAAATTAAAAAACAAAAAACTTAAAAATTTAAAAATTAAAAAATTAAAAAATTAAAAAATTAAGAAATTAAAAAATTTAAAAATTAAAAAATTAAAAATTTAAAAAATTAAAAAATTACAAATTAAACAATTAAAAAATTACAAAATTAAAAAATTAAAAAATTAAAAAATTAAAAAATTAAAAAATTAGAAAATTTAAAAATTAAAAAATTAAAAAATTAAAAAATTAAAAAATTAAAAAATTAAAAAATTAAAAAATTTAAAAATTAAAAAATTAAAAAAGTAAAAAATTAAAAAATTAAAAAATTAAAAAATTAAAAAATTAAAAAATTAAAAAATTAAAAAATTAAAAAATTAAAAAATTAAAAAATTAAAAAATTAAAAAATTAAAAAATTAAAAAATTAAAAAATTAAAAAATTAAAAAATTAAAAAATTAAAAAATTAAAAAATCAAAAAATTAAAAAATTAAAAAATTAAAAAATTAAAAAATTAAAAAATTAAAAAATTAAAAAATTAAAAAATTAAAAAATTAAAAAATTAAAAAATTAAAAAATTAAAAAATTAAAAAATTAAAAAATTAAAAAATTAAAAAATTAAAAAATTAAAAAATCAAAAAATTTAAAAATTAAAAAATTAAAAAATTAAAAAATTAAAAAATTAAAAACTAAAAAATTAAAAAATTAAAAAATTAAAAAATTAAAAAATTATTAAATTAAAAAATTAAAAAACTAAAAAATTAAAAAATTAAAAAATTTAAAAATTAAAAAATTTAAAAATTTAAAAATTAAAAAATTTAAAAATTAAAAAAATAAAAAAATAAAAAGTTAAAAAATTTAAAAACTAAAAAAATTAAAAATGCAAAAATTAAAAAATTAAAAAATTAAAAAATTAAAAATTAAAAAATAAAAAATTAAAAAATTAAAAAAATTTAAAAATAAATAATAATAAAATTAAATAATCAAAAAACTAAAAAATTAAAAAATTAAATCGTCCATAAACTGTCCATTTAATGCAGCATTAAAAGAGAAGAACGTTGCGCATTTATTGCTGTAACGGACCAGAAGACCTCGAGCGTCTCTGTTGCGAACAGAAACGGAGCGATTCTGCCAGCTTGGAAAAAAATAAAGGAACGTTACGGGAAGAAACCAAAACAAAATCTTTGAATGATATGATTTTTCGAACGGCATTCATGTCCGCATGTCGGACGCGCACACGAGTCGCGGTTTTTCTTCTCCGTTTCGGAATTTGATCAGCACCCCCCCCCCCCCTGCGCATAAGAGAGAGCCTTTACCTTTAGGAATCTTAACTCCTTAAAAGAGGCTTCCCTTTATAAGGGGGTGAAAATCCCTTGAGTTTTCTGATGTGGGATAAAACACACTAGAAACCCATCATTTTCCCAGTTTTTCCATTTCAACGAGTGAACTTCGAGAATCAATTTCTCATTCATCCGTTATCAGTTTTGAGTGTACCACATATCGAATTGTAGCCCTTAACAAGGACAATCCGAAACCACTTTGATCCGACCCAAATCGGAAGTGGACTCCACTCAAATAATTGCCCTAAAATCACCATTAAATGCAATTTTTAACACATTTTTCCAACAGTACGTCCTCCAGGAAGAAGCAGTGATGCAATCCCACTCGATGCAACGTTCAAAACGATTTGACCTCGTGATCTTATTGCTGCTGATAAAGTCTTCCATACATATGTTTTTCCAGTGCCACCGTGACCATACAAAAAGAAGACACCTCCACTCGTCCCGTCAACAGATGTCATGATTTTATCGTAGACACTTCGTTGCTCTTCATTCATGTTTTTCAATAATTTTGCATGTGTCTCGGCCATAATAGATTTGTCATACTTCAACTCTTCATGAATTATGGTGTCTTCAATGGAAGGAATATCGGATTCAGGTGGCATTGGCATTCCCACAAAATCTCGCAGTGATCTGCACCTTTTCCTTAACAACTTCCCAATCTCGGCAAGCAATATTTTTTCACATCATCTGTGCTCAATTGGTACTCTACACACATATATTTTATTATTTATATTTGTAATATGATAAAAGGTCATGCACGGAAACTCGGTTAGAATTGAATCATTTAATTCAAGTGTGGATTGCTTTGATCTGGTTTCGGAATGAAGTAAGTGCATCCTAAAACTCTACGTCATATTATTTCTCATTGTAATAAATGTTTTAAATCATTTAAGTATTTATTTAAACAATCCATTGTCATTTAATATTTATTATCATTTAATAAATAAAATACATATTCCATTTTAGTTCATTCATTTTAATGCATCAAAGTAAAATATAGTTGCTTTGATAGAATTATTTTCATATTTAATGTATGAAAACACAATGTAAATTGCAGTCTATAAAAATATGTCAAGAATTTCCGTTTTAAAAGACTAAAATCATATTATAAGAAAAAAATATTAATTAAAATTTTTAAACCATATACATATTTTTATTATAAATATTTGTAATATTATAAAAACTCATGCACAGAACATAGTCAAAGTTGAATAGTGAGTTTAGTAACATACCAGGGTAATTGAGGTTTCCTCTAATGTTGTAGAGTATGTCCTCTGAAAAGTATTGTCAGCACTTCTCTCATACCAATTGTGGCTTTGACAACACATCCGACAACAAAAGAGTAACAAATAAATTACGCAATGCATATGCTGATGCCCAATGACTTGCATCTGTGATCCCATCTATATATTCCTTATCATCCTTTAACAACCCACGGGCATAGCAAGCATCCCTAAAGCTGGGAAATAATGTACCATTATACGTGCGCAACTCTTCAAAAGATGTAGCACCTTTAACAACATTCAGTAGCGTCCTCAAATAGAATTTTCCCCCTGCCCCAGGATGTACGAAAAACACACGACCAGTTGAGAAGCCCTTTTTCCTTGGCACCCACTCCCTGGTTAATTGTTTCCAAGTAAACTTGGTTGGAAATTCAACGCATGTCAACTCTCGTGCCTCTGGATATTTTTCATTTGCCTTTATCCAAGCCAAGAATTTTGTGTCCCGAAATGTGCTTTTCCCAAGAACAGATTCCATCGGCTCATCCGGGTGGTAGTATACCGGTTGCTCGTCTGGCAAATGAAAACTGAGACGTTCCACCGACACATCCCTGTAATGGATAGGATACCCAAATATTCTCCATGCAGCCTCACATGCTGAGATGTAGCGACAATTGTAATACATTTTAATCTCGTCAACTTGTTGTTGTTTGGAGTCATTGATATGCACTAATTAGTAGTGCATAAGTGTATGTTTTTATGTTGGATTTGTGTGTATTGTTTATCGTTTTATTTAGTTTGTAAACATTTGTGTGATTTTAGTTGTAATTGTATTTTAGTCTTTATTTGTAAGTTGTAAAGTTTAGTTAGGATTTGTGGTGTTGGAAGGGAAGAATTTGAAGTGAAGAAAAAGAAGATTTGGCTGCCCAGGAGCAAATACCCGACCGGGTATAACACTTGACCCGGTCGGGTAAGAAGTGAAAAACGAAAATGCAAAGAAATTGTATGGCCCGTTCGGGCCCACTACCTCACCCGGTCGGGTGAGAAGTGACCGGGGACAATCCGGCGTGCGAAGATCACCAGAACGTGGAGAATATCATATTTTGACCGGACCCGGTAAGGTAAGTACTATACCCGGTCGGGTACCCGGCCCAAGGTGTTGAAAAACACCTATAAAAAGCACACTTTTCCTTCACAAATAATCAATCCCTTCTTCCATACTCTTAAGCTTAGTTTAGAATAACATTTCTTTATATTTTTCTAGCTATGTTTAGTCTCCAAATGAGGAGCTAAACTTACAATTCTTGGTTTTGCTACTTTGAAGCTTAATGAATTGTAAGTTGTGAGTTATTTTCTTTAATCTTCTTCCTTGAATATTAATTATTAGTTCTTTCCTTAATACTATCTCTATATTAATGTTGGGGAGTGTTGCTAAGATGACAATTAGTTAACATCTTGACATTAGTTATAGTAGTATTTTCTTCCTCTATATTAATGTTGGGGAATGTTGCTAAGATGACAATTAGTTAACATCTTGACATTAATTATAGTAGGATTCATCTTCTTTAATAATATTCTTCCTTGAATATTAATTAATTCCTATTCATATTTCATATTAATATTTTGAACATTAATTAAAGGATCGATTAGTTTTGTTTCATATATTAATTATTACTAGAATCAATCGATTAATACGCTTGTTATTAATTCGGTTCGTTCAACGGTAGTAAACTTGGATTATTAATGCATGCGTCTCATGATTAATAATCTAAGGGGAATTAATTATATTGATTAAACTAATAAATCGCTTGTGTTGAGGTTATCAATCTCAATCGTTTTCATCTTAAGTTTATTGCTACTATCGGGTTAATATACGGCGCGTGTTCTATATTGACTCGGTAGTAAGTTTTATTATTGAACGCGTCTCGTTATTAATAACTACCCTCGATGAACTGGATATACTCCCCGATTGAGTATTCGAGAGGAAGATAGTTAAAGATATAACCAGGATCGATGGACATTTCATTAAGTGGTTAAAAGAAAAACCAAGTCCCCATCTCTATTAATTAAACTCATATAAGTCGTTCATCTTAATGTTAATTAAATTAAATCAAATTAAATCTAAAAACCCCTTGTTACTAGAATTTAATTAAAAAGAAAAGTATTCCTTTCCTTGTGGATACGAACCTTACTACACTATACTACGTATAATTGTTGTATTGTATTTATTTATTTTGAGTGCACACCACGACAAAGTGCACGTCAGTCATCCACTGCTTCAGAAAATTCTACGGTGATACGGTCGTCGTCTTTATTTATGTACTTGAAAAGATACTTGACCGACCTTGTTTGGTTACACCATTTAACATTTATGTGTGCACCATATTTGAAAAGCAATGTACGATTATGCGCGACAACATGACTATTGTCCAGATCCACATCACCCTTTGTAACACGTCTACCATTATCTCGTCTTCTATAATCTGGATAACCATCCCCATCAATGGTTGTTTGCTGAACAAAACGTTTGGGGAAGTGTTTTGTGCAAACATTTTTCTTCATGCATGGTGCTGACTTGTTTGCTGCACCACAAGGACGTGCATCATAAGTTCTTGGCTAAAAGGTCAAATAGGTACATGAACTAACTTAAAGTGTTCAGTTAGCCCCTTATATAGGCGGTTCTGCCCGGCTGTCTCCAATTGGGGAAGTTCTCGGTGGAATTTTTTGACGAATTTTTTTTAGCATCTTCTTCATTAAGTCTAGTTTACTCATACCAAATTTCAGCTAAACATTCAACCGGGAAGGCAGTCAAATGATTTTTTTAATATAACTGTGCAGTTAAACAGCGTAGTACATTTCGGAAAATCATTTGACTGTCTTCCAGATTTAATTTTTAGCTGAAATTTGATATGGGTAAACTAGATTTAATGAAGAAGATGCTCAAAAAAATTCATCAATTTTTTTTTACCGGGAACCGCCCCAATTGGCGACGGTCGGGAAGAACCTCCTATATAAGGGGCTAATTGAACACTTTAAGTTAGTTCATGTACCTATTTGACCCTTTAGCCTAAGTTCTTTGACCACGTTATAATATTTCGGGTCAGACTTCCCATCAGGTATCTCTGCTGATATAATCTCATCAATCTCTGAGGGTGATATTCTCCTACCTTTCTGAGTACGTACCCCATAAGACTATATGGGCATGAGGCAAACCACGTTTTTGAAATTCAATAGTGTAGACAACTGCATCGAAAAAGTTATACGTGAAACATAACAAGTATTAACATGTGTATTTTTTATGTTGTAGCTTGAATATATAAACTGCTATAACACATGCCTTGAAAAGAATTAAATATTGAGATGCATCAAAAAATTTTGACATATTAAAACAACACGCTTATATGTTTTTTTAATATGTTAACATTTATTCAGCGTATTGAAAAAATAGTCTTAATATGTAATTTAAATCAAATTGAAGAATCCAATATTGAATTAAATTGACAAATGTAATATCGAAATTGTTAAAAGTAATACATGTTATCATTTAAAAGTTGAGTTAGTTGTAGTAAATGAAAATGGCAATCTATAAGATGTTGTAAAGTGTTATAATTATTACCTGCTTTGACACCGCCAAATATCTTATTGTGCTTCAAATCTTTTATTAGGAGGTCCAACTTCATTTTAAATATCCTACAAAGGATATCTGGCCTGTCTTCTGGATTTAAACCTTTGTCACTAACGAAGCGCACAAACTCTGGCCACTTAGGATTACATGTGAATGTAATGAACAACTGTGGATATCCTGCCCATCTACAAATGGCCATTGCGTCTTGATAATTCTGCATCATATAACGTGCACTCCTTGTGAAAGAATTAGGTAGCACAATGAGTTGGCCTACCCTTGATGCATTAGTCTCACCCCGACCAACTGCATCAGTCAAGCCACTGTATAAGTCACTTCTCAACTGCTTTTGATGCTGACGAATATATTGCAATCGAGAGGATTCCATCATTGTATAGCCATCCACCAGAAATTGCTGAAATAAGCGTTTCGCTCGTAGTATGTATGATGATTCATCCTTTCGATCTTGCAGTCTATATGAAAATAACTCTTTTTGAGTGACATGCTTCCTTCTTCGCTCCTTCTCATCGTTCACGCGGGTCAATTTGACATCCTCTCTGAATCCATCCTGGCCGTATGGAAATAATAATGGATATTCCAACCCCAGAAATGAAGGATTTAACTCTGTCATGAACTGAAAAACTCCACCTATGGTTTGAACGACGACATCTCGCTCTGCTTTGTCCACATGGAAGTCTCCCTCAATAAGTGCTGCCACTTCAGAAACAGTGGGAGTGTTATACGTCCGCCCTTCTGTCTTTCTCTTCCCTATTAGCCTCATTTTTAGTGATGTGGAGTTGGATTCATTGAACCTATCTCTTGGCATCCGGAATGATTTGGCATGGACGTTGTGTGTATCGAGCATATCTCTCAGATCGCGTACCAGTGTATCATCCAATGTTGTGTCACTCTCTTTCATGTGAAGCAGTAATAGTGTAATCAAATATTTGAATGCAATTAATATTGCATTGTAACGCTCAATATTATTAATGAAAAAATATATTGTACTAATTAATAGTGTAGCTATCTAATGCTATTATTTAAATAATACACTATTATTACATATATATAAAGTATTCTTATTTGTGCATGTAATTGTACTTAGTATTTTTTATTAGTAAAGTAAATAAGTAGTACTTGTAAATGTAATTCATTTTTTTCTATTTTCACAATGTAGTACTTTAGCTATAAATTTTATTTAGATTCTCTATGTAAATAATTTCGTAATATGAATGTACATAACTATAAATTTCAATATTTATACTCGATTACATGTACGTATTTACTACTTCTAGAATGCATATGTTTACTAACCTCACGGCTGAGATTCGGTGCGAAATTTCTTCAGATGGATCTGATAAATACATTTGTAAGAACTTTGGGCTTTTTTCATCATTTGGAAGGAGACTTCCAATTCTGTGATAGTTTTGACCATTCAAACGGAATATAGGTGGATTTTTCCCTTGATTTATTTCACGATCTACTTTTCCGCCCATCGACATGAATGAAAACATTGAATTGTATGATCTGATAGTTTCAAGAAAGTGTTTACCCCGCTTGTCTTTGCCAAACATCAAATCTTCCAAAAGTTTTGGCGATTGTTGCATTTTTTGGAACACAACATTGCCTTGATTGCAACACAATGTGAACTCTGGCCTTTGTTTGGCTGACACTCTTTTCACTCTTTCCTCATGCCAAAAAAATGTACCACAATATTCACATTCATATATAGCATCACCAAGATCGGTGTAACCATCTTTTGAAGATGTTGCATTAGTAGTGCATAATTGTATGTTTTTATGTTTCATTGATGGTGATTGTTTGACGTTTTATTTGGTTTGTAAACATTTGTGTGATTTTAGTTGTAATTGTATTTTAGTTCTCATTTGTAAGTTATAAAGAAGAATTAGGAATTAGGATGTTGGAAAGGATGATGTTGAAGTGAAGAAAAAGGAATTTTAACTGTCCAGGAGCAAATACCCGACCGGGTAGGAAATTTCACCCGGTCGGGTCTTATTTGAAAACCGAAGCAGTGAGGAAAAAGCTGGGCCCGGTCGGGCCCCATACCTCACCCGGTCGGGCGAGAAGTGACCGGGGACAACCCGGTGTGCGAAGATCACCAGAACATGGGGAAATATCTGATTTTGACCGGACCCGGTCGGGTGAGTACTTGACCCGGTCGGGTACCCGGCCAAAGGTGTTGAAAAACATCTATAAATAGCACACTTTTTCTTCTATAAAAATCATCCCTTCTTCCATACTCTTTAGCTCAGTTTAGAATAGCATTTCTTTATATTTTTCTAGCTATGTTTAGTCTCCAAATGAGGAGCTAAACTTCCATTCTTGGTGTTGCTCTTGAAGCTTGTTGATTATTAAAGTTGTGAGTTATTTTCTTAACTTCTTTCCTTGAATATTAATTAATAGTTCTTTCCTTAATACCATCTCTATATTAATGTTGGGGAGTGTTGCTAAGATGACAATTAGTTAACATCTCGACATTAGTTAGTATGGTATTTTCTTCCTCTATATTAATGTTGGGGAGTGTTGCTAAGATGACAATTAGTTAACATCTTGATATTAATTATAGTAGGATTCATCTTCTTTAATAATATTCTTCGTTGAATATTAATTAATTCCTACTCTTATTTCATATTAATATTTTGAACATTACTTAAAGGATCAACTAGTTTTGTTTCATATATTAATTATTACTAGAAACGATCAACGAACCGATGGTTAATCGTTGATGGTTTCACAAGTAAGTAACTTCGGTTTATTAATGCACGGTCGTGGTTAATAAACATAAGAGGGATTAATTTTGTTGGTTAAACCGAAACCGCTTGTGTTGAGGTTATCAATCTCAATTGATTTCATCAAGGAGTTAGAAAGATTAAATGCTACTATTAAATCGGTATAAGGCGTTGTTCTATATTTGATTAATAGTAAGGGTTATTAATGAACGATCGTTGTTAATAACTACCCTCGATGAAGTGGATATACTCCCCGATTGAGTATTCGAGAGGGAATAAGTTATAGATATAACAATGATCGACTAAAATATATCAACAAGTGGAAAGTAGCAATGCCAAGTCCTTTTTATCTTTGAATTAAACACATATAGGTTGTTCATCTTAGTTCTTAATTAAATCAAATCACTCAATTCAAATCCCCCCCTTTTATTTACTAAGTATCGTAAAAAGAGAATTACCCCTTTCCCTGTGGATACGAACTCTACTACGCTATACTACGTATAAGTGTTTAGTATTGAATTTATTTTGACGCACCGTGACAAAGTGCTCGTCAAATTTGGCGCTGTTGCCGGGGAAAGGCAATTACTTTTCTTTCTATTTTATTTCAAGAAAAAAAAAACATTTAAAAGATTTCTATTTTGGCTGAGCTTTGTTTGAGTATATGGTTAAACACCGATCTATAAACCAAATTACCTACCAAACAAAACCCGAAACAGAACAAGCCTTCGAGAGGTTCAGGAATCTATTTCCGAATACTTCTTTGGATGAATCATCAAGTGCTAGTTCTCATTCTAGCGAATCCGAAGAGTCCTTCCACATGGCTCTTGAAACAAGAACGCTGAGGGAGTTCACGGCTCCGAATCTAAATCAACAACCCTTATGTATCACTTTTCCAACTCTTGATACGGGGGTCACATTCGAGCTAAAATCTGGGCTCATTCATCTACTCCCCTCTTTCCATGGCCTACGAGGGGAAGATCCAAATAAGCACTTGTAACACCCCCAAATTTCCCTCCCAAAATAATACTTAAATAAATAGCGAACTTTTATTACTTATTTGAAACTTCCAATTTCTTGCAGCGAAAATAAACCATAACATGGAAAAGGGGCGTGTTACCGCCACACCCAGCCCTAAACTGACTGGATGCTAAGGCTAACCGCCATAAATGTATCTAAAGTAATCATTAAAATTCAACAGTCGAAATAATGAAATCTAACAGAGTTTATTCTAAACGAGACTACTCTAAAAGTCTTCTAGGAGCGCTCTCAAGGCATCAATCTTCAGATATCACACCATCTGTAACATAAGAAAATAAAAGAAACAAATAACACAAAAATTAGCTTTCGCTAAGTAAATCCCACCCAACCCCGTAAAATAATAGTTTTGTTAAAAAATAAGCATTTGTATATAATATATACAAAAACGAGTTTCCAATAATTTTTGTTCAAAAAGAGTGATAACATTTTCAAAAAGTTCCTTCAATAATTCTTGTAAGTATTCCAAAGAATAATTCTCCAAATACAAAATTATTTGTTTTTCCTCAAAAGAGCTTTATAGCTAATCTTCCTAGTCATTTAGACGGGCGGTGCTCAAGCGTTACCTCGATTCCTGAGCCCAGTGAACCGTTGTTTTGTACGGTCACTCCGATCTCCTCTCGGTACCTCATCTCCTCTATTAGAATCTAGACTTCTACCTTAAGTGTGCACACCCCCTAAAGGGATTCCAAGCCCTCCGAGTAGTACGAAGTCTAAGTAGTTCTGACGTCAACGTCTCCCTACTCCAAATGGGATATACTCCCTAAGTTCCAGGTTCAAAGACCCTTAAGAGAATAGGTACTACTACTACTGCTCTAATAAAGGGGGGTCTAATGCCCAGTTGTTCGGGGTGGTTACCGAACCCTCCAAATATTCAGTTAATTTATTTTAAACCTCTCAAATCAAGTAGTAGTAGTCCTAACCCTCCCTCACCATTAACGGACGTGAAGGTGGCCCGACACCTACGGATTTCTCCCGCGATGCCCCAATTATGAAAACAGTATTTTATCTTGTCTTTCCAAAATCTCATATTCATGTCTCTTGGACAAAATTTCACCGCAAGGATTATTATCCTTAAATTCTTAACTTTATATCTTCCCAAAATATCTCATGTATACATATAATCCAATATATCTAAAAATCACAATAGTACAACTTGTTCACAAATTCATCATTCAAAATATTCATACCATCATCACATATCAAGCAAATAATTACTTACGAGGAAAAATAAAATTTTGGTTGCAATGTGACTTACCTCGAACTCCAAGTACTCCTAGTCAAGACTTCTACTTTGCTCTTCACTCAAATGACTTTCTATTTAAAATTCAAATATCGAATTAACTTATAGTCAAATTCCTATTTTATTATTATTATTATTTTTATTATTATTATTATTATTATTATTATTATTGTACATATTCATTCCATAAATCCCTATAAATAATCGGTTCAATTAGAAATGGTCAATATTTTATTTTAAACTAACCATTAAGATTTTTAATCCCCTTATTTTTATTTTGTACAAAACAAGTGATGAATAATAATCATTATATGGGTACTAAGATTATTATTTTAAGCCATTAATCATTGAGTCCTATAACTCATCAATTTGCTCTATTTTAAATTCGAATAACCGATCCATATTAGAAATTCTAGTAAATCCTACATTCGATGGATCATTAATTTAAACCGTAAATATTTCCAATTCAAAATTCTGATTAAATAAACCATTATTAATTAGTCAAAATATTCCCAATATCAGTAACCATTCTAAATGTAAATTCTTATTAAAAGTGTCTGATTACGAAAGTTGAATAACACCCCGTCTTTCTTTAAACCCTCATCCTACTCAGTTATTACTATTCACTAGTACGTATTATTTATTAGTGTTGTTGTTTACCTCACTATTGCATTATAATTATTTTATAAAGGCCAGCCCGTCAGTTTAATTAACTACAAGGATCACTGCATTACTACGTATTGCATTAGTCCAGTTTGCCAATTACAGTCTCGGCTTATTATTTTCTATTTTCGGTTTGAAAGAAAATATCCAGCCCCTGTATTTGTTTTATTATTATTATTATTATTAATCAGCCCATCTATCCTATTATACGCACACATGTAGTTGTTCGTAAACTTCATCACCGAAACGCATGACTTCCGAAAACGCAGAGGAGATGCCCTTACCTTATCTGGAGGAGACGGCTCAGCGTTGTAGGTTGTGGACGGCGACGCTCCGCAGCAGCTCCGGCGATCCCTTTCTGCAGCGTGGTGGCGATGAGGGCGACGCTTTGCAGCGGCTCCGGTGATCCCCTTTGGCGGACTCTTCTCCCGGCGATGTGCGGGTCAGCTGGTTCCTTTCTCCGGCGAATGCAGAGTTGAAAGGTTCAAGGGCAACCTTCTTCCGGCGGTGGTTCACTCAGTCTTCCCGGACTCAAGTTTTACGCTCTTTCCCTCGCACTCTTTCTTTTCTTTTTTTTTTCCTCTCGTTTTTGTATTTTGGTGCTGCCTAAGTCTTGCCCCTCACGCTATTTATATTAGCAGACCGATGGTTCTAGGTTACTAATTTGCAAGGAAACGTATCTATGGCTATTAATGCAGTTTCCTTCGTTGGTTTTAACGCATGCGTTAATCGCAGAGTTTTATTTGTTAAGTGCATAACCGTATTATACTCTTATGTCATGTATGTGTTATGTATGTATGTACTCATGCATTAATAATGATGGTTGTGTGCGTTTATACATATAGTATCATATTACTTTATGATTTCCTATGGATTCCCATATATATGAATAAAGGAATGGGCAGAAACATTAAGGCAAGTATATGCATGTATCATGGGTGTATGGGTGTATTACTTTATTACTTTTATTACTCATATATATATGTGCAGCTACGTATGTTAAAATGGATGTTATTTATGTGTGTAGCTTGAGTTATCACATGTGCTTATTAGTACATCTTATTATTTCGAGTTATATTTTATGTGTTTTTTTTTACGTGTTATTTCCATTATTAAAATTCTATCTGTATAAAATGTCAATTGTAACATTTTATTTGTATTTATTTATTTATTTATTTAAATTTTCGGAGTGTTATAGCACTTGTCAGAGTTCCATATTGTGTGCACAAGCATGTGCCCCAATGGCCTGTCCAAGGAGCAAATCAAGCTGAGAGCCTTCCCATTCTCCCTCAAAGACACCGCCAAAGATTGGCTATTCTATCTTCTCTCGGGGAGCATCAATACATGGGCTCAAATGAAAAAGAGCTTCCTTGACAGGTACTATCCCGCATCTATCTCTTCAAGTCTCAAGAAGCAAATCAGCAACATTGAGCAAGCGGATAATGAGACCTTGTATGAATATTGGGAACGCTTTAAAAAATTATGTGCTAGTTGCCCATATCATGTGTATTCGGAACAAGATCTCATCCTCTACTTCTATGATGGACTTGTTGATCAAGATAGAGGCATGGTGAATGCGGCATGCGGAGGGGGTATTGTTAACAAAACCCCTTCTCAAGCAAGAGACCTCATTTCGGAGTTGGCCGAAAACTCGAGACATTACAACGGAAGGTCATCATCGAAACGAGTCATGGCAGCGGAATCCAACAACTCATTGGAGAGTCAAGTAGCCGGCTTGACTTCTTTGGTTAATGATTTCCTTTTAAATCCAAAAACCCACGAAGTCAAGGTCTGTGACATCTGTTCAACGCAAGGTCATCCCACAGATTCTTGCCCAACGCTACAAGAAGAGAACTCCGAGCAAGTCAATGCTTTGGGGTTCCAAGGTCAAAGGAGGTACGATCCTCAAGGCAATACTTACAACCCGGGATGGAGGGATCATCCGAATTTAAGGTACGGAAATTCTCAAACAAATCCTCCTCCTCAACAATATAAACCACAAGGTCAAACATCGAACTCGAGTATGTCCACCGAAGACATGATTCGAGCGCTGGCCGTTAATATGGGAACAATGCAGCAAAGCATGGGGCAATTCCAACAAACCATGATGTAATTCCAACATGAAACCCAGTCGAGCATTCAAAATTTGGAAACTCAAGTTAGCCAAATTTCAAATGCCGTAAGTCGACTTGAAGCAAAAGATTCGGGTAGGCTCCCCTCCCAAACTGAGCAAAACCCAAGACAACATGTCAATGCAATCATGTTGAGGAACGGTAAAGAATTGCAACCACGGGAAGTTGAGGAGGAGAAGCAAGAGGTTGATCTTGAAGAAGGCTTTCAACAAGAAGAGGAGAAGCCAACGAAGACTAAATTCCCTCCACTGTCATCATATGAACCACTCCCTCCATTCTCTGAGGCATTGAAAGACACGAGGAAGCTGAAGAATGATCGGGACATCTACGAAACATTCGTCAATTCTGAGGTAAACATCCCACTCTTCAAACTGATCAAAAGTGTTCCCCCGTTATGCAAAGTTCTTAAAGGAACTATGCACAATGAAAAAGAAAAATAAACTGGAAGGGAAACAAAAAGTTGAAGTGAGTGAACGTGTCTCGACCATTTTTAAAAAGAAACTTCCTGAGAAATATAGCGATCCAGGCATGTTCACTATTCCTTGCAAAATAGGGGATACCTTATTTTCTAAGGCCTTGTTGGATTTAGGAGCGTCAATAAATGTCATTCCTTATTCCGTATATAAATCCTTACAACTCGGCCCACTACATCAAACTGGTGTAGTGATTCAACTAGCGGATCGGTCTAATACTTACCCGAAGGGTGTAGTAGAAGATGTGCTAGTAGAAGTAGAAAATTTGATTTTCCCTATTGATTTTTATGTTCTGGAAATGGGAGATGATAACCAAACTACACTCATCCTCTTGGGTAGGCCTTTTCTAAAAACCGCAAAAATAAAAATAGACGTGTCTAATGGTTCATTAACTTTAGAGTTTGATGATCAAAAGGTAGAATTCAACATTTTTGATTCTACGAAAAAACAGATTGAAGACCAATCTCTTTGTTCTCTAAATGTCTGTGAACCACAAACACCGAATATTTTTGTTGAGAAAAAATATGAGAAAATCAAACTTTTTGAAAAAGAAGAATTTTTCAAATTTTCAAAAGGAGAATGGATCCCACCTGGGATTGAAGTGATACCAGAGAAGAAATCCCGGCCTTACTGGAGAAGGCCGAAAAAGAAAAATGAAACAAGGGATGTTCACGATCCCACATAAAAGCAAAAATATATATATATATAACGTCGTGTCGCGACATTAAATCAAGCGCTTCTTGGGAGGCAACCCAATTTCTTAAATTTTTATTTTTAATTTTTTTCAGTAGTGTGTGTTTTTTCTATAAAAAAAAAGAAAAAAAAATGAAAAAAAAATGGACTGGGATTGGACCCGGCCGGGTATAAACCCCAACCCGGTCGGGTTACTTCTAAAAACAAAACACCCGGTTAACCACCCGAGCAAAACAAACATTAATTTTGCGCCCGACCGGGTAGACTTTAATACCCGCCCGGGCAAACCAGCTAAACCTTTCTGCCTCGGGTGAACAGTTTACACCCGACCGGGTAGACCACTTCACCCGGCCGGGCCACCTAGCAAAAAACATTCTGCCTCGGGTAAATAGCGTTCACCCGACCGGGTAAACTACCCCACCTGACCGGGCGAACGGGAAAACACAGCTATACCAGGTCGGGCTCAACCTTTCCCCTCTCACTTCTTCTTCCTCCCAACACCCAAAACACCTAAATTCCACCATTTTCAAACACCCCAACCTTCGAATCTCCCCATTTCCTTAACCAAATCCACTAAAAACCCCATTTTCTTCATCTCCTCACTTCCCTCTTCATCTCTATACCCATAAAATCCCCCAAAACCTTCCAAATCAACCCAACCCAAAAACCCTACCCAAAATTCGAAAATCCCCATTCTTGAACATTCAAGGTCCGAAATCTCCCCAAAAATCCTCAACCAATACCATATTCTTACTCTTCTCACCATTAACTTCAACCCCATACCCATAAAAGCCATCCAAATCCCACCCTACCCGAAAATCCGAAAATCCCTTTAAAAAAACAAAAAAAAAATCAATTCTCGTGGCTCCAAAAAAATCCAAAGCTTCTTCTTCAAGGGCAATCCCACCGGTAGCGGGCTATGAAAGCGTGGAATTTGCAACGGAGGCACAAAAGCGACTCTTCGAGGGACAAGCACAAAGGGAGGTAAAACAATCCCGATTCATGTGCATTACTACTCTAGCCTTCCTTTGGATTGATGTGATCATGCGTGATATATTTGCAAGAATTGGAATGACTAGGTTGCTAGAAATGCAATATGTGACTTATCCTCATTTGGTTTATGAATTCTTTAGTTCATATATGTATACAAAGGATGATGATGATCATGCAAATGACACCATCACCTTTCGTTTACTCAATGAAAATCGTTCATTGACCAAAAGAGAATTTGCACATCATTTTGGCCTCCCTCTGTTTGATGAAGCTCGTGCTTATGATACGCTTGTGGGGTACGAGTTATGGAAAAGAATGACAGGACAAGGTGTGGTGGACCTTTCTAAGTTGAGTGTGAACTGTGTTCAACACCCGGTCTTCCGTATTTTCCTAAAATTCTGTTCAAATTGTTTCCTCAGAAGACCGAACAATCACCACACAAGAATGTGGGATGTGTGTGTTCTGGCACAAGCTGTTTTACCTGGACCAGAACCAGTTGACGTTGTCTCTATCTTATGGACCCATTTCAAAAATGTGGCAACGTCATCCGGACAAATTGTGATAGGGGGCCTAATCACACATCTAGCCACTTTATATGGCTTTGTAGACCCAGGCCCCATCACCCCGAAACAGCTCATTTGCACGTCATGGCTTGTGCAAAAGACCAAAGATTTGGCTCTATCTCACATGACACCTACTGGGACACCAATCTACAACTGGTTTATCATCCCACGTCAAAACATAACTATCCATATCCTGTCCCCTAACGTCCCCCTAGATATCGTGGGCCATGAAATCGGTGATGGTCATCACTACTGTCTCCCCGGGGCAATCCCGGCACACTATGCACAAGATGAACCAGATCAAGAACATGCTGAAGAAAACCCACCCTTGATACCTAACCCACCACAACAACAACCTGATGCTCCAGCCTACCAATACTCACCATTCGAGCAACAGATGCTCAATAACATGAACATGATCAACAACAACTACATCCAGCTTCAAGAGCGAGGTGATCAGTATAGAACTGAACAGAGGCATAGCTTTGAGAGGTTGGAGGAACAACGACAGGAAGACTGGCGGAGATATGAAGAAGACCAACGGCGAACCTTTGGTCCGATATACTCCTATGTAGCACACCAGGGCTCCTTTTCCTCTATGACCACTCCACCTCCTGCACCATCATGGTATGACCTCTCTCAGTGGGGTTTCTTTGGAGGATCGAGTTCCGGTGGTGGAGGCGACGATGGTGGTTATGGCGGGGATCACATGGATGAGGACAGACACCAAGGTGAAGGTCTAGGCGGACACTAGGGACAGTGCCAGATCCTAAGTGTGGGGGTGCAGAGATTGTTCTGGTATGCTCACAATCCTACTTGTTTTATTTTATTTAAAAAGAAAGAAAAAAAAAGTTTGTTGAGTTGAAAACCCACAAAGGGCAACTCAAGCAAAAAATTAAAGCAATAAAATAAAGAGTGAGGTTGTGAGAATTAAAAGAAAAATGTGGGAAGCTGGGATGAAAACCTGAAAGGGCACCTAGGCAAAACGAGAGAATGAGAGAAATGTCTATTTTGCAGGATCCTGAAGGTGATAAATTCAAAAGAGCAATGGAGATAAGGATGAAGTTGAAGACCCCAATTTACTTTAATTACTATTGGGGATGCTTTATATTGTGGTAAAAACACTTTTGGATGTTTTGTATTTATATTCTTGTCATTCAGGACTTCTTGGATTTGATTTCATTTACTCGAGACGAGTAAAGGTTTAAGTGTGGGGGTGTTTGATGCACACTAATTAGTAGTGCATAATTGTATGTTTTTATGTTTCATTGATGGTGATTGTTTGACGTTTTATTTGGTTTGTAAACATTTGTGTGATTTTAGTTGTAATTGTATTTTAGTTCTCATTTGTAAGTTATAAAGTAGAATTAGGAATTAGGATGTTGGAAAGGAGGATGTTGAAGTGAAGAAAAAGGAATTTTAACTGTCCAGGAGCAAATACCCGACCGGGTAGGAAATTTCACCCGGTCGGGTCTGATTTGAAAACCGAAGCAGTGAGGAAAGAGTTGGGCCCGGTCGAGCCCCATACCTCACCCGGTCGGGCGAGAAGTGACCGGGGACAATCCGGTGTGCGAAGATCACCAGAACGTGGGGAAATATCTGATTTTGACCGGACCCGGTCGGGTGAGTACTTGACCCGGTCGGGTACCCGGCCAAAGGTGTTGAAAAACACCTATAAATAGCACACTTTTTCTTCTATAAAAATCATCCCTTCTTCCATACTCTTTAGCTCAGTTTAGAATAGCATTTTTTTATATTTTTCTAGCTATGTTTAGTCTCCAAATGAGGAGCTAAACTTCCATTCTTGGTGTTGCTCTTGAAGTTTTTTGATTATTAAAGTTGTGAGTTATTTTCTTAACTTCTTTCCTTGAATATTAATTAATAGTTCTTTCCTTAATACCATCTCTATATTAATGTTGGGGAGTGTTGCTAAGATGACAATTAGTTAACATATCGACATTAGTTAGTATGGTATTTTCTTCCTCTATATTAATGTTGGGGAGTGTTGCTAAGATGACAATTAGTTAACATCTTGATATTAATTATAGTAGGATTCATCTTCTTTAATAATATTCTTCCTTGAATATTAATTAATTCCTACTCTTATTTCATATTAATATTTTGAACATTACTTAAAGGATCAACTAGTTTTGTTTCATATATTAATTATTACTAGAAACGATCAACGAACCGATGGTTAATCGTTGATGGTTTCACAAGTAAGTAACTTCGGTTTATTAATGCACGATCGTGGTTAATAAACTTAAGAGGGATTAATTTTGTTGGTTAAACCGAAACCGCTTGTGTTGAGGTTATCAATCTCAATTGATTTCATCAAGGAGTTAGAAAGATTAAATGCTACTATTAAATAGGTATAAGGCGTTGTTCTATATTTGATTAATAGTAAGGGTTATTAATGAACGATCGTTGTTAATAACTACCCTCGATGAAGTGGATATACTCCCCGATTGAGTATTCGAGAGGGAATAAGTTATAGATATAACAATGATCGACTAAAATATATCAACAAGTGGAAAGTAGCAATGCCAAGTCCTTTTTATCTTTGAATTAAACACATATAGGTTGTTCATCTTAGTTCTTAATTAAATCCAATCACTCAATCCAAATCCCCCCTTTTATTTACTAAGTATCGTAAAAAGAGAATTATTCCTTTCCCTGTGGATACGAACTCTACTACGTTATACTACGTATAAGTGTTTAGTATTGAATTTATTTTGACGCACCGTGACAAAGTGCTCGTCACATGGCCCAGCCCAAATTAAAAAAATGTCTTTATTTTTAGTGTAAAAAAATCCGGGCAAAAAAAAATCTAGAAATATTCTTTGTATCGGCCCAGTCCGGCCCAATACCCTGGCTCCGCCCCTGATTATATGTATGTTGACACGATGAAGAGGAAGAATCAGGATATCATGGTGTTGAGTGTCACTTGACGTAAGAATACTTTCAACAGGATTCCGATTTGTATAAATTACATGATGATCTATAGTGAGTAAACAATTACAATTACATATGGAGTAAAGAATTATAATTAAATAATGTATATCAAATATATATTCATAAATTTTATCTTGGGATACCTGGCTGAGGATACCTTCATCACATGACTATCTGTAGTGAGTAAACAATTACAATTACATATGGAGTAACAAATTATAATTAAATCATGTATATGAAATATATATTCATAAATTTTATCTTGGGATACCTGACTGAAGATTGGGATCACTTGTGTTCCCATATAACCCTTCATCAATTATTCGTCTCTTGCCACGACGAAAAGGAACAATCGGGACATCATGGTGTTGAGAGTCGCTTGACGTAAGAGTACTTTCAACATGATTCAGATTTGTATAAATTAGAGGACTATCTGTAGTGAGTAAACAATTACAATTACATAAAAGTTAAAGATGTATCTAATTTTGTTTAAGTAAGCTATTAAATAAAGATAAATTGAGAAAATATGTTCATTACTTTTCCCCATTTCCTCCCTGCAAACACGATTTTTTATTAAAATCCTTCGTTCCCTTTTCTTCTCTTCCCCTCTTTACTCTCTCCTTCCGTCCCAGCCTTTGAACTAAACAAGCCTTAAGAGATCATAAGGAATATCTTAATGTTGAAAATTTAACAAAAAGTATCATGGAATAATAATAATGCTGTTCGGGAGACTGGGGACAAACCACGCATACAAGTCTCCAAATATGGTGGGGATAATTAGTTAATTACCACTGAAATTTATCAGTCCATATAAGCTTTTTAAATTTCCGCCAAGACTTCACTTCAAAGCTCAAACGGGTCTCGTTGCAGACAAGACGCCGCAGAAAAGACAATCCTTTTGGGCTTTCGACACAGATTTCAGCTACATGTGTACTTCTAAACAATCTCATCAACTTCATCATCACATGTGATTGAATTTCATCGAATTTCTGTACCCGAATAGCTGCTTTTGTTTCTGAGCAGAGTGAGGGAGATTTGGGGAAATGGTAGTTCATGGGAAGCGTCGGCAGAGGTGTGTGAGCAAGGAGAGTTTGCTGGGTTTGAAATTAGGGCTCTCTGTTCTGTTGGCGGTGAGTTTTGTTTATATGACAGCACTCTTTTCTGGAACCATTAGCCGGATTGTTGAGAGCGGATCCCACTTTCTCGATGACGCTCTGGCATCAACGCGGCCACTTCGTCTCCTTTTACCTCAAGCTGTTGATCTGGATTTCACTCAAGGTATTTCTAATTCAAATGCTGCTTTGCTTTTCGTTTTCAGAAATGCTCCGTATTACTTTTTGTTGTTGATAGATCTGTAATTTTTCTATGCAAAGGTCAAATAGCAGGAAATTGCACAAAAAATGCTCCTAGTAGAAATAAAACAAAGATAAAGTGCACAAAGTATGTTACATAAAAGTATAGAACTTCTTCAATTACGAGTAAGTGAGTATTATTTTGGGAAGAAAACAATGATGCCCTATTTGTACACTTTATGGGTTTATCTATATTTTACTCTATTTAAGGAATTTTCTCAAAATGAAGAATTCTAGCCGTTATCTATTTGCTTGCTTGACCCAATACACATGCATCCTTCCACATTTTAGTACTTGCTTTTGTTCTTAAAAGAATTTGTTTATTCTGGGGATTTTTTTTAATGAAAATCGCTCATCTATGGTTTTTCCTGGTACAAATTGTACAATGTTTAATTGATATACATACTGACCATGCTCTCTTTGATATCTATATAGGGAATGCACAGGTGTGTGACCTTTTTACAGGACATTGGATTCATAATCCAGATGGTCCGTACTACACAAACGAGACATGCAATTTCATTGAGCTCCATCAAAATTGTATGAAGAACGGTCGACCAGATACTGACTATCTTTACTGGAGATGGAAGCCGCGTGATTGTGGCCTACCCCGGTTTAACGCAAAGAAGTTTCTTGAGCTAATGAGGGGTAAAACTTGGGCACTGATTGGCGATTCAATTTCCAGGAACCATGTTCAATCGATTCTTTGCATGCTTTCAAAGGTATAAGTTGTATTTGGCTTCAAAACTTGTCTTACTTTTAAATGAGTGTTAACTACACTGCACTAGAAATCGTTGCCCAGGTCCCACACTTAGGCGCTATACTTCCTTTATTCCCCACCCCCGACACCTCATGTAGTCTATATCATGGATTCTTGATAAATAGAATATCTCTAAAACGAATAAAAGGTGATAAAAATGTTATATGTTTTTTTTTTCATTTTAAGAAAACCTTAAATATATATCAAGATAATTGAGTAAGCCTTTCAAAAGTTTCCCTCCAAACCCCTTCAACATGCTCCATCTAAAGTCTAAACATGGCTTAAAGCAGTATACCCAAACCTACAGCCAGCATTTCTATGAGCACTGTTTACCTTACATCTATTCATATGCCAGTATTACAAACTGAGGTAATGTTAACATTTGTTGTGGTGTCAACTCGTTTCAAATTGAATCTTTGAGTATGAGGACAGCTCACCTTAGATCAGATCACAACATAGTGGCATACTAATGTGAAATTAAGGTAAAGTTTGTGGCAAGGTTGTCACAGCGGTTTTGCGAGGCGTCTCAGTAAACTGCCTTGTCGCCTAGACGACTAGGTGACTCTTTAGGCGATATTTAGGCGACAAGTAAATATAATACGTCAATTAGGATGTTTTCAATTGGGGTGAAATTTTTATGTGTAGATGTCTATTTTATGTGTACTTTACTATTATCTAAGTCTGGTCTATTTATGTCTGACCTGGTTTGGTCTGAGACTGAAATCAGTCTGAATAAAAACATCTTTAGTAATTTATTATACAACAACAACAACATCCAAGCCTTAATCCCAAAAGAATTTGGGGTCAGCTAACATGAATCGATCTATGATATCGATGCCAAAAAGAGAAGGCGGACAAGAAAAGGAAAAAAAGTAAGATAAAATGAATAAAATAAAGATACATAAATATAAGATAACAATAACACAAGAATATAACCAAGATAAAAGAAAAATAAATAAAAGAGCATAAAAAGCTAGAAGATAAAAATAACATAAGAATATAAAAAGATAAGGAAGATAAACGATAAAAGAAACAAGAGAGGAAAGGTAGACAAGACATCAATCGTCCACATGAATGTGCGCCCTCCACTTTGCTCTCTCCAAAGCCATACTCTCATCCAACCCAAGAAGACGCATACCAGTTCTGATTACTCTAATCCAAGTCTGTTTGGGTCTTCCCCTCTCTCTCTTCTCTGACTCTTCTCCCCACCCCTCAAGTCGTCTAACAGGTGCATCGCTCGGTCTTCTATGCACATGCCCAAACCACCGCAAACGAGACTCCTGCATCTTATCTTCTATAGGTGCTACTCCCACCTTTTGTCTGATTACCTCATTCCTCAGGCGGTCTTTTCTGGTATGTCCACACATCCAACGCAACATACGCATCTCTGTCACACTCATCTTTTGAATGTGGCATTGCTTCACCGCCCAACACTCTACGTCATACATTAATGCCGACCTAATTGCTGTACGATAAAATTTACCTTTCAGTTTAGTCGGTATAGTTTAGTAATTTATTATATTAACTTAAAATGAGAGTCTAATGTATATTTTCTTTCTCAATGAAACAATAAAAATTTAACAAAAAGGAGTAATGCGATTTATGTGACTGATGGTTTCAGAAATGGGAAAAAATGGTACAGAGAAAAAAGTAACTACAAAGATAAATAAAGAAACTAAAATGATGAACAAGGAAGAAAGAAAGAAGAAAAGTAATAATGGAAATGCAAATTTGGGCAAGAACTCAAACCCCGGCTCCCTATGAATGCATAGTTAACGACTAAGAGATGTCATTCAATGTTTGGCACTCTTCAGGCGAGGCAGCCAGCTATGGGAGTTATCTTTTACTGTCTGGACACCTAGTTTCCGCCAAGTCATGGCCTAGACCAGCTATGGTTTGCGGTCCTAACAACATCGGACCATTTTGTGTAAACCCCAGTACTAAAATGAAGCATTTTTTAGGTGGAGCAACCTGTTGAGGTGTACCATGATGAGGAATTCAAATCCAGAAGATGGTTCTTCTCCGCGTCCAACTTCACAATTTCTGTCATTTGGTCCCCTTTTTTAGCAGAAGCAGACATATTTGAGGACATAGATGGGGTTTCCACATCTGAGGCCGAGCTTCATCTCGACAGGCTTGACAAGAAGTGGAGCCAACATTTCCATAGTTTTGACTATGTGATATTATCAAGTGGAAAATGGTATGCCAAGTCAACAGTCTATTTTAAGGGCAAAACATTATTGGGTTGCCACAACTGCCCCAAACGGAACTTAAAACAGCTTGGATTCGAGTTCGCGTACAGAGAAGTTCTAAGAAATGTTTTCGGCTTCCTCTTGTCATCTTCAAAAAAGCAGCACAAAGGCATGATTTTCTTTAGGACTTCCACATCAGATCATTTCGAGAATGGTGAGTGGCATACTGGAGGGAACTGCAAACGAACCGAACCGGCCAAGGAAGGCGAGCTTGAGCGAAGTGAGATCAACAAAATTCTCCGCCGTGTGGAGTTACAAGAGTTTGAGAAAGCTGTGGGTGATGGCAGTGAGAAGGGAGTGAAGCTCAAACTTTTTGATGTGAGCCCGCTTTCGTTGCTTAGGCGTGATGGCCACCCTGGGCCATACAGATTCTTCCAACCATTTGCAGGAGGCAAGAGTGGGCCTGGTATTAATGATTGTCTTCATTGGTGTTTGCCAGGACCAATAGATTCATGGAACGATTTGATGATGGAGATGGTTCTCCGTGGCCGGGGCGCTGATGGACTTGTTGACTTTTAGTGTATTACATTTTGACCCCTTTCACGAATGGTTTTGCGTTCTAATAGCTGAAATTAGCCCATCTGGCCATCCCACGCCATGCTTGACAGACTGAGGTGCATCTTATAGAATTTTGAAACACTTGTTACATATAATTAATCACACTTATTTATTCTTTTATAGATAGTTCTTTTCTCATGATTCATACGTTCGTTTGTGTACTGTCTCGCCCTTGAACTACTCTGATATTCTGATTCTGAGAAATAACATTAAAACGCATTTTGGTTTGCTGAAACATGACCGTTTTTATTCCATTATTTTCCATTGTGGAAGAATGGATTTAAAAAATGCAGATTTGGTAATGCTTTGGCTGTTTTGTTTGGCATATAAACGCAATAAGCATTGCATGTAATGAGGTTAATATAAAATGCTCGAATGTCCCCCTCAACACCACCCACCACTTTATGTCTATATATATATACTACTACGCACAATTTTGCTCTTTGTACACACCTAGGAGTGGACTCAGACCGGGCCAACCGGCCAGGAACCGGACCGGCCCGCTACTGTGCGGGTCCGGACCGGCCTGGTGAACCGGTTGGTGCCCGGTTCGGGCCACCCGTCCCGGTGAGGTAGGCGGTTCGGGCCCGCGCCTCCTAAATCGTGAACCGGCCCGGCCCGGACCCGGCCCGGCCCCCCAAACCACCCCAAATGGCCCAAAATACCCAGCCCAACCCGAAAATTTAAAAAAATTGAAAAAAAAAATAGTTTTTGGCCCGAACCGGGCCCGGCCGGGTCGGGCCTTGTTTTGGGTGACCCGAGCCCGGACCGGAAAACCCACGGGCCGGGCCTACCCTGACCGGGCCACCGGATCGGACCGGGCCGGAACAGTACCGGTCCCGGGCCGGTTCCGGGTCGGGCCACCCGGCCCGAGTCCATCCATGGGTGGATAGATGAGGCTTCGGTCAGGAATTTCCTGATCGGAATACTACCCTCTCCCCCCTCTCTCTCTCTCCATGTGCGTATAAATTAGCCCCTTCTCCCCCCCCCCCCCCCCCCCCCCCCCACACTCCTATGATGAAGGTGATGAAAATGGAAGAAAAAGGAAAGAAGAAGAGAGAATGGGGAGGGGGGAACCGTAGGAGTGAGGGAAAGGGAGAAGTTTTTTTTAGTATATATAGTTTGTATAAGGTGTGAATAAGAGGCGTATACAAAGAGCAAAATTGTTTATACCATGACCTCTGTCCTAGTAGATTTTGCCAATTTTGTGTGCTGGATTATTTAATAATCAAATTGAATTTAGTTGAAGTTACTTTTTTTGCTGAAGTTATTGTAGGTGACTATTTTAGCTGTTTTTAATATAATTTTTCTTTATTTTAACAATAAAATATATGTTAAATATAATTATAATTCTATAGATTCACATCTAATTTAACATAATCACCCGATTCAACCAATTCCTCTGAAAACTTTATCAAGTGTAATCTTTTTTTTGAGAGGGGCACGTGTTGAGCCAAGGGACGTGTGTCCTTGTCCAGACGAGGGATCACCGTGAGAAAATGGTTGTTGGAATCGTTTTGGTGGCTTGTGAGTATGGCCTCGCACACCTAATAGGCGTGAGAAAAGGCGGCCCATTAAATCAACCCAATGATCTGGGCCAAAGAATAGCACATAGAAGGTCCGCATAAGCCTGGAGTCTCCTACCGTGTGGAGAAGGCTACTTTATACTTTATACGAGGATACTAGAGCTCAATCAAAAAAAGATTGTTTTATACTAAAATTCTAGATTTGAATTCTCCTCCACTATCGGTGTGGGAAAAATGAAATGGGAAAGCAAGACAAGAAATTTTGTACATGGATTGCCCCTTATAAATTTAATTATCTCCATTCAGCAAATCAACAATGCTCTTGCTATTACATTTAATTTTTCTTGATAATAATGTAATATACGATTGTCCTAAATAATAATAATGCTAATAATAATAGTGATTGAATTAGAGCCCATTTAATAAACCTTATTACCCAAGTATTTTATTATACTAAACATATACGGAGCAATTTTTACTTCACACGCAGAATTGTGTAATAATCAAATTAAGTTAGGTTAAAGTTATTTTTCCGCCTAAGTTGAATGAAGTTATTGTAGTCGTATATATGTAATCTAATATGGAGTAGTAAAAAACAACAATATATCATTTTGTGTTGCACTTTTTATACATTTAAAAATTATACATATTGAGCAAAGTAAAAATTAGACCCAATCTTGTGTAATATATTTCGAACATTTATTTATTTTCTTCATATATCACTATAAAATACTCTCTCCGTCCCCCTAATATTGAGACGAAAGAGAGTGATATGGTTTTTAAGAAAAGTAGAATTATGTGGTTGATAATGAGTTGGTATAGTGAGAATAACGTAAGAATGAATTAGAGCCACACAAATGTTATCAAATATGGTATGAGACAATAATAGAGGACACTCAAAAATGAAAAAATGGGACAATTATAGAGGGACCGAAGAAGTAGTAATTATAAATAGAAATCTAGAACGCCTTTTCACGCCCACGCTTCGCCTATTCTCGTCTATGCTTCAAAGGCTTAAGGTTTGACCTCGACGCCTTGCATGCCTCACGCCTTTTAGAACACTGGTGCCAACCTATATACGATATACTCCATCCATATGGTAGATAAAAATGTACAACCTCCATCACAAAGCGTTGTAATATACGTAGTATGTGTGAGAATATTTGGGAAAATGTACTCCAATAGGAGTCCGGGACTGAATATATATAATAAAAGAGTTTAAAACATATTAGGAAACAAATATGCCTAATAATATTCTATTACACCCCCTCAAACTGTGCGGGAGATACAACACGCAGGTTATCCTTCAAAAAATAAAATTGCTGACTAGAAAGACTTTTAGTAAAAATATCAGCTAACTGCAGTTGGGTAAGGATGTACTTCACGACCAGGTCTCCATGAGCCACACGCTCTCGAACAAAATGGTAATCAATCTGGATGTGCTTGCTACGAGCATGCTGAACAGGATTGGCAGTCAAATAGGATGCAGATATGTTATCACAGAATAGCTGAACTGGAACGGTCACCGGAAATCCAAGTTCAAACAAAACCGAACGAATATGCAATGTATCCTGAACAGTATAAGCAACAGCTCTATACTCGACTTCGGTGGAGGACTTAGATACGGTAGCTTGCTTCTTGGACTTCCACGAGACAAGATTTGGACCCAAGAAAACGGCAAAGCCAGTCGTAGAGCGGGACGTATCTGGGCAGCCTGCCCAATCTGCATCTGAATAAGCTATCACACAGGTATCCTGAGTGGTCGGCTGAAGCCATAATCCATGATCAAGTGTTCCCTGCAAGTATCTAAAAATGCGCTTGACCGCAAACAGATGAGTAGTACAATGGGCATGCATGAACTGAGACACTAAATGTACAACATAGGTAACATCAGGTCATGTCAAAGTTAAATACTGTAACGCACCAACCATACTACGATACTCAGTGGCATCTGCAAGAAGCTCCCCATCAGTGAGGGATAAAGAGGTGCGAGTAGCAAGTGGAGTACGAACAGATTTAACTGTGTGGAGATGAAAACGAGAGAGAAGATCCGAAACATATTTATGCTGAGAAAGAAATAAACCTTTTGTGGAATGAACAACCTGGACACCTAGAAAATAGTTAAGATCACCGAGATCTTTCATAGCAAATTGCTTAGCAACAAGTTGAATAAGAGAATTAACAGCAGCGGAAGAATTACCAGTAATAATTATGTCATCGACATATAATAATAAATAAATAACATTATTATTCTGGCGGTAAATAAATAATGAATTATCAGACTTGCTGCAAGTAAAATGATGAGTCAAAAGAAAGCTACTAAATCGGTGAAACCATGCTCGCGGGGCTTGTTTAAGACCATAAATTGCTTTTCGCAATCGCATAAATAATTAGGAAACAAAGGATGAATGAAACCCCGCGTCTGACGCATATATACTTCATCGGTGAGGTGTCCATGCAAAAAGGCATTTTTGACATCCAAATGACGAATAACCCACCCAAAAGAAATAGCTAGTGTAAGCACAATACGAACAGTGATGAGTTTAATAACTGGACTAAAAGTTTCAGAGAAATCTACGCCTGCCTGTTGATTAAACCCTTGAGCTACCAAACGAGCTTTATGGCGCTCAATGGAACCATCTGAATTATATTTAGTTTTAAAAATCCACTTAGAGCCCACGACATTTTTAGTTTTATCAAATGGCATCAAATCCCAAGTATTATTAGAAATAACAGCATTAAATTCCTCAACCATTGCCTCACGCCATTTTAACTGTTTATTAGCCTCTGAAAAACAAGTAGGATCAGCTGATAAAGCAACAGTGTTTAAATTAAAAATCGTTTTTGGTTTAAAAATGCCCGACTTTGCTCTGGTCTGCATGGGGTGAGTATTGGTTAATGGGCCAGAGCTAGTTTGCGGTGGAGGGGAAGAGTCGGGGAGGGCAGTGGCGGGTGGGTCGGTTGGCAAGGTGACGGATGCGGACGGTGTGGGGAAATGGTCGGCCGGAGACGAAGGGGGTATGGGGTCGGAGATGGGTGACAGAGGTAGAGAGGAGTGACTGGAAACCGGTGTTGGGGAACCTTCGACTAAGGGGGGTGTTTGTTCGATTATGGCAGGAACATGGATGGGGACAGTGGTTGCGGAACTATGAGGAAGGGGGTGGTATTGGTGAGAGTAAAATCATTAATGAGAGGACTATATTCAAGGGAAGAATGACCCGTAGAAGAAGACAATGCGGCATAAGGAAAAATGTTTTCATGAAATCGAACATGCCGACTGATATAAACTTTGCCAGACTTGGGATCCAAACAACGGTATCCTTTAAACCCAGATGCATAGCCAAGAAAAACACATTGTATAGAATGAGGAGAAAGTTTATTGGAAGAAGAGGCCGAAATATTGGGATAAAACGCGCACCCAAAAACACGTAGTAAACTATAGTTAGGAGGTTTTTGAAAAAGAATATCATACGGAGAAACACCAAACAAATTTGGAGTAGGAAGCCTGTTAATAATATATGCAGCTGTAAAAATAGCATCTACCCAAAAGGTGCTAGGAATAGAGGCTGTGAGAAGCATAGTCCTAGCAAATTCTAAAATATGATGATGTTTGCGCTCAGCAACACCGTTTTGTTGAGGAGTATGAGGGCATGATTTTTGAAAATAAATGCCATTTTTAGAGAAAAATTGTTGCATATGAGAATTAACAAACTCACCCCCTCCATCACTCTGAAAAATTTTAATTTTAGAATTAAATAAATTTTCAACTAAAAGTTTGAAAAGACGAAACTGGTGAAAACTTCATTTTTGGTGCGCAAGGGATACACCCAAGTAAAACGAGAGAATTCATCAATAAAGCACACATAATATTTAAAACCTAAATTAGAGAGAATAGGAGATTGCCACACATCAGAATGAATTAACGGTAAAGGAGCAGAAGTAGTATGACTAGCATCCGAGAAATGTAACCGTTGGGACTTACCCAAACGGCACGAAACACAATCATGTTCAAAATTTGAGGAACTAGAAATAAGTTTTCTACTACGCAACACACGTAAAACAGATTCGCCACAATGTCCTAATCTACGGTGCCACACAGGGCCATGAGAAGAAATAGTAGCTAAAGCTAAAGGTGTAGACGGACTAAGGCTGATAGGATAGAGATGACCATTATGACGCGCCTGAAGAAGAACTGCCCCCGAAGTTTTGTCCTTAACAAAAAATTTTTTTTTGTCAAAAATAGCAACACAGTTGTTATCAGCACATAATTTTTGAATGGAAATTAAATTAAATTTAAGTCGAGGCACATGGAAAATAGATTTTAATCACAATGGGCGACTGAGAGTATTAAATCTAATATTTCCAATATGCTGCAATAGGAAGAGTAGTACCATTCGCTACACTAACAGTCATGGAGCCATAGTAAGGAGATTTATTGGACAAAATACCTTTAGACGACGCCATATGAGCAGAAGCACAGGAGTCCGGATACCACAGAGCATCGTTGGATTCCCCACTGGGAGCAACCAAAGCAGGCGCAGAGGCTGGAGTAAAACGAGACAGACAATGTAGTGCAAAGTGACCTGCAGAGAAACAAATTTGACACATAACTGGGGAAGGAACGGAGCCAAGAATACCCTCCGCTGATGGGAAACCTGCATAATGAAAGTGAGTACCAAAAGTAGATTTAGCATTAATATTTAAATTGAACATGGCAGAATTACCCGCGGAAGCATTTGGTGTACTCGAGGTGAAAGCAACCCCTGTGGCCGAGGATCCAGGTATCACCGGCGGACGTGGAACGCTGTTGGTCGGCTAATAAAATTGCTGAAACTGTCCACGACCTCTGCCGCGGCCTCCCCTGCCGCGGCCGCCCCTGCCGCGGCCTCCTCTGCCGCGGTATGCCTGCTGGTGGTTATGCTGACCCGGCTGATTTGGACCAGCTTGCGCACCGAAGGCATGCTGCAAGTTTGAAGACTCCTGACGACGCTGATGAAGTACGTGCTGTTCCGCCTCTAACAGTCTTGGTTGTAGGATATCAGGCGGAAATTCATGCGGGAATAAAGATATGGTACCCACAACAGACGCGTATTCAGGTCCCAATCCATTCAAAGTACATTTCAATATTTCTTTATCGGTCACAGGAGAATTTATGGCAGCTAGAGCATCAGCGAGATTTTTAATATCACGCAAATAATGCTCCATGGACTGATTTTCTTTCTTTTTAATGGAATTTAAAGTGCGTTTAAGGTCCATGGCTCTAGGTAAACTAGCTGACATAAAACGTGTTTGTAAACAAGTCCATATAGCCGCTGAATGTTTAATATCATGCACATCAGTTAATACCTCTCGGGATAGGGTAGCA
Source organism: Cuscuta europaea (assembly GCA_945859875.1). Classification (NCBI taxonomy): domain Eukaryota; kingdom Viridiplantae; phylum Streptophyta; class Magnoliopsida; order Solanales; family Convolvulaceae; genus Cuscuta; species Cuscuta europaea. The sequence continues at coordinate 31,305,084 of CAMAPE010000005.1, forward strand.
AACAACCAATAACGAATAGTTTGATCTACCCTAAGCCAATGATAGTAATCGGTATTAACGATTTGATGATTATTAAAATTCAGTGTGTACATAGGTGGTACCTGGATGGAACCATCAATCACTCCAAATAGACCCTGAGAGACCAGAAAAGATTCAAATTATGTGCGCCAGGTAAGGTAGTCTTCAACAACTTTGAGCTTGATAGTAACAATCTGACTGACATTGGCACTATGAGATATGGATTGCGCCAATAGGGCCATAGAAGACCCACACATAATAGGGTCCTGAGATGGTGGTGTAATTCCAGGGGATCTAGCGAACGAAGGCCCATAAAATTGAGAAGAATATGGCGGGATAGGCTGGGAATTGACCTGAGGAACCGCCGAGGGCCAGGGAAGAGACGCCGGTAGATTGGGAAGAAGCTGGTACGGGTGGGGCGGCGTCCAGATGGAGGAAGAATATTCTGGCGCAGGTACCGAGTATTGCGGCTGCGGCGTCGGAGAGAAGACGGCGCCTGAAGGTTGCTGGGTCGACACCACCGCAGAGGAGACTGCCGAAGGAGGTATGTTTGGGGCAGGAACGGTTGTGATTGGTGCAGCGAACGGTGGTTCCGACGCTGCCGTCGTGACAGAGGAAACGGCGGAGGGAGTGGTGGACATCGTTGGCTGCGGCGAAAAAGAGGGATAGATTGCAGCCGTAAAAAAATTAGCCCTAGGCTTCTGATACCATGTGATAATATTTGGGAAAAGGTACTCCAATAGGAGTCCTGGACTGAATATATATAATAAAAGAGTTTAAAACATATTAGGAAACAAATATGCCTAATAATATTAAGTAATTGTCCTATATAGGACTAAAATAGGAGAGAAATGCAAAAATAGGACTTGATAAGTTTTCTTCCATTAATAGGACCAAGTTACTCCTATTATTAAACATACAAAAATTACCATCCCAAATTTGCCCTTGAACCCATTTACACATTCTCTCTCTCCTTCCCCACTCAGCAATCGGCCGATTACTTCTCCAGACCCCAAAGAAATAGTAATCGCATCCCAGATCTGCCGCATCGCTTACTCCACCGCATGGTGCTTCCACCGCCTCTGCCTTCGTCGCCTCCGCCGCCTCCGCTTCGTCGCTTTCTCCATCAACCATCATCAACTTTATTTTCCTTCGGATTTCAGGTTTTTTCCTCTTCTTCTTCTCCTCCTCCTTCCCCTTCTCCATCTTTTCCTTCTCCTTCACCTTCATCTTCCTTTCCAGATTTCTATTCTTCTGTTTTTCAGGATTTTGATATGGATTTGTCCATTTTTTCAGACTTCTATTTTAGTATTTCTAATTTCTTACGGAGTATTTCCTAGTATTTGAAAATTTCCGATTTTCTGGATTTTTGGATGATGGCATACGATTTTGCCATGTTTATGGCAGAAATGTACACTGACAAAATCATATTATGGCAAAAAAGGCATATGTAAACTGGCTTTTCTGATACTTTTTAAATAACTTCGTATTTGTAATTTTCAATTGTGTTAGCGTGCTTATTCAATTACAATTTGGAATTTTTTGAACTTTTGATTATTCATTTCATGCTTTTGCCAAATATATGGCCGTTTTGTGTTACTATTTCAAGATAGATCTGCCAAATATGTAGCAGATTTGAAATCCTTGTTCATGGCAGAATTCAAATGAAACTCCCAGATTAAATCTGACAACTCTATGGCAGTTTTTTTGAGCCAGAGTTGTGACGGTGCTCGGAGGTCAAGTTTCCACTGGTGGTGGTCGGATGATGGCGGAAGCTACGGCGGATGGTGACTCCGGTGTGGGAGAGCGGTGACAGGCGGTAAGGGTGGAGGCATACAACGCCGGTGACAGGCGGCGGTGAGGACGGCGACGCTTGCGCAGGCGGTAGTAGGCAGCGCCACCAAAGGCGGCGGCAAGTGCCAATTGCGTTGAGGCTGACTGAAGTTCTTGTGTGAAATATTAGGGTTTCCTGAAATTTTAATTTTACTTTTTTAGTTTTAAATTCAAATAAAAGTTGAATGAGGGCATTTTTGTACAAATATGTGTTTTTAAGTCCTATGAAACATAGATTCGTTTTTTGGTCCTATTTGTGCACACCGAACTTGTTTTAGTCCTATTTGAGTCATTAACTCAATAATATTCTATGATGCTTGAGTGACAATTTAATTAATGTTTTCATAATAATAATAAATCTGAATCGAAAATTCTATCGACCTTGCAAACTTTTGAAACTCAACTGATAGAAACTTACTACGGGAACAATTAAAGTCTGACACATATAAACAACGAAATAAAATTAAGTGACCACAAAAATAATTTGTGTTTCATTTTGGAAAATAGTTACATACTTATACATAAAATAAAAATTATTCACAAATATATACATTTATTTAGTAAAGATTGGTAAAATATTTCAAACCACCGATTCAAGAGTTCAAAGCCGGTACAAGAGAAAGAGCAAAAGAAGGACTGATGTTTTTGAAGCAAAATAAAGATTGTTTATAAGACACGTAAGATTGGTAAAATATTTCAAATCACCGATTCAGTAAGCTAATGTTTACTACCTCCGTCTCGCAAAGAAGTTCCTACGTTCCTTTTATGAATGTCCTAAAACGAAGTTCTCCTTTCTATAAAATCAAACCATTTTTAATCAAAAAGTCACAACTACCCTTACTTTTTATCCGTTTTTTGTTTGATTTGACATAAAGCAAGGGTATACTTGGAAAGTCAAAATAAAACTCTACCTTACATAAATATGTGTGTAGGTCAAACTATGAACTTCTTTGCGGGACGGAGGGAGTATTTTTTACAGTTACGTGATCAGACATTGTACTTAGTCATTTTAATTATATTTTCATAACAATTATGAAAAAACTCTTTTTTTTTATTTTAATATCATATAAATGTAAAAAAAAGTAAGAAAGATTTTGCATTAGATTGAACTAAATTGGAGCCAAATCAATAAGAATTTTAATCTGATAAAATCTGCTCTGAATCTGTCTGACCTAATTTGATAAATGCTACTCCCTCCGTCTCATAAAATAGTTCTCGCATTGAATTGGATCACAGTTTAAGAAAGTGATAATAAAGGGGAAATGTATGATTGTGGTTGAGTAAGAAAAAGATAAATGGATGTGAGACGCACAAAACTTTCCAAAAAGGAAATGAGAACTATTTTTTGAGACGGTCCAAAAAGTAAACCAGAAACTATTTTGCGGGACAGATGGAGATGGAGTATGTTGATGAGTACTTTACGCCTGCTGAAATGTAGTATGATGTAATCTGTTTAAATTTAGTGTGATATAACCACATGTATTCATTAGAGGTGGGCACAAAAAAACCGTAACCGATTAACCGTACCGGAAAACCAGAAAACCGGTGTCTTTTACGGTTAACCGTACCGCAATTTTTCAAACTCACGGTACGGTTAACCGACCAGGAGGGAAAATGGTTAGTGGTACGGTTACGATTTTGGAAATTATCCTCACCGGTTAACCAGTAACCGTACATACGCAGACACTGCACACAGGGACGGATCCAGGATTTCGAATCAAGGGGGGCGCAAATTTTCATTAGTGTAGGAGATAAAAAATTCATTAGTGTAGCGGGGTGGATTTTTTTTCTAGTGTTGCGGGGCGAATTTTTTCACTGGTGTAAGGCTCTGCGGCTATTTTTATTCAAAAAAAAAAATCATTAATACATACGTGACGACATTTAAATCTACATATTACATTCTAAGTTTAGACAATGACAAAACAACTTTAATTTTATAATTGGAGTGCTCTAGAAAAAAGTATTGATACATTAAAGCATAAGAAATGCCAAATCAATGGAAAATAATACAAAAATAAAAAAGGATATATAACATTTTATTTAAATATAAAGAGTTTATAAGGTTCACATTCACGAATACTTTTAAAATAATTTCAACATTGTTTAACTACATGAGTCTTATAGAAATAAAGAATTGATTTTTGAATTACAATTTTTGTCTATCATTGAGGGTGTTCATAAGTCACAAGCAGTTCTTTTAATATTACAATAGTATGTATGATATTATTATTTTTAGAATAATATTATATTGATAATTCATATATATATATAGTGCATATTATATTTGTATTAATGCTAAAATAATTAAAGTTTATTATCTATGCAATAAAGTCTTTTTAGAATGTAAGAAGTAAATGAATAGTGTAATTCAATGTCAATAAACATTTATAATTTGGATTACTTCACATGATCTAAAAACTTTGTAGCTAGAGTGTCTGGTATTTAATATCGTTTGATATATATTTTTCAAAATTGTTTACTAGTTATCGAATAAAGATAATTAAACATTACAAAATTAAGAATTTTTATATAATAAGTATCCTAAATCTCAAATAATGAGTTCTTCTATTGTTTATTTGAGTTATGTAAATTATTTTAGATGTTCCTTTTTTAAATCTCCGATTAAGTATTACATTATGTAAGACTATATATCAATTTTAAAAACTAAAAGTTAAGGGGGGCAATGTTCAACACAAAAATTAAGGGGGGCGAATCTAATTAAAGTATCAAAATTTTACAAAAACATTACATATATAGTAGAAAATTTTGAAAGTCCAAGGGGGGCGATCGCACCCCCGCGCCCCCCCTTAAATCCATCCCTGACTGCACACGAATTAAGGTACGCAGACGGGAAAGTGAACACTTCGTATTAGTTTTGGAATTCTTGTGTATATAATAAATAGTATAACCGTATAATAACATAAATATAGGAACATATGAAGTATAATATGGAAAAGCAGTACTCCGTGGTACACATGGAAAGATAATACGGTGTAATAATGACTAACTAGAGTTTCGGAGTCTGAGAGTTTGTTTGGAAAAGTTTCTACTATATAAAAGTACCTAATTTAATAAGTATTGGGTTGCTTTACTTGCTTATGTGCTTTTTAAAAAATCAGATGTTTAATAGGGAGTAGTTTGATGAGTTTATTGTTTTCTTTTTCATGGTTTTTGGTTAACCGGTTTGTGGTTAACCGATACTTGGTTAACCGAAATAACAAATTTCTCGGTTAACCGGAAAGTTGGTTAACCAAAACACTACTATTCATGCCGTCATGCGTTTGAACCTGATTTGAGATTAAAATAAATCAAAATAAAAACATCATCATCATAATAATAAATAAACCAGGAAAATATGGTCCGCACGAATTAAAGCGGTTCAGTCAAATCGAATACGGTTCGATTTGATTTGTTGATATGAACCATAATTTGCTGAATCCAACCTCCCAGTGCTGAAGTTGGACAAATCTGTAAGCCAAGTTTGCCGTTTATGTACACGCCAGGGTTTGACTTTGTTTTGCATTAATTCCTATCTTCTTCTTCTTCGTCTTCTTTGCTACTAACTGACAAAAGCTGGCCTCACCATTATATCTGCCATCCGTCCTTTTCTATAAATAATAAATAACAATGACGTACTGATCCGGCCGATTGATGCGGCAATGGCGTCATCGTCTCTGAAGATTAAGATGGGGAGGAATGGCACTTCCTCCCCTCACGCCATTAACCTCTCGGTAGACTCTTACCCACGACGCCTCCGCGCGGATACGTTTTCTTCTTCTTGTTTTTCTTATCAAATCATTCAGGCGCGCATATAAATTTCGACGCAGAGATACTGATTTGCAGAGTACGCTAATGGCGGAACCTTCTCGAAACCACCCATTCCCTGAGGAGCTCCGCGAGAACGACGCCGGAGCGGCTTTCGTGCTCGAATCGAAAGGTACTGAAGCTCGAATTCGACCCGTTTATAAGTAATTTTCGCTTCGATTACAAATATATATCCCCGTCTCCGCTTTCTCCCATTTCCTTCCCGGATTAGTAATCGTTTGAAGAACAGGGGAATGGTGGCACGCCGGGTTTCATCTGACGACGGCGATAGTGGGTCCCACCATACTGACTCTTCCTTACGTCTTCCGCGGACTCGGTTGGGGCCTTGGGTTCTTCTGCCTCACCGCCATGGGGCTGGTCACTTTCTACGCCTACTATCTCATGTCTCTCGTGCTTGACCACTGTGAGAAGTCGGGACGCCGCCATATCCGATTCCGCGAGCTCGCTGCAGACATCTTAGGTGCGCAACTTCCACCCAATGGTTGTTAGTTGCTCTGGACTTGGCCTATAAGAGATAGTTTGATTGACCTTTGATAGGTTTTCTTACAGGTTCGGGATGGATGTTTTATTTTGTGATATTCATTCAAACAGCTATAAATACAGGAATTAGCATTGGATCAATTTTGCTTGCTGGAGAATGCGTCCAGGTATTCTTAGTTTAGGTGACTAACTAATCGAGAAGTTTCTACTTTCTAGTAATAGACCTGCATTACTCTGTCCATTTTTTCCCAAGAGTATGTCTACTCCTACATTAGCATGTATTCTAGATACTCCAGCAATGACAGTCTTTTTCTAGCAAAAAGGTGTGCGCACTGAATATAGTAAAAGCTATGAATCCTAAAATATCGAATTATTAGTATATTAAACTGTGCATCTTATTTGCATATTTAATCAGAAATTCTCGCATTTATATAATTGCTTCGTGATCCTTCCTTGGTCGCAGAAGGATTAGCATTTCATTTCTCAGTTAAACTAAGAAGAAATTGAAGGATTAGCATTTCATTTCATTTCTCTCCCTTCAATTTCTTTTTTTTTTCTCTCTTAAAAAAAGAAGAAATTGAAGGGGAGGGAATAAGGAAAGAAATATGGGAATGCATTGGTAATACACTAATAGTTTAGGCAGAATAAATTTTTTAGTTGATGAGAATATCAACTGACACGAAAAGAAACTTCATTTCATGGACCGACTTATATTGGTCATCAACATTAGGTGTTTCAATTCTTCAAATTGTAGTTTAGGAAAGTTGCCTATATTCATAAGAAAATTTGTAGGAGTCAGTTTCCTGTAAAGATATTGATTACTGATAAAGAATCTATATTCTTTTCTCATGCTATATTTGGAATTTGAGGTTGCATCTCTATGACCAAATATAGAACTTAGGAGGCAGCTTTTGAAGTAATTGGAAAGTTATTTGAGGATAAGTTTGAAGTACTAAACTAGCCCTTCATTCAGATTATACATTGAAATAAGAGAATCAAGGTAGAAAAAGTAACATCATGTAGCTTTTGCTCTCTAACTATTTTGAATCTGATCACTTTCCATGTGAAGTAGTTTTAATGTAAATTAGGTGTATTTAGACTAGTTTGGAAACCTATAATAAAAATCAGGAAAAGGAAAAATTGTGTATCATCATTATTATGTAACTATAACGACATTAAATCCTCTTTTTTTGCTCTTTTTCTGGTGCTACAAGATCATGTATTCAAACCTTTCTCCACATGGGTCATTGAAATTGTACGACTTCATAGCCATAGTAACAGGTGTCCAGATAGTTCTCTCCCAGTTTCCATCCTTCCACTCCCTAAGGCACATCAACCTGGTTTCACTACTTCTGAGCTTGGGCTACACTTTTCTTGTTGTTGGTGCTTGCATTTATGCTGGTAGTTCCTCTGTACTTGCCTATTATGTTCATGTTCTTTGATATATTAAAACAATTGAGCAATTGTTAGAGCACAACACATGCATCAAGTTATCCAAGCATTTTGCAAGTATATGATCTAAGTATTTCCAATTTTATGCAGGTACGTCAAAAAATGCACCTTCAAGAGACTACTCGCTAGAATCTTCGAGTATGTCACGAATGTTCAGTGCTTTCTCTTCCATATCCATTGTAGCTGCCATTTTTGGAAATGGGATACTACCTGAAATACAGGTTAACCTCTTCTTCAAATCTGAATCTGACTACATGAGATACTGTTTGGCTGTCAGTATTTTCTTCCTATGCTGTGTCTGAATTACCTTTGGCCTGAGAAGCATTTAAGTAAACTACAATATGGAGTAAAGACAGGTCATATGCATAAATAAGATTATTGTTTTGTGCCTAAAATATGAGTCATCAAGTCCTAACAAAGAATGAAAATAGATAATAATCCTTCTTAGTCATATATATATATATATGCAAATTCTCCGAACATTTATCCTGTATAAGATTTTGCTACTTAAATACAGGCAACTCTTGCACCGCCAGCTACAGGAAAGATGGTGAAAGGGCTGGCAATGTGTTACTCTGTGATACTAGTCACCTTCTACTCTGCTGCTGTTTCTGGATATTGGGTATTTGGAAACAAATCCAGTTCAAACATCCTCAAGAGCTTACTCCCAGATGAAGGACCTCAATTGGCTCCAACATGGGTTTTGGGTCTAGGTGTCATCTTTGTCCTTCTTCAACTCCTCGCTATTGGTTTGGTATGTCAATCATCATAGTTATTTACATTCCAGCCACACCCTATATCCACATTTCACAAGTTATTTACGTTGCAATTGTTTTCAAATATGAGATTAATGGGTTCGGCCCATCAAGCTATTCATACTGTTCCAAGGCCCGAGCCGGAGCCCGAGCTTTCCCCGCATTCTCAGCAGTGACGGTCACAATATTTGATTCATAAACGTTTTGTCATTTACTCTAGCAAATATAAGACACATTTATTTACTAACTTAGTACCTCCTCTGTGGCTCTGTCACAAAAAGACCATGTTTGGGCAAGGAATATATATTTTATTTTGGCAATTTACATTTGTCAAAAGATGAAATCATAGTTATAGTTTTTAAAATATTTGTTGGGTATGAAATAATTTTATCATTTTTTACTTCTTTTTTTGGAAAGCTACATGATTTTGTTGTTTCATACTTTTATTTGAGTAGATTTCTTTTACAGACAAGGGTGTTTTTGAAAAACAACTTTTTCTGGGACAGAGGGAGTCTAAAACATGGCTGTCCAAGTTTCAAATATGAAATTATATGATTCAGGTCTATTCTCAAGTGGCATATGAAATCATGGAAACAAAATCGGCAGATGTGCACAAAGGGGTGTTCTCTTGGAGAAACCTTATTCCCAGGATAATTCTCCGCTCGCTCTACATGATACTATGTGGCTTTGTAGCTGCAATGCTACCCTTCTTTGGGGATATCAATGGTGTAGTTGGAGCAATTGGTTTCATCCCACTCGATTTCATTATCCCAATGTTGCTGTACAACATGACTTTCAAACCTTCCAACTCATCCCTAACCTATTGGATTAACACGTCAATCATTATAGTCTTTACAGGCGTGGGGCTTCTCGGCTCATTCTCATCTATAAGGAAGTTGATCCTTGATGCCAATAAGTTCAAGCTGTTCAGCAGTGATGTTGTAGATTGACACTCTTTGTATAAATGAACTCTTGTGCCTTAATTATTTTGGTCTCTCTGAATCTCTGTATGAATAGTTTAAGGCTGAATTACTCCATTTCGTGATATGTCCGACTATTGATGGCGAACAGCGAAATAATTTTATCAGAACTCTGTCTTTCATCATAAAAAACAAATACGGAGTATCTTTTAGCAATTTTGCCTGAATAAACAAATGACCTTACATTTTAAGAGGATTACCCCATATGCACACGTGAGTAATAATATAACAAGGAGCCTTGATGTATGTGTTTGTGAGGGTGTGCATATATGGTGAGAAATGAGCATATTGGCATTTGTATACTTCATACTGCATATGTGTATATATAAGTATAACATTGGATGCGGTTTAATAAAAAGTGTTCCACGTATAAATTTTGAATGGATGAACTTTTCATCTATTTATGATTAATGATGCATGTTCAAGTTCAAAGTGATGCAGTTTTACCGGTGATAAAAAATTTATTGTTTTAACAAATGACACTATGTTTAATGAAATTCATGCATGATTGATACATCTACCACCCTTGTATCGTATGTTTAATGCTCCTGATATGTTTGCTTTTTGTTTGTATGAGATATGTGCAGAAAATGCATTTGAAGTTCTATCAACGATGTTAAAATTGAATGTGAAGAAACACCAGTAGATAGTATTTGAAATCAAAACTAATTGATTAATAGTTGAATGGTAATTGAGAGATGTAATCTGAAATAGAGGGAGTAACAAAGTAAACAAACTAGATCAATGGAATTATGGAAATTAACCTTTACGTTCTACTAGTATATTTTAGAATAAAGGATTCTACAGGAGAAATTTTATACTTTCTCCGTTTTAAATAGTCACTATAGTTTAACTTTATTTTAATGATTAATTTAATTACAATAAAAAAGAGAAGGTATGAAATATTATGCATGCCATCCGTAGATCCCTTCAATCTGAGCTCATTCATGTGAACACTCTAAAATTTAGGAAGAATGAGAACATATGTGTGAAATTAGTGTAACCATTTTTTTAGTTTATTTGTACAACATTTTATATTTTTCGAGAAATTTAACATGTCTCAAATCAGATAAACATTAATTTCGGGTTTGCAGGCTTGCAGCCATAGTCGACAACACCGACGAACACAAACTAATATTTCTTCCGATGTTTGTTTGGAGTTTATTTATATAACATTAAACATTTCATGCTATTAGTTCTGTTTGTTAATTCCTTAAAGAAAAAATAGAGGGTTTACATCAAACACCATTCTTCAAAATCTTTATTGTTGAGTCATTTCAAACACCCGGAATTTAGAATTATTCTTTAGGTACATCGTACATACAGGGGTACACCATATATAACCCCCATTTTTTTATTTCACTTTCTCCCCACTTTTTCCTCCCTCCTTCCCCACTCTTTTCTCTCTCCCTCCTCCCCTCTTGATTCATACGCACCCCCCTTCCTCCCTTTCTTCTTTTTTCTTCTTTCATCTTCTTCTTTTCCCCTCTTTTTCTTCTTTTTACGTTTTATTAGTTAAGTTTAGAAACGATTCCTTTGAATCATTGTTGTTCATCATCATCATCTTCTTCTTCTTCTTCAATTCTTTCTTTTTACGTTTTATGCACACTGACACTGGTTTGCTCTTAGTGTCTGTGTACACAGACGAAAATTACATATGTACAGACACTTTTTTTTCTACACTAGTGTCTGTGTACCGACACTTGCAAATCAATTTTGTTCACACCGGCACTTTTTTGTCTACACAGACAACTAATGTCTGTGTACATCGACATTGGTTTCCGTGCAACCAGTCCGGCAAATCTGAAAACTAATTTTATTCACACCGACAGTTTTATCGAAAGTGTCTATTTTTGTACGTTTTTTGTCTGTGTGAATGACAAATAATAGGGTGTAACCCGGGGTGTAATCAAGGGTGTACCCCAAGAATTACTCTGGAATTTATATGTTGAAGGTGAGTATGTCATCATTGCTCATTGTCATATGAAGAGGTCAAACACGACCGACCTTGTTCCTATGACATTTTTAGCACATATAGCCAAACTAAATATTTTGGATTGGATCTCAAGAATGACGAGAAACATGTTTTACAAATGCAGTTGGGGCTTTGAGGGGGTCTTTAGAGATTATTGATGTCTTGATTATATCACTTTCAAATTTGAGGTAGTGGCTGATTGTTGAATATTTTAAGTATTTCAAATACATATTTCGCTTTGCATATACTTAGTGCCCGCTAAAACTAAAAAAAAGCTTTTTTAACTTAAAAAAGTTGAAAAAAATATTTTCAAATGATAATTTCTACTTAAATTAATCACTTAAAAACCAAAAATTGGAAGCAGATGGGAGAGTGTTTTAAACTGCTTTTCAATTTTTCTATTACACAAAAAACACGCATTTTACCAAACATTATCAACTTTTACCTTTTCAGAATCATTTTTTTCTCAAACACTATCACTTTTATTATTAATTTAAGTACTTTCTCCAAAATCATCTTTTTGAAGTGGAAGCAATCACAAACACCCCTTTAATTCCACGTGAATTTGAAAGCTGAGGTTTGAGTATTTTTTTATTTGGACTGTAATTTGCCCCAGACCAGACCAGACCAATTCAGACCAGGTCAGACCAGACTTGAATAGTTATTAAAATACAAAGAAACCAGATCAGACCAGTTCAGACCAGACCAGCAAATTACGATCCAAGTAAAAAGAAAATGAGAAACAACCATTTGCACACATGTGGTTTTGGCCGATTGATTCAAAATCAGAAATTTGCATCCCATCGAGACACGATATCCGAAAGAGTTATGCTAGAGGTACAAAAACTTTTACAAAAAGTCCTACAAAAGGGGTATGTGCCATCATCCCATTATTTAACACATCACATCACATTTACAACACTTTTACATCAATGGTAATTAGAATAGTCACATCACTTGTTTGTATGTTTTTTTGTAAGTGTTTTTGTACTTCTAGCATTTTTCTATCCGAAATATTAACGAGTTTCAAAAAGACCATTCTACGTTATCCGATTGCGGACTCATTTTTTGTGGTTGTGGACCCTAAATTATATGAGTATGACCGTATTAACTACTCCCTCCTACTAAGATTGTTCCATTTTTCCTTTTCGGGAAATCCCACTAAAATTGTCTCATACCATATTTGGTAAAGTTTGTGTTGCTCTTAATCATTCTTACTTTACCAATTCAATATCAACCACATAAACACACTTTTCTTAATAATCGTGTCACCCTCTTCCGTCCCAATGTTAGTGGAACGGAGGTAGTAATACTTAGCTTTCTCCGTTCTTTTTTAATTGCAACAATCAGTTTTTTTATGTTTGCCAATGCACAAGTTTGACCAATAATATATTTCATTTCTTATTAATAAAAAAATTAAAAATTCTGATTTTGAAATTTTGAAATGAGATAAATTTAATAATATTTTTTAAAATTTTAATTTGTACTAGTAATACATTAATAAATAAAATATACTCAAAGTAGAATATGTAAATAGTGCAAAAAGTCTAATGTTGCAACTAAAAGAGAACGGAATAGTATTAATGTATACAAAAAGATTACGAATAAATAAAACATCAAAATTTGATAAATATTTGTGTGACTGTGGACCCTTAATTAAAAAATGGGAATAAAAACAGTGAGATCATCCACAATGGGAGTATTATGTTTTCCTGTCGAATAGAAGTAAAAATGTTTTCATATGGACTAAAATGTTCTGATATGCTCCCATTTGATCTAATATGTTTATGTTTGACTTGGTTTGAACAGCTAGTCAAATGAAGATATAGTACATGTCTATTTTTAATATTGTCTAATTAGCTTGATCTAATTGGTCATATTAAGATGTAGTACTACATGTTTACGTCTAGTCTCATCCGCCTTGTTCTATTTTGCTTTGATCTGGTCAAGAGATTCAAACTAAACCAAGTAAAAATATTCTAATTACTGTCATTCTTGATAAGTGCTTTCAATCATGGCATTAGTAATAATATCACATTACCCCCTAATAATGCTAAAATATGGCCATACGATTTCGGGCGCTAATAAGTGTATCTTAAAATATTGGGTTACAAAAAAAAGAATAAAACAGCATATTCAGAGCCCATTCGATAATACGGAAATGAGATTAATCGGTTAATTATACTAAAATTTATGAAGTTCTGGCTGAAGTGATTGGACTGGTTGAATTCATTCTGCTGAAAAAATCATATTTCAAATAAATGTTATTAATAAAATAAAATAAAATATGAAAAAAATCTAAAATTGTCATGTACGGTAACTTCAGTCAATCCAGACAGAAAAGTAACTTCAATCTTACTGTTTTGATTATTAAGAAAGCTGAGTTTATCTTTCAAAAAAAACTGAGTTTATGTGGTTGATATTAATTGATAAAGTAAAAATAAAGCAATAATGATTTAGAGTCACACAAACTTTACTAAATTTGGTATGAGAAAATTTTAGTGAGATTTTTCGAAAAGGTAAATGAGACAATATTAATGAAACGGGGGGAATAATATTTAGCGAAAAAAGTTGGTAAATAAGACTAAAAAGTAAAAAAACAATAGCAATGCTTGGTGTACCCATTTTGATGTACCTCATTTTGGGATACCCATTTGTACACCATCACATGTGTGGTTGCCAAAAGCAACACATTAAATGAATTGTTCCATTTCTGACCATCACTTTTGTGAACCACATAACTAGAGGTGCCCATTTTGGGGTACCTATAGTATTAAAAAAACGGGATCTAAATTGATAAATAGAATAATTGAGGCCGAAAGGGTCGGTTTTTCGGGCCCCTAGGGTCACCTGACACCTGATAATAAGTTCAAACCGAACAAATGAGCTTGAGCAACTTATGGCGGTGGTTGTGAATTGTTTGTCAAAGTTAGTGTGATGCGGACGTCCACTTTGCATTAATTAATAAAAAAAACCACTTGCATTTATTCATAAATACTGTAAACAGAAAATAAAGATTTGCAGGCATGTTTTAGTAACAAACTCAAGAGATGACACAAAAAGGAAAAAATGACAATTTTGTTTTGTTTTATGAGTAAAAAACGTACAAACAGATTAGCCAGAAATGGTCTCAGCGTGAACGCACACACATATTTCCCAACTATCCAAAAGAATCAAATAGTTTGGATTTTTATCACAATAATTCTTCCATTTTTGTTATATAATACGGACGTATTACATTTGTTTGCTTGTCATATTCGTGTCGATTTTGATCGAGTTCTTGAGAATTTTAAATGATTAAGAAATTAATTTTGAGTTTTGACATATATACTTTCAATTACTTCATACACTAGCTAGTCAAAAATAAAAATAACGTCATTAAATAACTGTGGCTCCAAATTTAGATGACACCTTAATTATCATACTAATTGACATTTTCTTGATCCATATACATACATACATATATGTGTATACACATGGTGGGCTTCAAATAAAAAACATGTTAATTCATATGAAAATGGTGAACAAATAGACTTTTTGTGGTGTTATCAAAGTTTGCTGATCCAAACGTTGCATGTTTAATTTAGAGCAATTATATGATCATATCTCAAACAACAGATACTCCAATTTCATTCTTATTATTTATGAACTCCAATTTCATTCTTATTATTTATGATGAGAATTGAATGACCTTTTATTTTAAACTAATGTATATATAAATAAAGGGAAAAATAATAAAAATATCCCAAACTTTGCAGGGTTGTGAGGTAAACACATTTAAATTACAAACTTGTATATGTAATTTAAATACCCAAACTTTATAAAAAAAGTTATTTTCGCACCATTGTCATGTATTATTTCTTTCAAAAATGTAAATTTATGGGGTTAATTGCATAATTCAAAATATCAAATTAAAAGTTTTGCAATTATATAGGTTGGGGTAACATTATTTATTTCGCAATAGAAGTTTAGAATGTTAATTGTGTCTTCATGAATTTTAAAATATTTAAATTATGCAATAAACGCCATATATTTACATTTTTGAATGAAATAATACTTGTCTATGGTGCTAAAATAACTTTTTATATAAAGTTTAGGGCGGGTATTCAAATTACATATGAAAGTTGGGGGTGTCCATCTCACACCGATTCAAAGTTGAAGGAATTTTAATTATTTTTCTCATATATAAATGTGGGTATAGACACACACATGTATACATAACACATACGGAGTATGTATTATACGTATATGTTAGCCTTTTACGTGCGATGCATGAGGGTTGAAGCCTATTTCTACGCCGAATTTAGTAAAAGTAATGTTCATTAGTTGATAGCTAGTAATGTTCAGCCTCCAATAAAAATGGGAAAATATGAAATTTAGAAAATTAGCTACTAATTCTAGAAATTCAATATTAATGACATGAGTAGCTCCTATCTTGTTATGGAGAACAAGGTTATATTAGCGCCTATTTCTAAACCTTGTTATGGAGAACAAGGTTATATAGCATAAAATATACGGAATATGAGATGGAGTCATGCCAAACTTTGAAGGGGTGTGAGAAGACAACCCCTATATCTTCACGAGTCATAGTAAACTTTGTCATAGTGACGTTTTTTTTGTCAATGATGGCAAACTTTGAATAATGATTTTAATTATTGTATTTGTATATAATTTATAAATTTTATACTTTTATGAAAATATTTTGAATAAGGAACAATTTGATATAATTTTCATATTCTAAATAATTTCGTATTACAAAATATCATTGGTCAAAGTTAATTACAACTGATCAAGAAAATTTAATTTGGCGAATCTTTTCGGGACGGAGGGAGTATTATTTTGGGCTTTTTACCCAAAATCACCGTTTCTTTTAGACTTGAAACGCTGCATATTACAATTACAGCGTGTTGAGGGAGTAAGAATCACTACCAAAAAAAGTCGTCATTGGGTCGGATTTTGGCACAGATCGCTTCACAAAAATTCCAGTCTATCGCTTTTGGCTCGGATTAGGCACGGATATGAAATCCGACGCACTTGGCTCGTGCCAAATGCTTTGGCACGGAAAACATCATCCGCGCCAACTCTTGGCTCGTCATTGGGCACGTAATTTCAGAAACAACAACACCGATTACTACCTCAAAAGTTTGGCTCGGATTTAACTTGGCATAGATTTTGGCTTGGAATAAACCGGGTAGGCCAAATCTTTACCCGATTGTTGGCTCGGATAAGTTCGTGCCAAATATTTTACCAAAATTCATTCAGGATTTTGGTACGGACGTAATCCGTGCCAAAATCAATTTAAAAAAAATTGTACACCGTTTAAATTGTTGCTTGGTAATCAAGTAACAATTTGCTTGCCAAATTGTACAAAAAAAATTGTACACCGTGCCAAAATCAAATAAGACTGTTGCATTTTTTTATTGAAATTGTATTTTCAACTTAGCCCAAGTAAAAACATGTACATTTGCTTGGCATATAAATGTGCATTTAAACATTTTAATTTGATTAAATAGACGAGAAATTATCTACCAAATTGCATTTTAAAATAATTCAGAAACAGTCTAGACTAGAAATTGAATAATTCGGAAACAGTCATGACAAGAAATAAAAATGTTGAAATAAAATTCTGTAATGAAACAATATTTTATAAAAATAAAACAATTCATTCTTCTTCATATTCGGAGTCAATATGGTCAACGTACTCCTCATCATCATCAGTATCTTCTGTTTGAAAGTTCCATTCTTCTTCTTCATATTGAGTTCCCTCGTCTGGACCATCGTTGGCATCGTTAGAGTCAAACTCTATTTCTGCTCCAGTACAATCATTCAAAAAAATATCCTCCTCAATAATGTCTGGAACTCGGGGTTGAAAAAACTCTTGTTGGTAAACATCAATGTCAATGTTTTTTTGTACCACGTGAGAAACAACTTTTCTCGGTCTAATAGTGCATGCACTTACCCAGCCAGTGCGATTGATGCGTGTCGACGGATATTCCGCGTAATACACTTGGGCAGCCTGTTGAGCTAATATGAAAGTTTCATTTTTGGGATACACACACATGTGATTAACATCCACCAAGTTATGTTTTTGATCCTTTTTCACCCCCCTCACTGGATCCACCCAAGTGCATTTGAATAATACACACAATAACTTGTTGTGGCCAGTGAATTTCATTCCCGGTATTTCATCCACATATCCAAAAAAACTAGTCTCTAAATTGTCATAACTACAAGTCGACACACTCACACCACTGTTCATAGTGGGTTTATTGTCTCCGTAAGCCCGTGTATGATATTTGTAGCCATTGACAAAATATATAGACAAACACCTCACTAGTGTTTCAGGACCTCATGCTAATGACTCCAAGAAAGGATCAACGGGAGAATTTTCAGCTTCACGGAGTATCTGCAAATGTCATTTAGTTGTTCTGTAATGAATACTATAAAATTGATACTTGCAATTAAAAAACCTTATTGATTTACCGTAGTTTTGAACCATCCTGCAAATTCAGTGACGATCGTCGCATCAATGACCTCATTGGAATAACCAACTAGAGAAAGCATTTCTCTGTAATCACTACATTTTTTAAGAAAATGATATGGTTAGAGTGTTTGTTAGTGTGGAAAATAACTTATTACGATGTTCATTGATATTGACTTACTTGTAATACGGAATAACTTTCAAACAGTTCATCAGAATGTAAGTTTGTGCAATTCGAATTAACAACATACAACCTCCAGGGCATGCATGGATTTTTATCATAGGAAGACCTAACTCAGAAACAAACTTTTTCATGTTGTAGTAAGTATCGGGAAGACAATAGTCACGAGGTAACATACTACCAACTGAATCTAATATTTTGGACATGCATCTCTCAGATAGGTTATATTCTGACTTTATGTTAAGAAATTCAAAAACTGCTGATAATTGGGAATGATCATAACAATCAGAATATAAAGGTTGATCCGCACTTTTGAGCACTTCTTGAAATCTAGTGCCTAACACATCCACATCATAATATGATGAACTTGGTCCTTCGTTCACATTATTGTGTGCGTTGAATTCACTATCCTTGTGGATATTGGGAAACGTAGAAGGACCAGCAAAATCATAAAGCATTTTTTGCTCTCATACCATTTCTTCATAATTTCCCAAATTAGCCATCTCGTTGGGAACATACCTCGATGTTCCTACGTTTTGCGGCAACAACTTTGGCTCAATTGGTTCGTTTTGAGAAGTACAGTTGTAGTAGTTTTCAACAAAACCATGTGTATATAAATGCCAACAAACCTCTCAACCTTCAACAAATTTGTTATTTTTATACTCTGTACAAGGACATCTTATTTTACTTCCATCCATATAGCGTGTTTGCCCTTGTGCGAATCTAATAAATTCGTTAACTCCATTTTCGAAAACTTTTTTCAATCCTCTACCATTTTCCTTGTAGCGGTCATACATCCAACTTCTAGTTTGTCTATACATTGTGCCTGAATATTAAAAAATATCTTAATGATTTTTTTTGACAATATATCTTAACAAAATTAATTTATTAAATTTACAAATTAACATCTCACATTGTATCTCACAAATTTACAAAATATCTTAATGATTTTTTTTATAGTACATCCAACCTTTATATTGTATATCTCACGTTTTAAAGCTAACATTACAATTCAATCAATATAATTAAGACAAATACTATTGATAACAACTCGTAATATGGATATGATCAAATTAATTTAAAAACAGAATGGTCGAAATTTACATACCTTAAGTACAATGACGATACCAAGTAATACGAGTATAAAGTAAGAAATCCAAATAGAAACCTCCAGATATCAAGTAATATAACTTCCAACTTCTATCCAGGATTCATCATACACAAATATTAAAGAGATCATTTTGAGAGATGTAGTATGTTTCATACACCAAGCATGAATTTGTAGAATAAGTAGGCACGGATCTTGGGACGGAAATACCCCAGCCAAAACGTGCCAACGGCCCTCATTGTCTAGGATATTGGCACGGAAATTCATTGAGGCAGAATGTGGGACGAACAAATTAACGGTTATATTTTGGCACGCTTTTTGGGTCCGATATACGCCTGCCAACATAAAGGCTACATTTTGGCACGGATATAAGGACGGAAATAGGGTGAGCTGAATTTGATGCGGCGTTGGCACGGATGTAGGCACGGAAACGGTTGGCATGGAATTGAACCGCACCAACTTCAAACAAAAAGCGACACCCGTTGGGTCGGGCAGAGTTCTCTGCCAACTTGTCTCGGAATTTGCGAAGGATATAGCCACAAGCCAACTGATTTGAAGTTTTTTCGGTCTTGGCACGGAAGTAGGGCCGGAAAGTTCGAGACAACCTGCGTGGCACGGATTTATCCGTGCCAGAGGCGGAATAAATCGACTATTTGGGCTTTCCGCGCCCAAATTCGCGTCCAAATTGTCTAGGATATATTTCGTGCCTAAATCCGTGTCTATAATGATTTTTTTTTGTAGTGGATGTTTTTACTTGGACTGTAATTTGTTGATCTGGTCTGGTCTGGTCTGAACTGATCTGATCTGGTTTCTTTGTATTTTAATAACTATTCAAGTCTAGCCTGATCCTGATCTGAACTGGTCTGGTCTGATCTGGGAGGAATTTAAAAACATCCTAACGACGGAAACAAACACAGGCATAGTGAGTATGAACCTACGCAGCTTATCTTACGATTATCAGTTTTAGACCCACTCAAACTTATTTCCCAAAAGTATATTATACGTACTCAGCTCGTATTTTATTTATACATTTCCCTTTTTAAAATTATCCAAAAATATGCATCTTTTTCTAAGACCTTTTTTTCCATGAACTAGTATACTTCCCGTGCGATGCATGCACGTGATATAAATACTACAGAGTACTTAGTATTTGTTTACAAAAAAAAGATCACTATATCATGATTCGTCCTAAAATTAATTCTTTTACAAAATTTTCTTTACATTTTTCTTTTTGATTGATAATGTTTCTCTCTTTTTATCACGTACAAACACACATGCAAATTCACTCCATTAGCAAGCCTCTCACGTCAAAATGAGAATAGAATATTAAATCGGAGATAATACTAAAAGTATTTCAATTAATATTTATTAGATTCAATTTAAGTTTATTATTCTTCATATATGATATTCATGATAAACCTTTTTGTCATCTTCACTTCAAGTGATCTACAAATATGAAAATTGAAAACACATTCATATAATTTTTTGGAACATCATATATATCAACAATTGATCCCCTATGTGCTTTTTTCTCAATCTCTATACACCATGAATTGTTTTTTTCACCAATTAAGTAGATAAAAAGAAAAGAAAGTAGTGAGATGATATTATAATTAAAATCATTATATAAGGGTCAAATATCATTCGTTTCATGCCATGCACATAATATATTATTCGATGATGTTCATCTAATATAAAATGGTAAAGAGGTACAAAAAAATCATATATAATGACAGTAGGCTCATACATCCGTGCGTACCAGAGGCTCAACCTTATTTCAGTTTCTGTGACCTCCACCAAGTAAACTTATTTCAAAATTTATTTATATGTGCTCATTGATTTTAAACCTTATACTCATTAGTGTGTTAATGGATTTTAAGCCTTATACTCATTTGAGTTTAACACAGGGCCGGCCATAGGGGGAGTTACCCTAGACAAGTGTCTAGGGCCTCCAAATTTTAGGGGCCTCTAATTTATAAAATAAGCTTATTAATATTATTTAGGAAACTTTCTCTGGCCGTCAACATTTGGGATAGTATCATTTGGAATTTTTTGATGATTTTTTTTTAGAATCTTATTCATTATGTCTAGTTTAGTCATACCAAATTTCACCTAAAAATTCAATCGGGAAGACATTCAAATGAATTCTTGAAGATAACTGTATAGTTAAAAGCGCATTTATCTTCAATAATTTATTTGAATGCTTTCCCCGTTGAATTGTTAGCTGAAATTTGGTATGAGTAAACAAGACTTAATGAATAAGATTCTCAAAAAACTTCATCAAAACATTCTACCGGGAACTGCCCCAAATGGCAACGGCCGGGCAAAGTCTCTTATACAAGGACTTATTTGACCTTTTTTTGTTAGTATGTGGGCTTATTTGCCCCTTTTTCCTTTTTTTTCTTTGTTGGCTAGGGCAGTAGGGCTAGGGATTTAGGATAATGAGTATTCTCAATATATTTGAATGCTTATTGAATAATTGAAATTGTAATTTGTTATTTTGATTCATCGAAATATTGATTAATTTTTATATTTGATTAAATTTAGTGAATTAAATTTATATCTATGAACCATTAACTTATATTTAGTGATAGTATTATTTTGAATGAAATTTTATGTTTTGTGATGATTGGAAAACAAAATATGAATCAAAATGTACAAAGACAAAGAAAAAAATTAAGAAATGATTTGGTCATGAAATCACTTTCCGGCTCTATCAATCGGTATGTTGTACGTAAGCACAAAACCTTCTCCCTCTAGGGCTCTTTGTATTTTTTCATCAACTTTGATCTTCTGATTTCGAAGAATATTCTCACTGTGTTAATAGTATATGATGTATTTTATATGTAATTTACTTATATTTAATTGCTATTTTTTATATCATTGGATTAAATAAAACATATTTAAAACAAAATTTCTACATGACCGTCTAGGGCCTCAGAATTGCTCTAGCTGGCCCTGGTTTAACATAAAACTCAGTTCTAATGTGTTCAACCCCTTTCATTGAAAATCAGTATTACACACATAAGTTAATTCCCCACTTCTTCTGGATCGAACGGTGAAGCGATCTTCATTGAAGAAGTACGTAAGAAGCTTCCGGTGTGAAGCCGAATTTTCTTCTGGTGCGAGGCAACGAAGCCTAAAAGTAAAAAAAAAGGTTAGATGTACCGTGTGGCGTGTCCACGATACAAGAGGCTGTACGATGTATTTTACTTTTTAAGTCTCGTTCGCAACCCAATTACGTAATTTTGAACATAAATAAAGAGCATCTCAAAAGAAAATTATAATCAAGACTATTAAAGAACCAAGACTATTCTCGATGTCATAATAGACCCCCAAATAGGTTTTTGGTGGAGAAATGGTCCTAAATAGGAGCTTAAGTTCTCCTATGCAATTAAATAAGATCTTGACTTTTTTTACTCCTAAATAGGACCTAATTTTCCGTGTCTACCATATTTGCCCTTTAAGTCTTTATTTTTGCTTCTCAGACCGTGTCAACAAATTCTCATAGGGTTCTAGCCCATTTATCTACAGCAGCGATGACAATGACGCCCACGAAATCCCCGAACGCTGATCTCGACTCTGATGTTGAGAATAGTCCAACTCAGACTTCTCTACTAAATACGACCCTAATCCTGATACCACTTCCGACGTATTGAGCTCCCCCTCGAGCCCGCACGCCGTTTGCTTGTATAGGTTTGCCGCAGACTCTTTCGGTGGGGCGTTTATGGGTTCCATTTTCGGATACGGTGCGGGGTTGATAAAAAAGAAGGGCTTCAAAGGGTCTCTTGCCGAGGCAGGATCATCTGCAAAGACATTTGCAGTACTGTCCGGAGTACACAGTGTTGTGGTTTGCTTTCTCGAGAGGCTTAGAGGAAAAGACGATGTAATTAATGATGGTGTGGCTGGATGTTGTACTGGTCTTGCTCTGAGTTTTCCAGGTGCACCACAGGCTCTACTGCAAAGCTGCCTCACTGTTGGGGCATTTTTCTTCATTATCGAAGGCCTTAACAAACAGCAGCCTGCCTTAGCGCTCCCGTCTCCCTCCTGCCTCAGAGCCTGCCAACAGCCATTGCTCCTTCCCTTATCACTTCATCTGCCAAATGAGCTTAGTGACTCTTTCGCTTTCTTCTTCCAATCCCTAAAAAGACATGGGAAGAACAATAAGGGCCCTATCTAGTGCAATTAAGATCAATTGTTATTTCTTATTTTGGAGTTCTTTGTGAAACCTATATGTGGATGAACGTATAAACATTTCTGTGTTGTAACAACAAAAGTTAACTTGTTTGCTGATGTAGAGATGATGTGTAACACCCTCATTTTTCCCTCCCAAAATAATACTTGAAATAATAATATATTGATAACAATCTTGATTTATTCTTTAAAAATAGATAGAGTTTTGCAGCGGAAATAACAGTAATGGAAAAAGGGTGTGTTACCGCCACACCCAGCCCTCAACTTGGCTGGATGTTAAGGCTATCCACCATGAGTTCAACCGAATTAAAAACTTGAATTCAAAATCTACTAACATTATTTAATCTAAGTGAAGACTACACTAAATTCTTCTAAAGCGCTCTCCAGGTTCATCAAACATCATGAGCTTCGTATTCATCATTACCTGCACAAATAAAGTGCAGAAAACGAAACAAAGAAAAGGAAACAAAAATTAGCTTTAGAGCTAAGTAAGTACTACCCAACCCCGTAAAATAATCAGGTTTGACAAAAATAGTTTTTCATATAATACTATATATAAAAATACTCACACCACCGAAATTCTTTTCAAAACATTATTTATCAACAATCTCAAATACCCTTATAATAAAAAAATAATATTTATAAGCTCCCAACAATTAATTAATATCTCAAAAGAAGTATCACTTTTCAAAATAACTTTTGAAGCTAAAAATATCACCATTCCGAAATCAATGTCACTTTCAGATTCTTTTAAGATGGACGAAACTCAAGATTTCTCGAGCCCAATGAATCGTTGTTGTGTACGACTCATCCCAGAATTCCGGCTCCCACCGACCACCAATTGGAAACTGAACTTCACCCTTAAGTGTGCACACCCCCTAAAAGGGATTCCAAGCCCTCCGAGTAGTAAGAAGTCCAAGTAGTTCGGACAACGTCCCCCTACCTCACAATGGGTTAGAAACCCGGGTAATTAGAAACTACTACCGCGGCCACCAAAGAACTTTTAAAGTTCTCAAAAGAAATACCGGGAATCTCCCGCCACCAATATTTACCGGGATTTCTCCCGCCACCAATAATCATCATAAACCTAAACTAAACCCGCGGTATATAGCTCTAACCACCCACACCTCGTGTTTCTCTCGAGATGTCAATAATTATTGAAAAACATTATTCCTTGAAAATCATCTCTCTATATATAGTCTTACAGAATATCTATTTAATAGATACGTCCACCAAAAATTCACATTCATAAATACTCCAAAATTCTTTTACATAAAAATTCACTCCAAAGTCATACTAGGGATTAAATCCCAAAATATACCTTCAATATTTCTCAAATTCTTAGTCACCCAAATAGTACACATTCAAAATTCACACTTAATCACATAATGCATAATAAACATATAATATGAGGAAACAATTTTGGATTGGCAGAGAAACTTACCTTAAGTCCTGATGCTCCTAGTTATCCTCCTCTAATCCGGTCTCTAGATAATCATCTTTTTAATTAAATATGATAAATTAGTCACTTATTCTATTTGTAATTACTTTACCCGATTTTCTCCTTTTATTTTATTATTTGCATCAACTTTGGTTAATCACTTTTTATTAATCAAATTACCTTATTAATTCAGCCATTAATTACAATATTTGAATTCTAATATTAAATAAAATATCCGAATATAATTAACTACAACATCCAATTTTTATTCAATAATCACCATTAATTTACTCTACTCATAAATTATTATCTAATTACTTTATTTATATTAACCCATTAATTTATGAATTTAAATATTTTAAATATTTATATGAAGTCCGAATATCTAATAATTAATCATAAAAATTATTAATTGAATTAGTCCACTAATTACATAACTAAGTTATTTATTAAGTCTACATATAGTCAATTATTTATGCTAGTTAACCCATCCTTATTTTATTTTCCTTATTTTATTCCAACATCATTTTTAGTCCAGAATATTATTTTTCAATCTCAGTGATTTATTTATTTCACCATTAATATTAATATTTCCTTATTTAATTACTTAACTAGTTTTATATGGCCTAATTTAAATAAATAGACTAAGAATCGACTTTACAAATTAATAACCGTCTATAACTATAATTTGGGTCTATATTTGACCTAGGTTGTCCAGATATCTATTTTATAATTATTTCCATAATTATTCATTTAATTTCATATATCTATTAACCGGTTTAATTACAATTAAATATACTAAATCTTAATATTTATTAATTATAAATGGTCCATAAGATCCTAGTTAGTCATATATTTATCCTAGTTTACTCCAACATTTATTTCATAATTATTTTCGTTATTTAGTTAATTATTTATTAAATGTGTATAAATTGGTCCAATTACAATTAAATCAATTAAAAATAGCTAAAATATTAATTTTCAATTCTGGTTGGTCCGAATATGTATATTTATACTAGGTATTTAATTTATATTTTTCCAGATTTTATTTATTTGATTTACTATTTTATTTTTAATTTTTATTAAAACTGGGTCGAACTGGCCCATTAAACCGACCCGGCCCAAGAGTTCTGACCCAGACAACTGGGTCATCTTCTCCAGGTCGATTCCGGCGACTTCGCCGGAAACTAGAAAACTCCGGCGAGCTATAACTTGACTTACAGATAATGGATTTCGACGATTCAAGTTGCAAAATGATCCTTGCGGCGAGACGAAGCTCCTCCACCCCTATCTACGGCAAAATATCTGCTTTTTATAAAGACCCGCTTCCACAACTTGCAACTCCGGCGAGCGATATCTCTCTCGTTTCACGACCGTTTTCAACGATTCTTTTTCCGTTGGATTCGTATCACGAAGGGGAAGGTTTGAGAGGTGTTTTCAGGGCTTGGTTCTGGCTAAAACGGTGGGTCAAAAAAAAAATATATACGTATATATGTATGTATATTTCGCAGGTTTGAATGAATAAAATCGCAGGTTTGGCTTGCTATTTATAGGGAAAGATGAGAGTTCCGGAATGTGTTAGAGTTTGAGTTTTAAACAGCTTCTTCCGGCCCTATCCTTCCTTGCTTAGGAGTATATACGTACGTAGTTTATATATTTTAGGAGTTTATATACGTACGTAGGTATAATATCTTAGGAGTAGGTTTCTACTACATTTTATTTATTATAATATTTTATTTTGTGTATTATTATACCTAATTTAAAATATATATATAAAAGTTAATTTTTTTATATTAAAACGTTACATCTATTATCGGACCATTTTTATCTGACTAAAACGTCGTAAACTTGGAAATTTTTTTCTGGTTAGAATGTCACAACTGTTAAATTTTTATCTGGTTAGAATGTCACAACTGTTAAATTTTTGTTTGACTTACTTAAAAATTAAAATATTATTTCCGTAACATTTTATCTGACTTATCTGACTAATAAAATTTATTTTTATTTTTATTTAAATTTTTGGAGTGTCACATGATGGGTTTTCCATATTTCCTCCAAAAATATATATATATATATATATGTATAAGTGAATTTTTCTTTTGTAGCAGACTTGTTGCATGAAATGCATGTGTGAAAATTCTCCCTGTTTTTCAATTTTTTTACTCAAGACCTCCAGCTTTCTCACGTCAATTTTACAATGTTTTGGAAACGTTACACTTGGTGAAAATAAAAATTACTACGTATATTTTAGAGCTTTGGCATTAGTTATAACAATGTCATTTTCATAATGATTGACATTCTTATGACATTGTTATTGACATTTTTATGACATTAACATTGACATTCTTATAACATTGTCATTGACATTCTTATGACATTGTCACTGACATTGTTTTCTATTGACATTCTTATGACTTTGTCATTAACATTCTTATGACATTGTCATTGACATTGTTTTCTATTGACATTCTTATGACATTGTTATTGACATTTTTATGACATTAACATTGACATTCTTATAACATTGTCATTGACATTCTTATGACATTGTCACTCACATTGTTTTCTATTGACATTCTTACGACGTTGTCATTAACATTCTTATGACATTGTCATTGACATTGTTTTTATTGACATTCTTATGACATTGTCACTGACATTTTCTTAACCTGACGACATTTTTATACATTTTTATGACATTTTCATTGGCATTCGCATTGTGCACTTTGACCATGCAAGTGTTAACATCTTTTTTTAATATTTACTACAAAAAGTTTTATGTATATTATCATTTAACACTTTATTATAATTGAGAGTCCTTAATCTTGAATTTAATGTCATCCTCCTTTCATGAATTTTAATAATATTTACATAACTTAAATAACAGAGCTATTCTGCATTATCCTCATTGAAAAATATTTAAAATGTATATATTAGAAAAAGTTTTCGACCCAGAAAATTGAATTCATTATATGAATTCATAAAAATGAATTAAAAAACTAGAAAAGGAAAAATAATAACTAAGAAATTGAAACGTAAGACAAGAGAATAGAACAAAAAACAACATAGCAGGCACGTACAGATGGATAAAAGGGAGGAAGAAGAACGCAGAAAAAGAAGAAAAAGAATAGGAAGAAGAAAGACCGGGGGAGGAGGAGAGGAAGAAGACGAGACTAAAAACTGAAGAAGAAGAAGAAGAAAAAGAAGAGAGGAAAAAGAGAGGAAGAAGAAGAAGACCCACTGGCGATCGCTTGGGTGATTACTCTCGCCGGCGACTGCTCCGGCCCCAACCTGCAGCAGATCGGCATGAAACGAAGCAGGCATCGACGACTGATAAGTGAATTCACGCTATAGATAGATCGGTCACCAATTCATTGTCGTTGCTGACGATGAATGGATGCTGCGTATGTTGGCAGCAACATGTTCAGGGAGCGTCGTTGGTAAGCTCAGGGTGATTTTGTCCGTTACTTAAAAATTGGTCCTATTTAAAGTTTAAAAAACTCCGGGTCGTATTTGCATTCCTAGACATACTTTTAGTCCTATTGAAGTCTTTTTCCCTTTTTGGTCACAACTTTCAACCGTCTCCGGTTAGAACAAAGGAAATCATCCTACTCCGTACAAAATTATAACTTGATATTCCAAACTAAGATTAGTATGGCTTTCTTCCCGAAATAAGAGATGTTACTGTCATGTATGAAAAATATTGTCATTAATTATAATAAATATTGTCATGTTAAATGTACTGTACTGCAACTATTTGATAATCACGCCTACAAGATGACAGTAAATACTGTCATGTTAGTTCGAACACTATTTTTTGGTATCATTAACACTCTATATGGAGGTAGTAGTATTTTTTAAATAGTCATCTTTGTTATGCACACTATTTGTACACAAATGGTAATTGTCTGTGTATACAAACAATTGAGACCAAAATTCTGCATTTAAACTTGTGAGTCACACTAAACTTTTATAAAACAATTGAAAAAATATGGAGATAGTTTTATATCGAAGTTTTATAAAAATTATCCTATAAAACTATGACAGACACATTTTTGAATTTTTATAAAACTATGACACATGACACATTTTTATATGGACCAGAATTTTATCAAAATTGTGTGACTCATAAGCTTAAATGCAGAATTTTTATAAAACTTTTATAAAAATGTGTCATAGTGTGATCAAAACTTTGATATAAAACTATCTCCATAGATATTACCTCCGTCCCATTTATATTGTCTCTTTACGGTTTACGATGTTTGACCTACGATAAAGCAAACAGATTCCTGTCCACACCCAAATTATATCTAGAAAAAAAATTACATAAACAACATTTAAAGCTTTACAAAGTCGCAAAAACCTGAATCAAATTTGATAAAATTTATATATATAAAGTAATAAATTAAGAGTGATTTGTGTTGACCAAGTAAATAGAAATTGAGACAATATAAATGGGACAGAGGGAGTAATTTTTATAAAACATTGATATAAAAATGTGTCATGGATCATAAGTTTTATAACTTTTTATAAAACTTTTATGAAACAAATGTGTACATCACCCTTAATGTCATCCCTTAATGTCATTCCTCCTTGACACATTTTTGTACATCACCCTCATCCCTGCATCATTATAATCCCAAATTTTTTAGAACTTTTATAACTTTTTTATTTGTTCTCCAAATTTTTCAAAAAATATATCAAAATTTATGAATTTTTATTATCTTTCATATGCATGACACCAATATGTAATATATAAAATGAAAAAATCTTAAGTTTTAATTATTGGAGTTATCTTGAGCCTGAAAAAACACAAAACACAAATGTTTTATTCATGGAGCCTATACAAATAACTGAATATTCCATAATAAAACTTTACTTGGACTAAGTTCATTTTTTGTTGACAGAAAAATGTAAGAAAAATTAATGAAATTTATTTATTTTACATCGAATTATGTATTTTTCATTTCATAATTATTTAGGGAAAAAATTCAATTGAAAAAATAATTTAACAAATGTTTTACTAAATTGATATGTGAAAAAATATTCTGAGTGTATTTTATTGACGGTGAAGAGATGTAAGGAATAAGAGTCTAAACACTGTTTTAATATAGACGGAGTCTATTTTTAACTTTTAAGCCTCCTACCACTACAAATGGTCCAAGAGAGTATGAAGTATGAACTAGAAGTGTATAAATAGCACTGCACCCAGATATTACGACTGGAGTATGAGCTTGTGGAAATCCCAACCCCGCTTCTGCAGCGACCAGCCGACCACTGTCTAGCTCTTCCGTGTAGCTACCTCCTCACGGCGGTTTCTCAGATTCTCCTTCGAAGCTACTTCTGTTCAAGAAGCTGTCAAGGTGGAAACTGCTTTGACCGAATTGAATTACCCCCACCCGCCTCTGTTAAAAGGAGTTTTGCATTTGGTAATTTGAGTTTGCACCCCATATTATTGTCTAAATTGAACTTTGCACCCCGTTTTTAAAAATCTTTGTTTTTGCACCCCATCCCCTTATAAAAAGACAAAAATGCCCTCAATCAGGAATATGTTGAAGGTCAACATAATTGTTAATAGAGGGACATTTTAGTCTTTTCATATGAGGTTGGGTTCAAAAACAAAGATTTTTTAAAAATGAGGTGCAATAAAAAATGTTTCTTCTAAAGAATGCAATAAAAATGGAGGTGAAAGACACCCAACCTCATTGTTAAATGAGAGTTTAAAAATGGACATCTTTCTTATAATTTAACAAAGATTTTTTAAAAATGGAGTGCAATAAAAAAAGTATGCAATCATTTTTTAAAGAATTGATTTTTAGAAACAATGTTGAACAAATTGACTGAAAATTTAATTAACATTAAAACCTATTTTTTGAACGTAAACCTATTTTTATAGAAAAAAAGCAAGCAGAAGAAGGCTCATTAAGAGATCTATACGATTAGAGATATGATTGTTGATCAGCCATCGTATACGGAATAGTAGTTAGGAAATTGAAATACTATACACATCGTATACGGATTAGGGAATAGTAGTTAGGAAATTGAAATACTATATACACGTTCTATCCAGTTGTTATACCGTGGGATCATCCCACGGTGAACATCCTACTCCCACATATAAAATGGTGTCATTTAGGTCTAATTTAACAAAATTCGCGTGAACGGTACTTTTACTTTTGTCTAATTTTTTTCATGGTGTAAATCCTTTGTATTGATATGTAACTTGCGTTATTGTAAAATGTAAATCCAGTGTTTTCAAATGTAACTCATGCGCTGGAGTATGTGACGTGTTTTACTCATTTTTTTGAAAGAGTAACATGTTTTACTCTCTCAACTTGTTATACCACTTGAAATATAGTTTTATAAAATTATTTTTAAAAAAATCAATCTATATTTTTTATTTCTATAAAATGATTTTTTATAAAAATAATTTTTCTTTGAATAGAAGGAGCTTATTTTGTTGTGTAACTCGCATTATATTGTGGTGTAACTCGCATTATGAAAAATGTAAATCACGTGTAAGTGTGATGTAACTTGCTGAGAAAAGTTGACATGTAACTCACATTCATAGATATGTAACTTGAGATAAATGGAAATGTAAACCCTTTTAATAAAAATGTAACTTTCTTAGATACCCATGGATGACCATCCCCTGCATAAACTTGAACAAAAAAAATTGAACAAATCTGATATCCCAATCTACTTTTGAAGAAAACTAGCCCTGCCCAAAAGAAGAGAACTACAGAGCATTCTTCACAAAAAGAGAACTACAGATCAGAGCACTTGAGACGGGCGAGCAAAATAGAGGTGACCGGATTGGAGCTCTTCTTCGGCGCTGATGGTGGAAACATCGTCGGAGTTGCTGGTCAGTCACTGCCTTTCTGGTTGCACGCAGCACTCGGACGGCGCACGACAGTAAAGAGTGTTTTGGTTTCTGGCTTTCTGCTCTAATTGCTCTTCCACAGTAAACTGAGAGGCGTGAGAGCTGGTCTTCGGTGAATGATTTCGCTCTGAATCGAAATTGGATAGGGTACGACTTTGCGAATCAGAAGAAGGCGAGAGACTTTTATTAATAGAAACGACACCGTTTGGGATCGGCACACCATGCACATGGTGGGCCGATCCCACGGTATAATCTGCGCGTTCTGTTCCATATGAAAGAGAGGAGTGTCCAAAACTGGAAAAAAGGTGGGCCTACCATTATTAGCCATGCGCGGAGATAGGATGTTTTTGGATCGCAATTGTCTCATCTGTTCTGGTCTGTACTGGTCTGATCTGGTCTGATTTCTTTGTATTTTTATAAGTGATTCTGGTCTGGTCCGTTCTGAATACTTCCACAAATTGCAGCCGTAAAACCCTAGGATGAAAGAATGGCAGGTTTAGGGAGCACTGTGAATTTCAACCTCTGTTCACTCTGTTCAGTACTCAATCGAGGCTATTAAGGCCCGACCTTTGGGATCACACATTCATATATGTATTTATATCTTTGAAAGAGAGTGTGAGTGAAAGAGCAAGGATGGATAAGACTATAGTCACACTGGATAATGGAACCACATGCTCAGCATGGAATTACAACGGGCAGAGATTAGCGGCTGGTTCGATTAATGGAACTTTGGCTATCTACGATTCAACTGATCCAGATTCCTCAGTTTTTAATTGTTCTTCAAGATTTGCGGTGTGTCATTCTTCCTTCTCGCTCCCTACTTCAAATTTATTACTTCCGCTTTATCATTCTTTAGTTAATTCGCGTTGCTCTTTGGATTCCAGGACCTCATTTTTTGAGATGAATGTTCTATTCTCTTTGTATATATATTAGTAGTTGTTGGATTTGTGGATTATAAATGCTTCATTGAATAGTTTGGGCCGTGATTCTCTTCCGGACCACCTGTTGTGGTCTTGGAGAGGTAAAGAATGTATTTTTACCTGTGGCCTGATCAGAATAGGTAGCTGATGATAATGTGTCAGAAAAAAATAACGTTTTTTTTTTTAGAAATTTCACAATCACAACTACATGAAAGCTTACCTGTTTATTTGTTATCAGAAAGAGTAATTATTGCATGATGATGATCTGAGTAGTTCTTAATCATTTAAGCAGGTAAACTGCAACACAGTTTGATTAAATTTTCTTTGTATGTTTCTTTGTAATTTAATGAGGAAGGTCCATGAGACTGGTTTGGCCAAGATTGTCTGGGTTCCACCTGAGTATGGCGATGGAGTTGCATGCATCAGTGATACTGGGACTTTGTCACTGTGGGAAGAAGTATCAGAAGGTAACCCTGCTGTTTTATGTGATCTTCTTAACTAGGACTTTGCATCTGTCCTTGATGCCTTCCTTTTCTGCTTGAGTGATTTTCACAACTGCTTGTCATATTTTGTAGTATTTTTCTTTTTCTAGATTCTGAGGCTGTTCAATGGGTGTTGTGCAAATCCTTTGACAAAAACTCAAGCCGAGTTCTACATATCCAATTTGGTGTCTCTCTCAATAGCCTGAAATTGGTGAGTTGATTTTGTTTTAGCAGGGTTTCTATCTTATCACTGTAGTCATTGTAGCAGATCAGATCAATCAAAGGACGACATAAGTGATGAGATGAGATGCATATGTGTTAATGAGTTTCTTTTCTTCAATGTAATAGTGCTAGAATTTCCGACCATTGTTCAGTTTCTGAGATTCCATTACTTTTAATGGTTGTTTGATAAGCCAGTTTTGAAATCAAGCCAAAATAGTAGAAAATGTGAGAACACAAAAAAATATGGAATGGATTTCAGAAGCAGAGAATAGAAAGTAGTCTATCAAGAAGTTCCAAATTAGTAAATATAGGCTTTTGGAAGGGTTCTTTCAAGAAGTAATTAGTTGGACCAGTAAGGCTGTAGCTTTTACCATCTGAGTTGCTATTTTCAATATTAAATTTGAGGTCAGATATTTTTTCAGAATTTGTTTAGGAAGACTGTTAAATTCTAAGAATTTGGTTACCATGGTTAATGTTCCTTCTACATATTTCCTGATATTCTTTCTACTGAATATTCACATTGATCCATGGTATAGCTGGATAGTAAGTGGCATTTACAAGGTATAGGATGTATGTTAAATGGACCATTAGCTTCTTATATTTTACAAAGCATATGATATAGAATATGAATTCATTGAATGTTTCAGACAAATATGGTGGGAAGGAGAGAAGGGGAGCATCCAGAGATTGAGATGCTTCCTGATATAATCTTCCTAAAGTAAATCTCATATTCTGCTTGTGACACTTGAGCTAGTTCTTCAAGTATATGGCTATTTGCATTGAGAGACATTGTACATACACATAATTGATCATGAACAGTGTTCATTTTTATTCGTGTACTCTGCTAACATTGTTCATCTTTCATACATGTAATCTGATACAGTGGTGCATATTCTGTTTTGTCGTGATTGTAGAGAATGTGAGAAAGGTCACTACTTTAAGACTTTATGGAGTTTAGACTTCACTATTTGTTGCTAAGCTTCATAATGTATTTATTCACATGCAGGTAGTTGCATATTCTGATGGCCAAGTCAAAATATTTGAGCTTCTAGATCCATTAAACTTGAGTAGTTGGCAGCTTCAGGTTTGCTATGTTGTGTTGTGCTTTTTTTTTTAATGCTTTGGACCTGGATGTGCTTGTACAGTCTGGCATTCGACAGTATCCTACAATGTTAGTTTCAATTTATTAGTGTTTCCATCCTTTGAAATTTTTACAGCTAATGTTCCTGAATTTCATCCTCTTAATCAATAGGGACCCTAAGATTATCTAGGATTTTGTATTTTATGATCTTAGGACAATTATTTACCTAGTACGGCATTTATGCTTTCTCATAGGCGAACTTAGGTTCCTGAAACAATGCTCTGAACCTCACTCTTGGTAAGAGATTGTTAGTCTCGTTGGTGACTGCAGGTGCCTGTGATATGTTTTATTGTATTCAATATGTTTTGGTAACATTGCAATTAATTGGTACAAATTTCTGAGCATCATATGTCATATGTGGTCATATTTTTTGAACTTTCTCATCGTATATTTCAAACTACAGAAATGTGCTATGGGATAAAACATTTGGGCATGGGTTTTACAGGCTGAGTTTCAGAATGCCATCGATTCCATATCTAAAATTGGGAAGATTTTATGCCTCTCTGCCTCAATTGCTTGGAACCCTTCGAAGGGTGAAACCCAACCGTCAAATTTTGTTCTGGGATTTAATTCTGACACCCCGCAGTTGAATTCCTCCAAGGTATGTGAAACGTATTGTTCTTGGTTTCTTTCATAGGTTGAGTATTCAACCTGTTAGGCTTTTTACTTGATCACTGACCTAATTGTGCACAACCGCGTGGTCTGTCGCTTTTGTTCATAGATTCTGCCAAACTAACTTCCTTGTTTGGTTTATTCCCTTAAAACTTTGTCATTTTTGAGTTTCTTTGCGAATGGTTGTAAACTTTGGTCAATAGTTTTGATTAATACGGAGTATATTTTTGTGAGTTATAACTTTTATACTTTCGTGTTAGCCGATCCCAAAATCTTTTGGGACTAAGGCTTGGATGTTAATGTTGTATAAATTTCATACATAAAGGAGAGTACTTTTTATAAAGAACATTGTCATATCATATTCATATTATAAATAATTTCTTGTTCATATATGAACATTGGTCATTGGTCAAAATTTGACACTATTTACCAAGAAAGTCAAGGATGACTAAGTTTCAAGGGACAGAGAGAGCATATGATTGCATAGACGGAGACACAAAGGAGAGCTGTAATTTACTGGATATGTATCAGTAGCAAAGTGTAATAAAGTTGTCTCTTAACACTCTTTTGCAGGTTTGGGAATTTGATGAGCCTCATCAGAGATGGCTTCCAGTTGCAGAATTAGCCTTGCCATCAGACAAGGGTGACCAGGTTTTGGCAATTGCATGGGCCCCGAACATTGGAAGGTAGCACTGACTCCAGTGGACCCCAAAAAACTCCTTTAGGATCTGACGGGTGTTATGACCCCGATAATGATACGTTTAGGTTCGCCAAACACAAACTTAGTTTACTGATATCCTGTTGTAGGCCATATGAAGTAATAGCTGTCTCTACTTACAAAGGGATTGCAATATGGCATGTTGGATCAGAACCTGACCCCGATGGGAGGCTCGCAACTGAGAAGGTTGCATTGCTTTCGTCTTCCTGTGATAATGAGGTAGGTCTACATTTTGACTCTGCTTTGTTAGACCTCCACACTTGTTGATTCCTGAAAGGGACATGCGTGCCTCTCTCGTGTTGTTACCCATCTGTATCCATCATGTGCCTCTCTCTTATAGGTTTGGGAAATGGATTGGGACATGGGTGGAATGACACTTGCTTCTACTGGGAGTGATGGCCTGGTCCGCTTGTGGCAGTCCAACATAGATGGCATTTGGCGTGAAAAGGCAATATTTGATCCCACTGCTACTTAATCCGCTTCATCTTATCACCAGATGTGATTCTGATAGAGTCGTAAGTCACTATCCTTGAAGCAATCTTGTCCTCATTGATTTAGTTCTCTGTATGTATTTTATTAGCTCCACAGCAGACTGCGCTCTCTGCAGAAATTTCTTTGCTGTTGATCTCTGGGCTATCTTTGTATTATTGTTTATTTTTCTTTTTGATTAGTCTTGGGCTTGCTAGCCGAAGGCATGACAACATATGTAGCCAAGGGGGGAGATTACATTTGTGAATTGTGACATACTTCGACGAACTAACACGTGGGGTTATTTAACACTCAAGAAATGAATGCAGCTATTTTATTCTAGTTATTTTTATTTTAGTATTACTGTGAACGGATTATATTATTAAAGGTTAGTAGTGATTATGGAAGAGAGCTAGAGAGGCACCGAGCATGCCTGAGGATAAGAGGATTGTAACTTGTAAGCTCACATCCATGCTCGGTAAACTGTATTCTGTTCTTTGTAATCAAGCATCATTTCGATGTTGGATTGTCTGAAAAAATAAAGCATGTAATAAATACATAAGTAATTTGTTGAAGACAGTAACAACTTTGCGTATAATATTTGTTAATGATTTGGTATGAAGTTTAGAGCTTTTAAAAATAAAAACAATGGCTTTTATTTCCTAGTCTGGACTCGGGATGAATGGCTCTGATGTTTTGACTTGTGCCCCATTTGGAAAGATTAAGAGTCTGTTTGGTAGCACGAAAATCGGCTGATTTGGCTGATTCTGCTGAAATTTATGAAGTTCTGATTGAAGTGACTGCATTGGCTGATTTTGCTAATTTAAGAAAAAGAATAATTTTAAAATATATTTTATTAGTAAAATAAAGAAAAAATTATATGTAAAAATAGTTAAAATGATCGTCTACCGTAACTTCAGCCAATATAGCCAGAAAAGTAACCCCAACCTTACTTTTTCTGCTTATTACACAATTCAGCGCGTGAAAACAAAATTTACGTGTTTGGTGCAAAAGTTGACTGATAAGCCTGATAAGTCGAAAAACAGTGTTGTCAAACGGCCTCTAAATTTGGAGAAGCTGGATTTAAAAAAAAAATGAACCCTGTGCTTGTATAAAAGTACATTATTTAAACTTCAAATGTCTGGATTTCTAAAGTTGAATGACGAAAATTTGAGAAGGCAGCGTTACATGAAAGAATAGAAGTGGATCTACATTGAGATTTTGATAGTTTGAAATTAGAACAGTTCATTTTTTTCTTAGAATATTTAGAAGAAACCTTTTCTTTTATTTCACACGGTTGCTTTAACTCCAATATTATATAAAGTCCAACCCGTATGAAGTTTCTAACTCTGAACAACGTCAAGGTCTCCAGTCTCCTAGCCCAATTTGAGAAAATTCAACTCCCTATTTCACACAAGTGCTCCCACACTTGGGGATGTTGGTTTTATTTGTTGTTTAAATGTTATGATTCCTTTATATGATATTATACCATGTTGAGTTTAAAACTTCTATTGTTAATTATTACTCCGTACTTAATAACAGTCATAATAATAACAATATTCTTATTAGTATACATCATTCCAAATATAAGTTAAAATATAATTATACAATTTTTAAAAAAATTATGCACTATGACTAATAAATTAGAAATGTGAATATATTTTGAAATAATTACATAAATATGATCAAAATAAAGATGATTTACAAAAATATGACTAATGACTAGAGTAGTAATGAAATCATAGTAATTCATGTTCAAGTTTTGAGCTTAAGTTATCACAACACCACATTGTAGTAATGAATAGTCATATTTATGTAAATATGTTTTATTTTAGTAATATTCTTGTAAAAAACCCATATATTTTTCCTTCTACAGTTTTAATCTGATACTACCTCTGTCCCGAAAATGTTTGTCATTTTGACTTTTCTTGGTCAATGATGACTAACTTTGGACAATGATTTTAATTATTATATTTGTATATAATTTATAAATTTTATAATTTTATAAAAATATTTTGAATAAGGAACATTTTGATATAATTTCCATATTCTAAATAACTTCGTATTAAAAAATATAATTAGTCAAAGTTAGTTGTCATTGACCAAGAAAAATCAAATTTACGAAACTTTTCGGGATGAACGGAGTATATAATTATACATATTCTGCATTTTATTTTTTTAGAAAATATTGATCGAACTTATTGGTTGTTGACTGAATTGACCCTCTGAGTCCGAGTTGACTTCTGAGCCAATAACTTGTTCCGTACACCATCACGTACAATTGTGATAACATGGGTTTCCCATATACGGAGTATTTTTTATCAATTTTTGTCTATGTAGATTTTCACTTTTGCACAATATACTTACAATTGTTTTCAATAACTAAACAAATGTTTTTCTCCATTTTACATTTTAAGTTAAAAGAAGTATTGCTTGAAATTTAGTGTATCACACTAAGAGAGTGTTTGTGATTGCTTCTATTAAAAAAATGATTTTTTAAACGGATGAATTTGTGGGTAATGTTTCTGAGAACGAGGGGAGAGTTCCTATTTCTACTGTGGAGGATCTATGGGACTCCGATGCAAATTAGGAAATATGTGAAAAAACTCTATTGGTCACGAGAGAAAATTGCTTACATACAGAGAATTTGAACATGCAACTCAAAATGTACAAGAGGAAGAATCAACGCTGACATCATATGAGGACTAGATCTCAAACACGAGTGGATTTTTAAATGCTTCAATGTGTGCTCGAGTTTTCTTAGGGAGGGATGTGTGAATGCGGGAACATTGGGTTGGGTTTGGTGTACTCACTTTATTTTGTCATGCTCTTTTTATTTTTCTTCCCTGTATTTTATTTTGCTCCTTCATTAATGAAATTTTATTTTGGCTTAAAAAATGATTTTTTAAAGTGATTTTGGATAAATTGTTTAATAGTAAAAGTTGGTAGTGTTTGAGAACTTAAGTGTTTTTTGTGTAGTAGAAAAAGTGAATTTGTCGGTGTAAAGCAAAGTACCGAGGAAAATGGAGTGATGAAGATACGAATTTTACAAAGAAAAAAGAGATAAAAAACCTAAAGCACAAAACTAAGATGAATTTGTCCCTTCGTGTATTACAAAACCTGCAAAAAAAGATTAATATGAATTTCATCAAACTGTGATAATAACCCTTTTCATGTGAGTTCTCATATAAATCTCTATTTATCTTATTGTTATCATGTGCCTACATTTCTGTTAATTCTTATAACCACAATAACAGCAATAATCCAAAACTTGGGGGGTAATAAAGTTTTGTCCTAAGAATCCAGATTGCAGTCATGAGTAGTATAAGTGCCCGTTTGGTGAGCCCTTTTTTCGGCTTATCAGGCTTATCAGCCAGCTTTTTCACCAAACACGTAACTTTTGATTTCACGCGCTGAATTTTGTAATAAGCAGAAAAAGTAAGGCTGGAGTTACTTTTCTGGCTGTATCGGCTGAAGTTACTGTAGAGGACCATTTTAGCTATTTTTACATATAATTTTTTCTTTATTTTATTAATAGAGTATATTTTAAATTTAATTTTGTTATGAATCGGCAAAATCAGCCAATACAGCCACTTCAACCAGAACTTCATAAATTTCAGCAGAATCAGCCGATTCAGCCGATTTCAGTGTTACCAAACGGGCTCTAAGTGTAAGACCAGAAGCAATTTAAGCTATTATTAATCTGATGTTTGGAAGAAAATATGAACAAAAAATCAAACCCCAAACCCAAAAAGCCATCATAATTCATAAACATCATAACCGTGAGGAAAATGTATGGGAAAATACCTTTAAACACTTCCATGTCGTGAGCCATGAAAACTGATATTTTGAAAGAGCAGATAGCTAGAACGGATATTCCAAAAGTTTTCTACTAAAATTCATCCAACAGTTTAGTATTTCACCGAATACTAACAAAGATCATTCATTTTGCAATGGTTGTCTGAATCCTTTAAGAATTGCAAAATTTTAGTGCTTTGAGATAACACAATGATATGGAATCTAAAAAAATAGTACGCTAAAATTGTATTTTCAACATGAATGAAGACTTTTAAAGATCATTTAGTTTTTTATGAAACCTCAAGTTCATGAAATCAGGCCAGCCAATTGCAATAGGAAATCCAAAATAAGAGTAAATATTGTATGAAACAATAGGAGCACAACCTCTATTAGAATTCTAACATTTATGATCCGGTGGTTGATCTAGTAAAATTAATATTTGAGTCTATTAAAATTCTTTTCACATTAATATAGAAGATTATATATTCAAAAAAAATTATGCGGCCGGGAATTGTAATAAAAGAATACTCCACAAGTGAGAATTTATGCTTTGACATGCTCAAGCGGAACTTTTGGCGTGTTTTTAAGATATCCTCAATTTCTAATTCAATAGAATACACATAGACCTAAGAAATGACATAGCAGTCATGAGTACTTCATAATACTACAGACTTAATGTATACTAATATCACTACGAACTCCAGAAAAGTAGTATTTCAGAAATTCATACATAGAAAGCTAAAAAAATAAAACTGATAAACTGAAGTATAAAGACTAATACCATATAAACATTTCATTGGACACCTTATATGCTTTGGTGCTCCTAAAACTCATGTAAAACACTTTCTTCAATACAATTTCTTTATTTTTATCCAAAACAAATCTAGTTTGTCATTGAGAAGCTCTATAAATACTGAATTGATAATATCTACCGCTCTAGACTTCTATCGACTAAACCAGGCGTTGATAATATCTACCGTTATAGACTTCTATTGGCAAATGAAAGCAGAGCCCTTTACTTATTAATTAGACTAAAAACTTGCCACCAAATGCTTTTCCTTTCAGGTTTTCCTATAAAAAAACTTTGTAGTAAAGAAATGATGGAAATAATCAGTTCAAACCAAACAAGCAGTAACCAAACACATTTGCTTCTTTGAAAAATTAGTGACTTACTGTCTTACTGATGTTCCTTTAGATCACATATGTAAACATTTAATCAAACAACATGTGTGCACAAAAATAATGAATGCTGGACTGAAGTTGTATTCACAGAGAATCGAGAAATAGAGAAGTGAAGAATTAGAGAGTACCTCTACTACTTGGGCACCCAAGGATTTGTGTTTGCAAAGCTGAGTTAATGTGGTTGAAAACTACACGTAGCCAGAAATAAACATAAAACTTAAAGCCAAATTATGCAATAATAGTGTTTTAACAAATCTGGAGTTCGACTATGACAATTGAAATCATATTTGATTTAAGCAGTAGAATTGTACGAACTAAACCCATGTTGAAGAGCTTGAACAATGAAGTAAAAGGCTTTACCTTAGAACAATCAATCGAACGACTAAGGCGAAGGTCAGGGCGTGTTCATAACCCCGATTTAAATTACTTACTTGACTGATTAAGGTGTCTTTCCTCTTCGATCCCATCCTATGAGCCCTGCATATATAGTCAAGGTATTAATTGGAGATCTCCTAGTATATGTGAAGAGGTGGGTTCGGGAAGAGCGTTAAATTTGCTGCGTGCAAAGATAAACATGGAAAGAGCGGTAGCATTTATTTTTTTGGATGTGAGCAAAGCTTAAAAATCAGAAAGCCACGTGGCAGTATGATATCAAAGGAGAGAAAGCTGGGAAGAGGGACACGTAGGTTTATTCAGGGGTAGAATTGTCATTGTATGAGCTATTCATTTTCTTATATATAAATAGATAGATTTTGCTTCCCCAAGCTCTTATATACTAATGGGTTCATTTCATTATTTCAAGAGTCCATGTACATGGATTTAAATATGAAAATAAATTATTGTGATAACTAGCTAGTGTCCATGAATTAAATAGATGCATTCGAATTTCGGCAAAACCATTCAATTATTTTACGATCTTTTGTGTCACGATGTACCTTAGATGTGACTTGATAAATATTAAAACTCACTACTAAAAAACAGGCTTACAGTGACACTTTTATAGTGACACTTTTATGTCAGATACCACTATTGATACAGAAGTGTCACTAATATGTAACGCAAAAATATCACCGTCAAATAGTGACACTTTTTTCAGAAGTGAAGCTAAGTATACGTTTTTTCCCCTAAATGGGCCGTTCATGATCTGAGCCCGTCTTCTAGTCTTCTAATCACTTACGTTTTTTCCTAAGCTAGCTAACACACGTACACTTGCCTTTTTTCCTCAAACCCTAAACCATCTTCTTCTCCACATAGCATGTCAGAGATCGATCGATTTACTCAAACCCTACATACGTACGAACCCTAGCTAGAGGAAGACCTCAGATCGATCGATTCTTCTCCTTGAGAGGGAACGAACCCTAGCTACGACCTCAGAGATCGATCGATTTACTCCTCTCTCGATCGATTCTTGTTCTTCAGGGAGTTGGCCGGCTCTGTGGACACAGCTTCGACGGACGACTCGTGGCTTAATTCTCCTCCGTTAACTGAACACCTATGTAAGTCATTCTTCTCCATTTGCCTTCCCTGAAATTAGTCTAACTTTTTTTTCTCGAAAATGGTGACTTTAGTACAATTTTAAATTACTCGGTGTTCATAACTTATTGCATTTCTATGGAGATGTTTTTGCTACGTGTCGTGAGATTGCTTATGAAAATCTTATATTACTTTCAATTGCTTTCCATCTTATGTTGTTAGTCGATATTAATTTAGATTTCCTTGCCTTCTTTAATAAATATCAGCAACGGCTTCTACTTGTTAGTCATATACTTCTATGACTTTAAAAGATTTAGATTCATTGTTATTGAAAATTTTGAAATAATACTTTACTGTAGATACACACACATATGTGTTATAGTATATTTCTTACTTTTGGGGCCAGCAGATAAGTTTGAACACATTTTTAAATATGTTTGTGCTTCAAAAACTAGCATACAATTTGTAAAACTAACACTTATTGCAGATAAGTTTGAAATAGCGTTTGCTTAAACACACAACTTAGTTAGATTCGTTAAAACCTGTAATAATAGTTAGATACAGTTTAGTTAGATATGTTACAATGCAACTTTGACTAAAGTTAAATCATAAACTGATATATTCAAACTTTATAGTTGTATTCATTTAGCCGATTCAAATGTTTTATCCATACAAGTTTCAAATAAACCAACCTGAATATGACGATGTGTCGTTTGCATGTCTGAATATGTATTCGATAATACGACTCTTTAATATAATGTTGACATTATCTATTGAAAGATGAAGTATATTAAATGATGTTCTTATATGTAAAATCTGCTCAAAAATAGTATTGCACGAACTAGCACTTAATTGCATATAAGTTTGAAATAACTTTTGTGCTTCAAAAATAGGCTATACTGAAATGGATCGAGCCGTGTAGAGTTTTTCATGGCCTATTTCAAACTTATCTGCAATAAGTTCTAGTTTTACATATTATATGTAAAGTGCTAGTTTTACATGTTAATTGCTGTTGAAAATTGGTCGATTGAGCCGTGTATTGCACAAACAAAATCTGCTCAAATAGTAATTTTTGTAATGAGTAGTGAACTAATCTGCCATTGTGATATGACATACTAAAATAACCACCGGATAATTGCATGCAAGTAATATGTAAATCTAGTGACTGCAGAGATGAAATTATAGGTCATTAAAGACATTGGTAACAGTGTTATTGATTTTTAATTAAGTTGAGCAGTATATTTTCAGCCTTGTGAAGTTATAATTTGTGAGTTGTTAATGACTAGAGTATTCACATGTCATGAATTGAAGTGTTCTGTGTGCATACATATGTTCTTTGAATAAGTATGTGAAATATGTTGTCTTATAATAATTATCAGGAATCTAGACATTGATAGATCGTGGATAACGGAAGGTAACCGTCTGTCTGAAGCATACATAAATGGAGTTGATGACTTCATACAATTTGCTATTGTTAACTCAGAAAATCGTAGATCATTCAGGTGTCCGTGTAGAGATTGTTGCAACATGGAATTTAGTACTCCTGAAAAAATTAAAGTGCAT
This sequence comes from Cuscuta europaea, assembly GCA_945859875.1. NCBI lineage: Eukaryota > Viridiplantae > Streptophyta > Magnoliopsida > Solanales > Convolvulaceae > Cuscuta > Cuscuta europaea. The sequence continues at coordinate 31,349,269 of CAMAPE010000005.1, forward strand.
TTGTTGAAAGTAGGTTTCTTGAAAACTTACCTTATTTGGAGTAGGCATGGAGAGATTGAAAAAACTCCTAACTTTAATCCATCACAGTCAACATTTCATGATCAAAATGAAGTTGACGAGATGTTAGGTGATATCTATGAACAACTAGAGGGTAACCCAAAAGGTTTTAAGGAAGTAGTTGAAGATGCGGAAAAGCCATTGTATGAAGGGTCAAATTATACTAGGCTATCAGGGTTAATGATGTTGTGCAATATTAAAGGGAAGTATGGCTGGTCTGATCAGGGGTTCACGGCTTTATTGGAAGCTCTTTCGAACATATTACCTGCTAACAACACTATTCCTAAGTCAATGTACGAAGCTAAGAAAATAATGAAGAGCAGCCTCTGCCAAGGGTTCAAAGTTTCCATAGAGAGGAGGGCACAAATGATAGAAAACTCCCTTCAAAGTTGCAAAGTTTTGAGGATGTAACATATCTAGTTTCTAAAACATCAATATTTATAAGTTTTCTTACTTGTACTAAGTTAGATGTTTTTAATTTATTTAAGAGTATTATTAATAACCAATTTGATTACATGTGTTAAATAGGATATGGATGAAGAGCAGCCTCTGCCACGGGCTCAAAGTTTTGAAAGACAGAATGCCAATAATGATAGAAAACCTCTTTCAAAGTTTGAAAGTTCCAAGGAGGTAACATACACATATAACTGACTGCTTTGAGCATGACAATACCTTAATTTTGAGTTTCACGTTTCCAACGATTGATAATGAATTGCATATTGAGTTTTAAAATTATATGGATGTAATTGTAGTTGGAGTTTGAGAACCTTATTAGTGTGATAGTGGTGTTTAAAGTCTTCATTATTTTGATATACGATGTCAGCCTTTGCATGTAATCTTTTGTGCGACTCCGTATGACTTATTGTGTGAGCATTGATAATATAATACGGAGTATATATATATATATATATATATATATATATATATATATATATATATATATATATATATATATATATATATATATATATATATATAGCAGACCACAGATTCATAAAATAACATTATTAATTACAGTTTGAAGGACGGTAGATATTTCTAGTTTTTTTTGTCAAACAGAATAAGACACTGAGAATGACCTCAAATTGCGGTTTAACAGCTATAAAGTATTAAATAAACATCTAATCAGCCATTACCAATGAAAGTTATATACATGCAGACATTTACTCAAAATATTAATCACCCATTTAACTTATCTCTCTGTTAAATAGGACATGCATGAAGATGTTAAGCAACCTCTGAAGGTGATGATCACAACAAAGGTTGAGAAAGAAGTGATTGAGGATAATCCCGAAGAGATGGAGAGGTGTGATGTGTTGGTTGTCAAAGAGAAGAGGGCAAAAATGAAACCAAAAGCCACAGTAAATATGCAAAGAAGGACTAGGTCGGTTTCCGAGAAGAAAAGAGGTCAAAGTGCTAGCTTGCAGATGTTTTCTATTTTAGTTGAGAACTGTTTGGGTGATGTGGGCACAATCAGCCAAGGTCCAGAAATATTTGGGTTTGAAACTAAATCTGTGTTTAACAAGGATGTTTGCCGGTTGGTCATCAACTTTGAGGAGGTTACAAACTCTATAGTTGAGATTTGGGCAAGGTAATAAGTTCCTATTTGAATATTTGAAGTAGTAGTTTGTACTTTTTTTTGCTAGATCAGTAGTAACTAAATACTTCATTCAAATACTAGGTACTTGCACGAAGAAATGGTAAATGAAGGAGGGGAGCTACTTGTTCAGTTTGGTACTTCCGCTGCTGTATGCATACCAAAGAAGCCATCAGTGCAATCTGTTACAAGAAGGTCCCAGTATATAGCTGATCTTTTAGGCATTGCGTTGCTTGGACAGATCACATTAATCCCCTACAATACTGGGTAAATTATTGTCACACGTGCAAAATGTTCTCCTTTTCAACAGCATTTATCGTTTATTTTGTATGAGATATTTACAAACATGTGATATGTAGCAATCATTGGGTGTTGGTCGCAATTGACATGGCAATGCAAACGGTGTATTACCTGGATTCTATAGGAGGATCTCCATCAGAAGATTTGGAAAGAATAGTGAACCAGTTAAGTGAAATGTTAAGTTAAACGTTATATGTACTTGTTTGTGATAATGCATAGCCCGTTTAAATTAAAGTTGTTTTTAATAATGGCATTATCTCTTTTGTGTTCAGAGGAGTGAGGATTCATCACGCCTCAACTTCTAAGAACAGGATGAATCTGAAATGGGTGCGAGTCATGGTATGTGCATTTAATTTAAAGCTTGGAAGTAAAAAAAAAGCGGTACATTCATGCAATTTACACATATTATTTGTGTAAAAATTATCTAATTGTGCTAATGATATATAGGAATAAACATATTGTTCCCCTTTGAATTTTAACATGCTGGAGTTGAATTTTAACATGCTGGAATATTTGTTTCCCTAAATAAATACTCCTGCATTTCACATATGATATTCTGTATACGCTTAGCGGTTGTGTTGACAAATTGTTCTTTGCTGTCCATTTTCGTAATAAAGACTCATAGAATTATAACTCCAATCTAGCATTGTGAGTTTGGTCCCATTTGAAGTGAGTGATGGTCCCATTTGGATTAATGTGCAGTGCCCTAAGCAAGCAGGAGCAATGGAGTGTGGTTATTTTGTTATGAAGTATATGAAAGATATCGTATCAGACGTCAAACTGTTGAAGCAAAATGTGAGTCATTTTGGAATTTTTGTTTGATTACTTCGATCTGTATTCTCAAATAAATGCTAATATAACTTTTAATTTTTTATTGAAGTTCTCTAAAATAAAGGAGTACACTGATGGTGATATTTTGGGAATACGTGAGGAGTGGGCTTCATATGCATCTACTTTGATAAGAAGTAAGTTTATAGTTCAAAACTTAAGAATATAAGTTTGATATTAGATGGATGTTAATTAGGCGTACTTATGAAGTTTTATACAATGTATGAAAATGGTATGAGCTGGAAACATGAGCTGTAAACATGTTAATTAGTACTACGAAGGTTTATCATGTATTTCAAGAGATCAGAGAGAATTTCATCCAGATGTCAAGCAGTTTTAGTGGAATGAGATGTCAAATAAAACTTATGTGTTTTATGGATCTGATCGATAACAGGATGTGCCTATGATGCATAAGTAGTATTGCTATGTGTTTGTATGGGTGATTTTTATTGTTTGTATCATTAATAAGGTGTATCAATCATTTTTCAGTGTTGATAGATGCCGCTGCTATGAAGACTTACTGAAGTGAAGGCGATGTTTAATTCTGAATTGTTATTCGCGTTGTGTAATAGATTTTGCTATATTTATTTAGGGGGTGTAGGCGGCCGGCTCACTTTTTGGAAACTTTTTGGAACTAAACCGTGTAGTTGCCTAGAATTCTATTAACTCGGTTGTAAAATGATCACTTGGGTGTTGGATGTTGCTGGATTTTTTGTCATGTTTTGTCCAGGCTCCAGCAGAGTATTTTCTGATTTTGCATACCTAGAATGCAATCTTCAACTACAATGTAGCTTTAGGTTTGAAATGAATATTGTACTTTAAACGTTCAATCTATGATTTCAGATTTTCAGATTTATTGATTTTGTTATCGTTTATGGGTTTATTGAATATTGAATTGGAATTTCTAAAATATAATTGATTTGGAATTTTTAGAATTATATTGTTTGTATTGCTGAAACAATACAAAACAAAGTGATACTAAAGTGTCACTAACTTATCATTTTTCTTGGATTATTAACAGAATTATGTGATACCATGGTGTCATTAGCATGTGTGATGTAGAAGTGTCGCTGAATGGTTGTGTCTCATATGTATCACTAATTGGTGATACTACGGTGTCATAACTTAGTGACACTTTTAGTGACACTTTTTTAGTGTCACTAGCCCCCACCTTCAGCGACACTTTTTTAGTGTCACAGAAGCCTGTTAGTGACACTAATTTGGTGTCACTGTAAGACATTTTTCTAGTAGTGACTACATATTGATTGTTTTTCTAATTATACTAATTCTTTTTAGATATAAATATTAAGGAAAAATTGATTGTAATAATCCCAACTATTGGCGGTCCGCTTATAATAATCCCAACTATCGATTATCTCAGAATAATCCGAACTTTAGTGACATTCCGCCAATAATGGTCCATGACCAGATATGACTTGCTATAACAAGTGAATTTTAAATAGAAATAAAGCGTAAAAATTAAAAGTAGAATTATTTATAGGGATTACTTGTTATATATCTTCTCATCCACTTTAGAAACTATAAGAATTTATTTATAGCCGGTTATGTTGGACCATTATTGGCGGAAGGTCACTAAAGTTGGGATTATTCTGAGATAATCGATAGTTGGGATTATTATAAGCGGACCGCCAATAGTTGGGATTATTACAATCAATTTTTCCAAATATTAATGTCACATTTAGGTAAAACTCTTATCCACCCACAACCTCAAAGAGTCGTTGACCTTTTTCTCTTTCCCCCCTCAAGGCACAACCCGCCTCTTCTTGACGATACCAACCCTCATAGGGGTAGGGCACTTGGGATAGGGGGCGTTGGGAGTTAAAAGACTAACCCAACCCTACCTCAACACTTTGGTTGGATGCTAAGACTTGATGATAGTAATTAAAAACAAATTGTCACAATTTACATAATGTGCTATAGAAAAAGGCGTACCCGAGAAAGTTTGTAAAATAGGCATACATGGCGTGTGGACTTGAACTAAGAGCCGTATTTCAGGCGAAATCCCGGAGCTCGGTGGAAGGAAATTCATGTCAAGGTCCCCGACTCCCCGGCCATGTAAAGCCTAGTAAAAAAAGATTGTAGAATTGTCATGTCTGGGTTCTAGTACTTCTAGCGTTAGAACTAATTCTTGTGCAACGAGGCCCTCCTCATTTAGAAAATATGGAAAATCAAAATGAGTTTTTGGAGAATGATGTGGGGTATGTGCGGTAGGTTCCAAAGTAGAAAGTTTGCCAAAGGGAAATATGGTTTCGTACAATTTGACATCTCATGAAATAAAATATTCTTGAGTGTCAATGTTTTTTTGGAATTACTTGAGTGTCAATGTTAAATAAATGCCAACTCTTTTCCTCAATATATAACTAACAAATATTCATTTCTAAATGTGGCTAGATAACTCATCACCTCGGGTCTTTTGGTTATGTGCAAAGCAAAGGGAACCGAATACACGAAGAGTTTTATAATCTAGCGAAGTACCATATAGAACTTTGAATAAGGATTTGTTTGGTTCAATTTGGCAAAGTTTTAAGAGACGAGGGGTAGTATAGGTTATTGTCCTTCAGATCTTAATGCTCGGGCAACATCCAGAATATGATTATGTTTCCGCTCCACCGATCCATTTTGTTGAGGATCGGAGTTCCTACACAAGATGTTTGGAAAACAATGTCATTTTAAAATTAAAGAAATGACATTTTAAATAGTTAAACTATGTTGTGTTGTCACTCCAAATCATCAATTTTTTACTAGTGAACTGGCGCTCAATCATTGCCACAAAATTCATAAAAAACGGTTAATGCCTTTTATTAGTCAACAACTACCCAAATTGCTCGAGTAAAACCATTCACAATTGTAACAAACTTTAAGCTCCACTAGAAGATGAGCTATTGTAAATGTAATACCCCCAAAATCCGGTCTAGCCAGTAACGTAAATTCGAATTTATATTCTTTCTCATTTGTTCTAAAACTTGCCAAATTATTATTAACTAAACAATAAATATTAATGATTATAATAGCATTTAAATGAGAGTAAGATAGTTATAATATATTAAATCCAATGTTATAAAAAAATGTAACCGTGACAATCTAGGAGACTCGTGATCTAATTTTGGGATTTAAAAGCAAACATATACGAAACTCTTTGTAAGAGGAGTTGTTACATAATAAACTAGATTATATTTAATAAATTAATAAAAATTCCTTAGCTTTTCATGGCAACCCTACGTCTGCAATATGCATACAAATAACTTAGCAGCTGGTTGTCCTAACATGCATGGTAAGAAAGCGTCAATCTCCTATACTAGGATAAATCGAGATGAGGTCAAGAAAGCAAGGACGGATTCAAGACAGGCAAGAAGGAAGCAAAGCCATGAAGGGAGTTCGGATCAGTGAACCCCGCTTTCAGGTGTCCAGATTCTAGCCTATTCCGAGTTATCTTCCCCACCCTACGTAGGGAGTACGCTTGGAGGCTGGTCTAAACGTTGTTTCTATGATCGATCAGACATATATTGTTGTGATATGCATGCCAATCTCCACATGGAAGTCTCACTATACTCCATATATATGTGTTACTAGCATGTGAGAGCGGACGTAACATTAATTTGGCTTCACTCACATTCTTTGATAGTATAAACTTCTCCTATATATTATAGGTTGTGGTGATAGATATAGAACAAAAATAAGTTATTTATTACTTACTTTACGAAAGTGGCTTAGCACAAATATACTCAAATAAACATAAAAGAGGAGACCAGTAGCTAGCGATGTGAAGAATCGGTGTTGTGAGGAGAAGCTTCCTGCTTATTCAATCATATTCCTTATAATTCACTCCAATAAGGTCAGTACGTTTCCGCCCCCTTTTAGTATAATTTTCATCCCCATTTCCTGTTATGTTATGGGGATGATGAACATACATCATTTATTCTTAAAGATGTTTTGTGTGCTCTAAAAATGAGTTCATTATATTTAAGAGAATTATTAGTTATAGGCACATAAATATTTCTGGTAGTAATTGCCATTTTAAGAGTATGAATGTCAAATAGAAATAAAGTTAGTTGTGAATTTAAGAAGCAAAATAAAATTATAATTTGTGATTAGATTGGTAATAAATGAGACGAACGTCCCCATAGCCCAAGATCCAGAGGACGATAGGCGACAGAGGACGACCATGTTTACGGGACGAACGTCTCCATAGCCCAAGCCAACCGGGACGAACGCCCCCATAGCCCAAGCCACCCGGGACGAACGTCCCCATAGCCCAAGCCAACCGGGACGAACGTCCCCATAGCCCAAGCCACCCGAGACAAACGCCCCCATAGCCCAAGGCCCAAAGGACGAGAGGCGACAGAGGATGGCCGTTGTTTCTGGGATGAACGTCTCCATAGGCGAAGCCAACCGGGAAGAGCGTCCTCACCGGGGGACTTGTGTTGGGTAAATGAGACGAATGTCTCCATAAGTATTTTATGGAGTCCCCATAAATGAGACGAACGTGCCCATAAGTATTTTATGGAGTCTTCATAAATGAGACGAACGTACCCATAAGTATTTTAACTGCGCTTAAATTGGGCACCAACCTCTCGCCCATAGGGCGTACCTAGGCTAGTTAATATAATACTATTGAATCTACTTGAGTTGAAAGCCTGAGTGGAATATAGGTTTAGATACATGCATGTAATCTTTAACTAGGTGGTATATGACGTGAGATTTAATGTTCCGACGAATTATATAGTATGACATAATCCGTTTAATAGTATAGAATATATAATAATTTGAACACATTTATACCATATATTTTTCTTGGGTCACATTTTGTTAGTATAAATTCTTTAATCTTGATAAATGAATCAATTCCTCAAAATATGAAAAGGGTCTGATGTTAATTAGTTATTAATGAAGGCTTCCTATGTAAAATAAAATATGAAATCTGTATTTAAATTAAATTAAGAGAATACATTTTCTAAAAGCCTTACTTTTGATCCGACACTCTGACATGGATACTCTTGATCTGTTTAGTGCACTATGTACACTCCTGGAATTCTGTTTAGAGGAATTAGTGCTCTCCTGTTTAGTGTACCTCGTACACTCCTGAAACATTTTTTAGAGCACTATTACTCTCCTGTTAAGGTTCGGGTCGCTTCGGTTATCTCGTCCTTTCTGTTTAGCTAGCTTCTGTTAAGGATTGGTATGTGTAGCTCCGGCGATTACGTTTCCACATCCTTTTTGGGTAATGTGGGTACGGACTTCGTGACCATATTTCCTTACCGTTAGTATTCCTCGGTCTAGGTCCAGATTCTTGAGTTCAAGGCTAAATGAATATGTTTTTATTATGATAAGTTTCAGAATAAGAATTTCCTGATAATTATGATATCTGAATATGTTTTTGTTCTGTACAAAAATAATAATAATCTCATAATAAAAGTAGTTTGATAATTATGATATTTGAATATGTTTCTGTTCTGTATATAAATATTTGTATCCTTACAGCAGCTACTCGGATCACCCAGGTATGTTATATGTTTGTGTGACTAGTTGCTAATTTAACATTTTTATATGTGCCCTGATGTGTTAATATTATTGTTATTACCATACCACTCAGCACATTGTTGAGCGGGTAGTTGTTTGTTTTCCTACCCGTAGGTTAAGCACAGAATCTGCTAGGAGCAATGAGATGGAAGGAGGCGTAGGACTAACGCATGCCATTGTGTTTGATGTTTTTAATAAGGACTTTAAAATGTCATCTTTAACTTTTAAGAGCTTCCATTGTTGCTAAAGTTTTATGTGATGTTCACGTTATGTTTGTTTTAATAGCATTCCACTCATTGTGAGTTTGACATTTTCGGGGATTAAATAATGAAGTTATTTTGGAAATAATACGCTTATTTTAAGTACTGAAATCTCGTGTTATGAATTAAAAGTTTTAAATGAAAAAAAATGGTTGATTTTCCTGAATTATTACTAAAAAAAGTTTAAGTGAATAAATTTCGATTTTCTGCTATGTGACGCGCCACCCGGGTCGGCGGCCGGTCGGTCCGGGTGGGGCGTCACAGTAAGGCCCCTAAGCGTCGTAATGGATGACTTCAAATATCTGGGTTGTTTTATTAGTACTATAAGGGAAAGGATCCCCGGATTGTTTAGCTTTGTGACATATCCCATAAGGGGTAAGGATTTTTTAGGTACATTCATAGGGAACAACCATCACAAAACTTATGTGAATACATTTCTTGTTAAAAAGGGTCTAACAATAATGTTCAATAACAATTCAATATAGAAGTGTTTATATATGGGTGAAAGTTAATAATCAATTAAAACTATTGATTGTAAAAAAGATGATGGAAATTGCTATTTTTCTTATAAACTTACATGTACACGTATGTATGATTTGACAATTACATATGGTGCAACACACAGGTGAGGATACTAGTTTTCCAAGAGGGATCCGATATCCCAACAATTGATGCCAAATATCCACAGAAATAGACGAGCCATTGATAGCAAGTGCATGAATTAATCCTTCCGTGCAAAAATAGTAAAGTCTATGGTGAAGCTTACCCAGTCCAATCAGCTTCCACATTTAAAGGTCTTGTATAGCACACATGATAGAAGAGAATTGGAGGGAAAGGGTGAGTCGTCAATGAGTTATGTGACAGAAATTAAACTGCATGCTAATTTTGGAACATAAAAATATTTTTAGACAAATATCTGTGGACTGTGAATATATCCATCTTTAGTGGCAAGGGCTTGTTGACCATTTGGAGGTCGAATAGGCCGTGGGAAATATGAGATAGACATGTAAAGTTTCATGTAACTTGGTAAACTTTAGGACCATCGATTACCGAAAACGTTCCTTCAAATCATTCCAAAGTAACTTTGCATCATCAAATTTAGAGAAAATGAGTTTTACCTCAAGAGATATGGTATTCATAGTTCATGATACCAATATGGTCAACCAGTCTTCCTCCTTGCATGATGGTTTTGGTGCATCTATCACTTCATTGATGAAGTCAAATTTATGTCTAGCACAAAGTGCAAGGCGTACTGAACTTGACCAATTGTCATAACTTTCTTTGGTTAAACAACCCATAGTTACATATTCTCTCAATCTATTTTGAGGCTTTGGGAGGAAAGGAGATGTATGGTTGATTTTGGCCGAAGAGGTAGTCTCATCTATGATAGCGGAGGAGGAAAGGATATTGCTCACTACAAAAATTTACTATAATATTATTCTCTGGTACCATGTTGATATAAAGGAAACCATGGCAGAATAGTTCTTCTCATGTCTTTATTATTACAAACTTGTAAGCAATATATAGAATTACAACAAAGGATGATATATTTGGGGCAATATTCCAAATAATATAGTGAGAAACTATTAGCACACGCCCTAATAACAATTCACTTCACAAAATCAAAAGGCTGGATATATACAATCATAATACCTAATAATACTAAGTGTAGAAATATATAAGAATAGTAATATGATAATGACTAATAGATTCCCTCCAAATAAAAGAAAACAGTCTCATCGGGAAATGATACTAACATTTTATTTTGTTATCCAACATTAGTATGTGGTTGTTAGTATTATATAATGACAATTTTATTTGAGGATGATGCAAATTATTCTTATTTATGAAAAAACATAATGCTCCTAGTTAGAGAAATTAACTTCTTTTGATACTTGTGTAGGACAATTTCTTTATACTTTAAAATTTTGAAAAATAACATTTGGAAGCATATCAAGTATTGAAACATTTCATTTCCACTCAAGGGAAGCTATCTTACATGCAAAAAGCTTTAGTTTATATACGGAGTATATAGTTGCCATATATTTTGTACAAAAGGAAAGCAAAAAATAAAATCAAGGGTAAAAGAGTTTGACAAATAAAAGCTCATTCCATGTGTCTTGAAGTCCAGGCAAACACCAATGTACACAATCTGCATAGCTAATTGGGTTGGCCAGCTGTTCAGGAGTCAAAGGGTTCCATTGCTTTTTGTAGATTGATGTATGTGCATTTCTCCTATAACTTGATAGTTGTGTTATATTTAAAAATGTTATTGGGACTCTTGACTTTTCAAATTCCTCACTAATCACTTGTATTATGCTTCTTCTGCAATCTGATCCCCAATAGTTGGGATCTTCTATCTGTGTTGTTTGATTGTAACAATTCTCACTTGTTTCACCTCCCCAATCTTGACCCCTAAAAGAATAAACAACTTAATCCATCAGTTTACAATTCAATAGACTATGTTAAGCATAAGAAATTTTAAAGTGAATGTCTACATATTGGAAGAAAATATAAAATACTCTCTTAGTCCCAAATTGTAAGATACATTTACTATTCACTTGATCAACATAAATCACTCTTGATCTTTTACTTTATATATTAAAAGTTTGTGAAATTTGAATTATTTTTTGCAGATTTTGTAGCGATTTTAATGTAGTTTCTTAATATGTAAATTTTATTTTCTAAAACTAATTTGAGTGTTGATAGGGATCAATTTGCTTTATCGTCGGTCAAACATCGTAAACCGTAAAGTATCTTACAAATTGGGACGGAGGGAGTATTAAAAAGTGGCCAAGTCAAAGGAATAAACATAATGTAGGATTATTAATATAATAGAGACAAGGCTATAAGTTGAGTTTATTTGTAAGTCTAGCTTTTATTTTAGACAATTCATCCGTAATCATTTTTAAGTAAAACGTTCATTTAAGTTGGAAAACTCTGAATTTAAAAATCCAGCATTCATTGATCGGAAGGCCGGATCGGAACACTACTCATATGTGTGTGTGTTTTGGTTCAAATAAGAACATGATCTTAGGAGAGAAATAAGAATGAATATGGACTGTTAGATTTGCTTTAAGTGAAATTCAACGTGCATTAGATGAAACTGTAATGTGCATTAGGTGAAATTGAAATGTGCAGCACAAAGGGTACGATACAGTGGTGGCATGATGTGAAACTGAATTTTGCATTAGGTGAAATTGAAATATGCACTAGGTGAAACTGAAATGTGCAGAATAAAAGGTACGAAGTGATGTTATTTTTGTACCTTTTATTCCGCACATTTCAGTTTCTTCTAATGCACACTTGAGTTTAAATTTTTATTCTTCACATATCAATATCATCTGATGCACATGTCAGTTTCACCAAATATACAATTCAGTGTCACATAATACAATTCAATGGTTCAGATTCATTCTCATTTGTCTCTTGGGAGTCTGTTTTTACCAGAACCATTCATGTATACTCCGTATAATGTATACCAAGCATAAGGTTGGTACTGACCTTCGATGAGAAGGGACATACTGGTGAGAAGGGCCATACGATAAGCATCATCCGTTGGCATTATCACAACATCTTTCTCTTTATCTTCAATTCTCTTTTCACAACATCTTTCTCTACATATAATAAACATGTGAATGTAAGTATTAATTTTTTTTCCGTATATATTAAAAGAAAATCCAAATTTCAAAAAAAGCCCTCCAAAAATAAAAAATTGGCTGATATGGTTTCAGCAGCATAATTAAAAGTTTGCATGTTGGCAAGAAAAAGACCCCCCCCCCCCCCCCCCCCCCCGCCTCCACAAGGTTTAATTTTTAATTATAAGTTGTACATTATATTCTTAATGTATAGAAGTTATAAATCATTATTTTTTTCTTTTATTCATCCATTTTCAAGCTAAGGTAAGTTTATCATAATTTTAAATTAATATTAGTTCTTCCTTGATTCATAGAAGAAGTAACCGCTAGAACAAAATTTGTGACTAAAATGCAACTTTTTTTAATAGCCAACAAACATTTCACTAAAAAGACCTATGGGAATAAGGATAGGACAATACTATCAACCTATCTCATACGGAATGCATATGAAAATATAAATTGACACATAAAGTCTAGGACTTCTCCTATGACTCTATGAGATTGACATTTATGTATGAAACAATAGATCTTAGTATAGTATTAGAGCCAATTAGATGATAAAACATTTGATTCTTCAACTATATAAAACTTGTATTAAATTACTGCTTCTTAATTTTATCTTGTCCTTTTAATTTCATTCATTTATGTTAAGTGTCATGCTATGTGACATGCCACATACAAAGTATTAACATGCTTCCCTACTGAATCCGTTCAATTGGTTTATAGCTATAAAAATACTATAAATTAGTTTACTTTATAATATAGCTAGCTCTCCTATAAAAAATGTTAACATTCATTATAATTAGAATTAAATTAAAAACTAGTCATCCTTTTATACAAACGTTTAAATTTTTAATGGTATTATTCATCTTCGTTATAAAAACATACGGAGTATTTTCTTATAAAGATACAAATATAGAATAGTTTCTCACATTGACTTTTTATGTGTCTGTAATAAAATAGACAATTGTTTTCGTAAGAGCATTAAGGTCGATTGGCATTAAATTAAGATACTCCTTTAATTGTTTTACTAATAAAAATTACATGTGAAAATTTAAAATTAAAAAATAAATCACTAAGGAGTAGTTTTAACTTTTAACTTGTTGAAGCGCATGGTATTTTTCATAACCTAGCACAATTAACCATATTTGCGGATCCAAAATTACTCTTATTAAATCAACTTACATGAATTTCTAATTGTACAATAAAATCATATGCGATATGATGTGCCTAATATCATGCAACTTGGTACATACATGGATGAAAAATCTGATATGACCAAAAAATTGTTAAAAATTTTATATTGAAAATCTAAGGTTGTTAACGCGGGCGAGGTTCCATCCTAAAATATCAACCTAATAGAAGGAGTAGCCCAAAGCCTTATATAGTGTTTTAATGTTTTATAACTTTCTGGTGTAGGACAAATACTTTAACATGCCCCCTCAGCCCGAACCGGGCTGGACAACATCAGGGTGTATATATAGGCCAAACAGACCCTTAACAAGCTACCCATAATCATGGGTTTGAAACAAGCAGTCAAACCACAACCAGAATTGGCTCTGATACCATGTTAAGATTCAGGGTTTCATTCTAAAATGTCAACCTAATAGGAGGAGTGGCCCAAAGCCTTATATAGTGTTTTATTGTTTTATAGCTTTCCGGTGTGGGACAAATACTTTAACATTTAGCCAACAATCCACAGTGTTGGTTTTCCATCATTTTCAATGGAGCCAAAGACACACTATTTTTTGGCTTGGGAATATGATGGAATAAAGCAAAGTGGCTCACTAAACTATATGCGCTTCTTTGGTATGAAGTAACAGTCAGTCTATGCAATTTTCGACGCGATTTTCACTTGGGTCATTCGAAAAGAGTCTCTTTGTGCTTTTAGTACATGGGTAAGACTGCGTACATCCGACCACCCCCTTACCCCACCATAGGTTAGAGCCTTTGTGGCACTGGGGTAATGATGATGATGAATGATGATGATGAATCCACGGTGTTGGGGCCTTATGAAAAATGACAACATGATTATAAAAAAATGACAATGATGAACCGATGAAAAAAATGAATGACGGCACGATCCTGACGAAGAGTCTGGTCGTGATCAGGAGGGGTGTTAGAGTCTGACATTGGAAATGTTTGAATCAACGAAATGCTATATTAAGACATGTGTTACTCCTCCTATCAGATTGACCTTTTAGGATGGAACCTTGAGTCTTAACATAAGTTGAGTAGTATTTTCATTTGGACTAATTTTTTATCTATTTCGGTCCGATATGATCCAGTAAAGGTCCATATCAAGTGCATATATGTTCGTAATATCTTCACCTATTTCTTATCTGATCGGTATAACTCTGGTGAAATCGAAAATGATCGAAAATCAAAGCAATTAAGGTGAAAACATCCTAAATACGGAGTATGTGACTTACTACGCATAACATATGATCATTTGTACTTGCTGTATTTTGAAGTCTACACCAATCATCCACCAAAGGTAAGTGTTGAAGACGGTTATGTCAACCCCTTTCCAATGTTTGCCATGTTTTTTTATAGAAGCTTTATGAACCACTCTGTCTTGTATCCTATGTACGATTGCATCGTCTGAATTCGAATCTAGAAGAAATGGTGCCCAATAGAACTCGTAGTGTTGGGATCTGTCCTGACCGGCCAGACTCGTATCCATCAGAGCGAACGAGCTCTGATATACTAATAGGCGAACATATGGTTACGGTAGATGATTCAATATTTGGATTGCATGTATCTGTATAATTGGGACGTACATCCGACCCCCCTTCACCCCACCGTAGGTGAGAGCCTTTGCGGCACTGGGGTAAATGAAAATGATGACATCAAAAGAGTTTACATAATAAACTAAATTTTTAATTAGATTGAATAAGTTAAAGACTAATTAAATAAATTGTATAAATCCAAATTTTACTAAGTTTATCTATTTACTTAGATAAATAGAAATATAAATTTCCACACAAATTATTAAATCATTTACTCTCTCCGGTCCTAAATAAACATCACACTTCCCTTTTTGGGTAGGTCCAAAATAAACTTCGCACTTCTATTCTTGGCAAGTTTTTAACATAAAGTTGCCCCCATATACCCTTACATTATTAATTACTTTACACCTACTTTCTCTCTACCACTACACTTTGTCACCTTTTTGTAGGGGCATGATGAAAAGGTCAAAAGTAAAAATTTCACTTTCTTAAAAATCTTAAAGTCAAACTATGAACTTTATTTAGGATCTAAGGGAGTATAATTCCATCAAAAATCCATTTTTGGATATGTCTTTAATTTTGGATGTACCATAAAATATATTTTAAGGTTTATTTTTATTTGAATATATTGTTTTACACGATGTCGTGTTATGTATATTTATTTATTTGAATATGATATTTTTACACTAATTTCAATAAATTTGAATATTCATATTACTAAGAAGAGCTGAAACATGTTCGGCGGACGAAGCGTACCGAAATATGGAAACTGACCCTGGCTCAAATCGAAAGATGTTACCGGTTCATGTTTTTTCTTTTAGATGGTTCGAATATATATAAGAGAAAATTGTTCCAAATAAGACTATTTCATAGGGTTTTGACTAAAATAAGACCTCATTAACAATTTTACTTCCGTAGACCTCTACTTGTCCTATTTCAGGAAACTCAACCCTAAGTTACCTAAATTACCCCTAACTGCTTATTAATATATTTGAGATTTTATTCGATGCTCTGTACACTCGATCTTCTTCAACTTTAGCTCTCCACTTCGCATCAACAACTCAAGCTCCGCCTGCAACAATTTTGTCGACCAATCTTCGTCAATGGCAGGTGAAATCGCTTCAAAGTTCCGACTTCCGACTCATAATCTTCGCCGCAATTTGTGGATTGTTCCTTATGCGATTTGGTGTTGTAAGTTTGCAAGACTATTGTTGTTTTTTTCATTTTTGTGATTACAGTTTCGAGTCCATTGTCTTCTCCTTGTAGTTGTCTATAAAGTCCATGGTTGTTGCATTCTTCACACTCTATGAAATTTTATATTCCCAATTGGAACCAAGATACATTTGTATAGTTTGTTAATTATGCTCAGTGGACTTCGAAATTCTTCTACAGTAATAGCCTATGTACTTAGTTCATCTCAATTTGGGGATTACATGTTCTGCATTTTGTTGTTATAGCTCTCTGTGCATTTTTTGAGATTACACTCTTAACATTTAATGTCTACTTAGTGTCTTTTTAATGTCTTTTTACCGTCCTATTACTTTTCAGGTTTGATTTTGTGCATACATGCTCACTCGAAGTGAGACAAGGTCCCCCATTGTCAAGCCACCACAGATATATTTGTTCAACTCATCAAACACCGATATGTAGATGCATCTAAAAGCAGTGTACAATTCAGTTAGAATATATAGTTGCATCAGTTTCAAGGTGTAAGAAATGAGGACACAATAAAACTCTTGCAGGAATCCTATTTAAGTTCATTGTTCTTAAATTCACAAATCATAATGTCCTGTCACTTTCTTTTTATTTCATGCAATAAGTGTGTGAGACTTTTAGTAAGTTTTGCTAACAGGAAGCTAGAAATATATAAAATTATTCGCTCTGAACATTTTGATGCCAAGCTTTGTATCTTCCACGAGTCCTGATTGATGTTGGTAAATTAATTACTTGTTTAGAATTATTATTTCCGACTGTTTTTTATTTCTTTTTTCATAATAGACTTTTACATACTGTTATTTTCTTTGGCATACGCATTTTTAGGTTACTGCACATGAGTTCGAAGTTGTTGAAAAAAATCTCCGGAAGCTTTGTATGAGATAAGTGTTGAACAATGGGCACAATGTTATTGTACTCCCACTAGGTACCACCAGCATGCCTCACACGCCTGCTGATTGAAGACAGGAGGTCAATGAAGTGCTAATTGAAGACATGAGGTTGCTGAAGTGTTGATCGAACATAACAGTCTGTTGATTGTACTCATACATCTATTTTTGTCTTCAAAAGAAATGTATAGACCTTTATGTTCATACTCATGTGATTTGTATTGCACTTATGCATGAGAAATATATCTAAATTTCATTTTAACATTTGAATCTATCAAGTTTCATGTTGCTTTATATTTTTGTACTAAAGTTGGTAATTGTATTTACGCCTGAATGAATTTAATGCCTACGCCTAAGACACTAATGACTTTTTACTGTCTACTTATGGACTGCATTGCTGACTTCAACCAAAATTATAAATCAACTCAACACTGAATAAGAGTGACCAAGCATTTGATATACCACTAAAAAGAAGATTACATATAAACATATAGTCAAATCAATTGTCACCAATATTTAGGAACAACACTTAATGACCAAAAGAAGAAATTTTACATGTTTTTTCTTTCCCAACATCCTAATTCAAATTATTACAAAGCATCGTAGTCTAACTACTTCCATCTTGATGCATACAACAGTTGCTCCGTCGTCATTTTTAGCGGTACCTATCAACGTCTTCCTTCAAAACTTCACTCAATTCTTTATCCATCATTAGAAATTTAGCAAACTTGATGATAAACATACCACAGTTGTCCCTGTACGTGTTTAAATATAAAGGTAAGCATTTATAATGTATTAAGAAATGTAAAGAATATCAAAATACACTCAACATATACCCATCATCTTGTTGTGGACGATTACAGACCACATCAATATGAACTGATATTTCCTAAGTTATTGTCTTATTACGGAGTGATTAATGCCCACAAGTAGACCTTAATAAGAGTCTTTTGTTTTGTTTTCTGGATCATTTGTTTTGTACCTATACATGAGATTGTCGTATGTGGCAAGGGAAAAAGTATATAATTCTACGTACTATGTATATAGTTCTTCCACTCCTTTTTAGTCTTTTTATAAAAATTCTCCCTATTTCCTACTATTTATTTATGGTTCACTACTTCATGCAAGGTCAAATTGATTGTTGATCAGGCTTCTTCTGAAGCAGCACTACAAAAAAATTCGCCTGTAGTCACGGACCGTAGTCACGGATTTGGTCCGTGACTAGTTAGTCACGGTTCTAATCACGGTTTAGTCACGGAACCGTTAAAAAAAAAGTAGTCACGGATTTGTCCGTGACTACGTCCGTGACTATAGGTAGTGACGGACCTAGTCCGTGACTAAAGTGTTCCGGCCAACCCATTTTCACCTCCGGCGGGATTTTTTTTAAATTTGAAATTAGTCACGGACAAGTCCGTGACTAGTACCGTGACTACAGTTAGTCACGGACACGTCCGTGACTAATTCCGTGACAAGTGCAAAATTGATTTTTTCAACGTTCCAAATTTAAAGTGCACCGACAATTCGTACAAAAAATGTAGTCACGGACACATCCGTGACTAAGTCCGTGACTACAAAATTTATATATGCAGCCTCGGCTTCATTCAACAAAATCACACCATCTACGTACTCCAGATAGAATTCCATATAGAATTGAAGGATGTAATCTACCCATCTCATATCATTTTTCCTGTTTATGCAGATAAGGTATGTAATTTGAATTACGTATTTTTTGTAAATTAGTTAAATATGTAAATTTGTTAATAAATACATATGTAAGTATATTATTAAATATAATATTGGCAATACATATGTTATTAATTTTAAAATATAGGGTTAAAATTACGTAAATTAGTTAAATACGTATGTAAGTATATATGATTAAATATAATTTAAATGCATATTATTAATATTAGTTAAATGTAAGTATTATTTAAAGAAATCATATATATATAAAGAAATCATATACTTATATTTAATCATATATATATATATATATGATTAAATATAAGTATATGATTTCTTTATATTGGCAATTATTGTTAATTAAGGCGGCCTATATTAGGATTAATAATGATTTAAATTAGGGTTAGTTAATTTAATTTAAATGTGTTTATTATATATATGCTCAAATTATTGGATTTGCTCATATTATTTAATTTAGTAAATTGTTAAATGTGCATTATTAATAAGATTAAGATGTTGATAATTTTAGTATTGTGGATTAAATTAATGTCATTAACGTATTGTGCATGTTTATAGTTTAATAATATTAATTATTGGACGTTAGTTAATTTTAATGGAATTTTAGTGAATTTTAGTGAATTTTAGTGAAATTTTAGGCAATTAGTTAATTTTAAGGGAATTAGTTAATTTTAAGGGAACTTTAGGGAATTAGTTAATTTTAAGTGAATTTTAGTGAATTTTAGTGAAATTTAAGGAAACTAGTTAATTTTAAGGGAATTTTAGGGAATTAGTTAATTTTAAGTGAATTTTAGTGAAATTTAAGGAAACTAGTTAATTTTAAGGGAATTAGTTAATTTTAAGGGGAATTTTAGGGAATTAGTTAATTTTAAGGGAATTTTAGTGAAATTTAGTGAAATTTAAGGAAATTAGTTAATTTTAAGGGAATTAGTTAATTTTAAGGGAATTTTAGGGAATTAGTTAATTTTAAGGAAATTTTAGTGAAATTTAGTGAAATTTAAGGGAATTAGTTAATTTTAAGGGAATTTTAGTGAATTTTAGTGAAATTTAAGGAAACTAGTTAATTTTAAGGGAATTAGTTAATTTTAAGGGAATTAGTTAATTTTAAGGGAATTTTAGTGAAATTTGGTGAAATTTAAGGAAATTAGTTAATTTTAAGGGAATTTTAGGGAATTAGTTAATTTTAAGGAAATTTTAGTGAAATTTAGTGAAATTTAAGGGAATTAGTGAATTTTAAGGAAATTAGTGAATTTTAGTGAAATTTAAGGAAACTAGTTAATTTGAAGGGAATTAGTTAATTTTAAGGGAATTTTAGGGAATTAGTTAATTTTAAGGAAATTTTAGTGAATTTTAGTGAAATTTAAGTAAACTAGTTAATTTTACGGGAATTAGTTAATTTTAAGGGAATTTTAGGGAATTAGTTAATTTTAAGGGAATTTTAGTGAATTTTAGTGAAATTTAAGGAAACTAGTTAATTTTAAGGGAATTAGTTAATTTTAAGGGAATTTTAGGGAATTAGTTAATTTTAAGGAAATTTTAGTGAAATTTAAGTAAACTAGTTAATTTTACGGGAATTAGTTAATTTTAAGGGAATTTTAGGGAATTAGTTAATTTTAAGGGAATTTTAGTGAAATTTAGTGAAATTTAAGGAAATTAGTTAATTTTAAGGGAATTAGTTAATTTTAAGGGAATTTTAGGGAATTAGTTGATTTTAATATATTAATAATACTCCACATGTAATATGTTGGTAATGTTTATAATTTAGAGTTTTTAACCTGTATAATTTTTTTATTATAATATTCAGACATAATGTATAGACAAAATAGAATTTGGATGTATGATAAACATGCGGTATTGTACGGAATGCAATCAAATTTTCTTGAAGGAGTTGAGGAGTTTATTAAATTCTCACTTGAACACCCGGCTTATATGAGTGGTGATAAAATCAGATGTCCATGTTCAAAGTGTAAAAATCTCAACTTTAAACACCCAGACGAAGTTGGGTGGGATTTGTACGCGGACGGTTTCCTTCCCAATTATTACAATTGGACTTCTCATGGCGAACCTTTGGATCCATCTGTTTTACCACAAACGGTAGGTTCGTCTCGTAACGTCCCTCCAGAGATGAGTGCGTGGGGAGACCCTGCTGAAATGAGATGGGAGCAACGTATGGTATATGACGCATACGGTGCATCGATGTCTCAGTTCAACCCCCCACAACCATCTAACGATCCTCCTGAAGCTTCGACCTCGTATCAACCACATGAGGATGAAAATCCGATATTTTATGAACCTTATGTAGATGAAGGTTTAGCTGAAAGATTTCAAGATGTTTTAAAAGCAGCTGATCAACCCTTGTATGCTGATTGTGAGGGATACTCTCAGCTATCCGCCGTTACAGAGTTTATGAACATAAAAGCTGAATACAGTCTCCCTGAAACTTGTATGACTAGAGTCTTGCAGTCAGTAGGCGGGATGCTACCACGTGATCATAACCTTCCGGATTCATATTATCACATGAAGCAATTAATGTCTAAGTTGGGGCTACCTTATATAGAAATTGATGCGTGCCCGAAAGGATGTATGTTGTTCTGGAAGGATGATGAGACACTTGAATTCTGCAAGTTCTGTGGTGGAAACAGATACAAACCGGTTCCTCAAAGTAGAAAGAAACCACGAAATAAGTCAGCATTGTCTAAACTGTATTACCTCCCAATAGCTCCACGACTTCAGAGGATGTACGCTTCGACTGCTACTGCAAAACACATGACATGGCATGTTGAGCACGAAACAAAAGAGGGTATGATGTCTCACCCTTCGGACTGTGAAGCTTGGAGACACTTTGACCGTTGTCATCCTCAGTTTGCAATGGAGCCACGAAATGTGCGACTCGGATTGTGTTCAGACGGATTTGCTCCATTTGGAAGGTTTGGGAAGAACTATTCATGTTGGCCGGTCATGTTAACTCCTTACAATCTCCCTCCCGACATGTGCATGAAAAGTCACTTTATCTTTTTGACTCTAATCTGTCCGGGTCCCAATGATCCAGTAAAAAAAAATAGACATTTATCTCCAACCCTTATCGAGGAGATGAAAGAACTTTGGGCCATTGGGACACCAACATATGATGTTTCAAGGGATCAAAATTTCATGGTAGTGCAGGTGAGCAACTACAGATTGTTGAAGACATGGTATTGTCAAACTCCTTAAAAGCTCTACTTATGTCTGCCCTAGAACCATTATTCCTTCCATTAAAGTACCTTCTCCATATGTTTCCTACACTATCTTGAATTTTTGGTTTTTCACCTCCTATCTTAAATCCCGTTATTAATGCTAATTCCTTCTTTCTGAAATCCACCACTCTATTACCTATGTGAAAATAAATCCGGTCTTTCCAGATCTTCTAGTTAAGCTTTTTAACATGGTTTTCTGCTATTAGAACAAGAAGTTGACCGTTCATCCATTCAAGATTTCCTATTTCTAACAAGCCTCTAAAAACTGTTTCTCTAAATGCCTGTAGTTGCTCTTCATTTAGCAGCTTTTTAAAGCTTTCCATGACAGTATGGACATTAGAATAACAGTTCAGCCTGATTCTTTTTTGTCACCATAACAGGGTTCGACATGATCTTAAATCACCTGTTTTATATTCAATAACAATATTATTACCTGCTCAACCAATTTTTATGGATTTATTGTGTACTATTAAACATATTACTTATTTAGTGTCTATCACAACATAATCTAACAGTACACCTCTTCTCATACGTTTTTCATCACTCAACCACAAATCAATTGAATTAAAAATAGAATTCAATTCAATATATCAATATGCCTGGCCATTTCCTTAATAATGTCATTTAACATGTTACCTGACCGGAGGGAAGAACAATTTCATTGTTATTAGGTCTCCTTATTTCGAAATCACTGCCTGATTTCTCTTGATGTTGTTATTGATGTCTTTCAACGTCATTCTCATCCTCTATTTTCGTCCTCTTTGCCAATTCTTCTGCTTCACTGACTAAGTTTTGTTCGCCAGCATTTGCTTGGAGTGGTGTGTGCTGCGCGGGAGGTTCAGCGATTGTGTTCTTTCGTCCTTTTGCCATTGGCGTGAGGATTAGCGGACTTGCAGATTTGAGAGTCGTGGATTTGACTGTTGCGATGAATTAGGAGGTCTTATGGTTAAAGATGACATCTTATTTAAAATAAGGGTAGTATAGTCAATTACTTTCATGTTTGGTCCTACGGTGGTATGTGATCCTAATTTTGGAAACTTGTTAGCTTTGTGTCTTATTGGGGTAATCCCCCCTATATATAACCGGGTTGATCCCGAAAATTCAGGCTCACCAATGATATGATCCCTAAAATCTATGACCCGGTTCGAACCGGTAAAACCCGAAACACTACATTTAATATGTTTCAATGTAATATACCAATATTATTTAGAAATAATTCCTAATATACGACTAAAATAATCATGGTTAATGAGAAATTGATTTAATAACTTTTAGAGGCTGTTTACTTTGGACTTAATGAGCTGAATGTAAACATTGAGTTAATCAATCAGTTATATAATTGTGTTTATTTAGGACTGAATTAAAGATATGACTTATTCGCTCAGTCAAATTAGGGCTGATTCGTTCAGCTTCATTTTCGCACTCCTTAGTCCTTACGATTCAGACGCCTCTGCCTTCAAGGAATGCCTTCTTTAACCTTAGCTCCTTTCAAATATTTCATCGCTCACAACAACATTCTGTCTACAAACCTTGCTGAAATCGTCGACCTGAGCATCTTGCGATCTTTGGCGATACTCTAACTTCTTCAAAGCCCAACTTCTTCATCCGTAGATTTGTTCATCCGCCCTCTCCTATCCTTCCAGCGAAGCCCACAGTTAGACCACGGCCCTAAGTCTCAACATCCCAAATCCAACTCCACACGCGCAGGGGAAGAGACAACACGGCAGCAGACTAGCAGCCGCAATAGTACACAGCGTTCCGTTTCGGCAAAACCCCAAATCCCAACCTAAGCTCAGCACTTGGACGGTGCACGGCGGTTTGCCGGTTTGGACTGCTTCACTGCTTAGTTTCTGGCTTTCTGTGCGCGGCGGTTTGCCGGTTGTTGTCATACTCTTCGAAGCCCAGTCCACTCTCAATTGAAGGCAGATTTTATCTTTAGTGAATGCAAGTGATTGCAGTTTTTTAGTGTCCATGGTTTTATTTATGTGGAAGTAGATAGATCTACGGTTGATGCAAGTAATTGCTGGGGTGGCTTTGCTCGAACCATGAAAAGAATAGGCACATATGTTTATTGCCTTGTTCTTTTCTGTACCTTTTGCTTCTTTGAGTTTGAAATTGTGTTTACAACTACTCAAAAAGAGATTCAATTCAAGGGAAACATTTCCACTAGCTCATTCAGTAGTTTGAGAATAAACTATCTTTAGTGCTTTCCTGATATAAAATTGGAATATATGAATCTCTAACAGTAGTTATGGGTAAGATTATAGAACCAACGGTTTAAGACCTTTTGATGAACTTGTATTCTGAACTAAAAACTTCTTCATTGCCCTGTTTTATGTGCAGATGTACTCTTGAAATATCTGATGGTTGTGTTGGTGATGTTAATGAATGATCTTTCTTAAGCAACTGTTTTAGCTTTTAAATATATTTTGTCAAAACAATGTACTGGTGTAATTACATTTTTAGTAATAAATTTAAGCTCAAATGTATTGAGGCAAATGTGTATGTGGATTAAACATCAATATACATTCAGCTCTTGTTCCAGACAGGATGGTTGTTTGGTCATTTGATACAATTCAGACATCTTATTCAGCTCACTAAGTAAACAGTTTGTTATCTCAGAGTCACTTAATTCAGACAGACAACTTAATGTAGACAAACGTCTTAATCCATTCAATACTTAATGAGAAAAAAGTAAATGGCCCCTTAGTGTCTATAAGTATTTTAAATTTGTATACTACAGTACCATAAAAATATATTCATAGTAATTTTAGTTGCATTTTATCAACAAATTTTATTTATCCGTAAACCTTAAATGCAATATTCAAATAAACTATTTTATTCGGATTTTAATTGTTGATGATTTTGGGGATGATAAGTGTGACTTATAGGATAATAAATTTGGATAATAGATACACAAAAATGTGACTTAATGATAAATTTGGATAGCAAATGTATAAAAGTGTGACTTATAGGATAATAGATTCGAATAACTACACTTTAATAATGTATTTATCTAGGGATTAATGTGTATTTTCCATAACTCTGTGTATTAGAACTACATTTGTCATGATCGGTTTGTTATGTTAATGATAATTTTTATATGAGTTTCAGTAACTAAAGTTCATGTTGGTGCCACCATCGCTTGTGTAACTACCACTGTCGAACATGTCACTCATGTCACTGTTACTATTAACAATTTTTTCTAGTGAATTTTCCAGAAACGTTCTGGTATGAAGGGGAAGGAGGTGGGGTGATATAAGAAATAATGAGCACCAATTATAATTTATAATCATGATTAATTATTTTGACTTTTGAAACCTCACATTTGAGACAATTGAGACTAATATTGATGAGAGGAGTAAAGAGCGAAAATAACAAGATGTAATCAATTGAATTTTAAAAATGGAAGATTGAGCTAATAATCCTCCCTTTATTTTATTCTTTTTTTGAAGGAATTTTATTCTTTTTTCAAAGACTATCTTTATTTTATTCTTATCCAGACTAATTCATCAATTTTTAATGACTAACTAGCACAATACCCGGGATAAAAGAATTGGTTCATATATATTTTTATTCACGATCTAATTAAATATAAATATAGATTGTTTTTACAATTTTACATCATTTAAAAAATGGAGTATAATAATAAGTGAATGTCAAAAAATATAAATCAACACAACAAATCTTCAAAGTAAAAGAAAATTAAAGTAAAATCTTCTTCATGCTTTTTAGGAAGATTCTTTCACTCAACTATTAATTCTCTTTGTCTTATTATACATCAAAGTAGTGTGCATGAGAGAGAAAAATTTTCACATTTAATTATTAGTCCGTTTATCTATCTATCTATATTTAAAAGCACAACATATGAGAGAGAAATTATCTTGCTCAATTATAAATTCATTTATCTTCTTATACCTAAAAGCACTACATATATGAGAAAAAGTTCTCTCGCACAATTATACTCTTTTCAAAGACTCTCTTTATTTTATTCTTATTTAGACCAATTCATCATTTTTTAATGACTAATGCTGAAGGGAGTCAAGTGGCCACCATCACAGTCCCGTAAATCTCTCTAAAATACGGATATAACTTAAGCATTATAGAAGAAAATACTCCAAGAACAAAAGAAGAGATCTCCCCCTCTTCCTATGGGCTTTTTTTCTATGGCTCTCAAAAATCCGTTTTATTCTTCTAAATTCTCTGCTCCTTCTCAGCGAGTTCCTCATTTCGGTACGTTTCTCACTCGAATTTGCTTTATCTCTTGCGTTTAATGTGCCGAATTAGAACTCATCTGAATTTGTGCGTATATGCAATTACTTTTCCTCTTAATTAATTGGGAAACTGAAACGATAACATCCTCCAGATTACTTTATTTTCACACTTCTCTGTTCAGCTCCAACGGTGTTTCACACTATTGCCTGTTTTCTCCTCCTCCTGTCTCTAGGGAGGGGATGCGAAGTGTTTGTAACTAATCAGTAAAATTTGGAAAAAATGGAAACTTCAGCCTTTTTCATTCCTTTCCTTTTCTGTTTCAATGCCAGGTAGACACTGGTTAGTTTGTTTGTGAGATATTAGCTATGATGCTTAAGAGTAAGATTCTCATAGTTTTTTGTGAGATATAAGATAACGAATCTAAGAAAATGATTCTGGTAGTTTGTTGTGAGATTTAGTGCCCGTTTGCTAAAACTGAAACTGTTCGGTTGAAATTGATGAAATTGTGGCCGAAACTATTGAGTTGTTTGAATCTCCATAATTATGGAAAAGTTAAACTCCTTATGTAAAATATATTTCATTAATAAAATAGAAGAAATATTTATATGAAAACTAGCTACAATGGTTTTCTACATTAACTTTAGTCAATTCCATCAGAAAAGAAACTTCAACTGTACTTAATGATTAGGTTTAAATATGATTTTAGTCCCGTTAAATATACGGAGTAATACATTTTATTTTACACCTCTTCAAAATATTTTTTTTTGTTTTTCATCTATTGGTTTTCTTTTTAGTCCTTTACCGATGATAACAATCTCCGTTTAACAATGAAACAACTCCGAGTAATAGCTTTCCTCTAATTCTTTGTCATGATATTCAAAAAGTATTTAATTTTATTTTTTAGAAGGATTTTAATACACATTTTAAAAATGTGAATAATTAGTTTTACATTGTTTTAACTCATCATCATCACTACCCAGTGCTGCAAAGGCTCCCACACCTTCGGTGGGGTAAGGGGGGTCGGATATACGCCCCCTTACTACTAAAACACAGAGACACTGTATCCGAATGACCCATAGTGAAAATCGCGTCCAAAATTGCAGGGACCAACGGCTTCTCAAAAAGGATTTGCCCCTGTACTAAAGCACAGAGAGACTGTTTCCGGATGATCCATAGTGAAAATGTGAATAATTAGTTTTACATTGTGAATAATTAGAAGGATTTAATTTTATTTTTTAGAAGGATTTTAATACATATTTTTAAAATGTGAATAATTAGTTTTACATTGTTTTAACTCATCATCATCATCACTCCAGTGCTGGAAAGGCTCCCACACCTTCGGTGGGGTAAGGGAAGTCGGATATACGCCCCCTTACTACAAAGCACAAAGAGACTGTATCCGGATGACCCATAGTGAAAATCGCGTCCAAAATTGCATGGACTGACTGTTGCTTCATAACAAAGAAGCGCAGACAGTTTAGTAAGCCATTTTGCTTTACTCCATCATATTCCCAACCCAAAAAATAGTGAGTCTTGGGCTCTATTGCAAATGATGGGAAATTGTTTTAACTCATATTACCTCAAAATAATATAAAACGATATCTAATAGATTTACGCAACCTACATTTTTTTAAGTAGAGTAGTTTCGAATTAGAGATGGACTAAAAACAAAATAATGCATATTACAAGGATTAAAAAAATTGCAGTGACCTAAAACAAAGGGTCATATTTGCAGGGACTAAAAACATATTTAAGTCTTTTGATTATTATACAATTCTGCACAAGAAATCAAAAGCCGCATGTTTGTTAAAATAATGATTGATAAGAGCATCTTCAATGGTTCCTTTTACGGACATGCTTGCAAATTTCATGCTAATAACTTACCATTGGAGCATTGCTCTTCCTTTTGCTTGAGAAAGCTAATTAGCCCAAATGAGCTACTAGCTTGAGCAAAGAGAATTATTAAATATAATATTATTAATAATAAATGAAGAGGAAGAAGTTATAGCTAACTGTTGGCGTACATTTTAATTTTGCTGCAAATGCTTATGTGGCTAGTCAAGTTATGAGGGTAATTAGCTAACCGCTGGAGATGTTCTAAGGCTGATAAGTTGAAAAGATGGGGATACTAAGCGGGCTCTTAAGTTATGGAATTAAAGAAAAGAATTCTCATAGCTAGGTTATGAATATCAGTGGGAGAAAATAGTTTTTGTATCATGTAAAATTCATCTCGGGGAAAATGTAAAAGAAAGCAGCCTGCTTTTGTTATTAAACCATCTTCTACATTTGGGGCATTCCAAATAAATGTGAGAGACATACTAAAAAAAAATAAGTTAATCGAAGGTTCACAATAATAACTTATAAGCCAAATTGGGTTTCTTCTCATATATTTACTTTTAGATATCGACTCACCAAAATGTGCACAACATTAGAGAGAGTGAATCAAGGCTTTTTGAGTGGTACTTGACTCATCAAAGCATGTACATCATTCATGTTTAAGAGATTATTTGTACAATTCATTTAACTTTGATACCTTTTCTCGGCTCATCAAATATGCGCAAGTACAATGTGCAATATTTATTGATTGTTACTAAACAAAACATGTACAACATGCACGCTTTATAGATACGTGACTTATCAAAGCATGTACAACGTGATAAAGAGTGAAATAATACTGGTTGAAGAATCTTGGCTCATCAAACTATGTGCAAGTACAATGTGCAATATTTATTGATTGTTACAAAACATGTACAACATGCACGTTTTATAGATACTTGACTTATCAAAGCATGTACAACATGATAAAGAGTGAAATAATACTGGTTGAAGAATCTTGGCTCAAAATCAGAATATGTAAAATATGAAAATTAGTGCATTCAGATAGACATCGAATGGCAGCTGCCATACTGGTTTTGATACATTAATATCAGTATCCTCACGGTCACTTCAAATATATAGTTATTTACTACTCCCTCTTTCCCAATTTGATTTGCAAAATTTCTCATTTTGGTTGTCCCAAAATGATTTTCAACTTTTTATTTTTGGTATGGAGAGGTTGAATAAAGTGACAAACTTACCGTTACTTTTACGCCTTTTCCATTTACTTAAAGCCTCTACTTTATGGGAGAAAGGGCAAAATAGTAAAGCCAAACTTAATTTATTACCTTCCTTAATTCTTGTGCCAGTCAACTTTTTCAAATCAAATTGGGACGAAGAGAGTATATATGGAGTGAGATGTGATTTCTTTATGAACACTAACATATATGGAAGGTTTTAGTCTCTTATTCATTTGGGACTTCTGGATTCTGATCTTGAGAACTCGAAGGTCCAGGTTCCAGTAATTCTGAATAGCTATAGAAAATTAGAAATTCAATTAAGTTAAACGAGGTCATTGATTTATGAAAAAATCTAAATTTGCAGCGCAGATCTAACACTTGACTGAATAAGAACATTTTTTATGATATGGATGAGAGTGTGGATGATGCAGTGAATGAAATGCTTGCTGTGGATGGAACAGATTTCAGAAATAAAGAAGGTGAACACAGTTTGAAATTGCATGAGCATGGTATTCAGGAATCACATGAAGTGCTTACTCTGAATGAGCGTAATCAGCATGGGGGCCCCTCCCAGTATTTCATTGATATTCTTGATGGCAACAAAATGGGCAGAATTGGCTCTTCAGGATATGCCAGTTCAAGTCCCCGTTGTACTGATGATAATGAGATTATGGTTAGAGAGTTGACATTGAAAAACTATAATAATGGAAATTTAGCTATAGTCAGCATTCCAGGAAACAGAGAGAGCGTGCAGATCAGACCCAACCAATGTAAACCTTTATATCAAACAGCTGGCGGATCAGGAAAAAGAAGCTTGCATAGAGAAGCCATTGACAAAGAAAAACCTTCCACATTATTGAATTCCCTGGAAGGCGAAGAAGACAAACTGTTTACTGATTTTTTGGAGAAAAATCAGAAATGCGCAAATGAAAGGCACAATTTGGTCACAGGAAATTCACACAGTAATGAAGATAAGTCTGGTTTGAATGACATGTCTTCGCGGGTTATCCGAACAAAAATCGTATCCAAGTCTGGGTTTTCACAGTACTTCGCAAAGAGTGCATTAAAGGGAAAGGGAACTGTACATAGAGGCTTAAATGCCAAATCATTGGGAAGGGAGTACCTTGACCAAACTCATTCTGATTGTGCTAATATATCTTTATTAGATTCTCCGGTGGCAGATTGTGTTTTGCGTCCCATTACTTATCAGGACGGGGTCAGTTTGAGAGAATGGCTAAGTGTCAGGATAAATAAGACCAGAGAAGCTGAAAGTTTGTCTATCTTCAAGCAAATTGTGGATCTGGTGGACTCTTCTCATTCTCAGGGAATCACATTACTAGATTTGAGGCCATCCTGCTTCAAGTTGCTGCAACCAAACCAAGTTGTGTATATGGGAGCCTCTGTGCTCACCGAGTCCTCTGATAATGTGATAGATACAGATGCTCCTGAAACAGAGCCGGATCATTTGAAAAGGCCACTGGAGAACATCGTGCATAACTCAGTGATTCATAATGCTAAAAAGCTGAAACTTGGTGATCCCATGAGCGTTAGCAGAAGATTGCCTCAATTCCCACCGAAATCAAGTGTCTGGTCAACACCTCAAAATACTAATTCAGGTATTCCTTGGCCACGGGGTTCTGCCAAGGATGCCAAGGAAGTACATAAGCTTAATAGTGAGAGAAAATTTAGTTCCCCTGATTTGTCCAGAAGCCCACAACCATTGCTGACTTCTGTAAGTTGTATTTTGGAAGTTAAGTGGTATACCAGTCCTGAACAAATGAAGAAGGGAAGTTGCACACTTTCTTCAAATATATACTGTCTAGGAGTTCTATTTTTTGAGGTATGTGGACATCTCTTATGCACACACATTCTGTTGTCTTTGTCATAAATGAAAACATTTTCTTGTATAAAATGTGCTCTGTGCTGTCTAGATAGGAATCATAAAACTCAGTTTCAGATTTAGCTGCTCAAATGTTAATAGTATTTGAAATCTAGGATACTTTGTATTAGAATCTCAAGCAGTTTATGCCTCCCCTTAAACTCTGTGCCCTATCTATTCATTGGAAAAGTTGTGCTTCCTGTGTATTGCATTCCCTGGTTTTCTACTCTTGAAAACAGTCGCCTCTTATGTCATACATGCATTTTTAGTCCATTAACACAACGTCGTATGTTTGTTACTGGTAACAGTTTGCTAGGTGTTGGTTGAGTAAATAAGTTTACTCATATTGACAAGAGACAATAACAAAGATCGATAGATTCTAATGCAAGACACTAAGCCCAACAACTTATAGATCATCTTCAATGATTAGAAGCACAATGAGAAGAAGTGACTGAGAACTTCTAGTGTATAGTTTGTTACTGTACAAATGGAAACTTTCGGACCAAAAGGCTATTCACACACAATCTTGGACTGAATAGTGAGGAGTGAGGACTCCTCAGATGTTTTTGTAGGAATTGGATTGAAGCCAGTTGAAACATCTAGTAGGTTAGGGAGTTATGCTATTGCATTTGCATAATTGCATGTGACCGTTATGGTGTAGTTATAATTAACATGATAGTTAGTTATAGTAAATAATGGTATTTACTACGTATTTAGTTATATGAATACAGGACGAGGAATTGGCATTGATTCCACTCCAACACCAACATCCAAGCCTTATTCCCAAAAGATTTTCGGGTCGAAATGAATTAAAAGGAAATACATTGTATAAGTACAATCTGTACATAATTTCTTAATGCATGCATGTAGTCTATTCTATTTCTTCTAAATTTGGTCCATAAGAACCCCCATATGTTTTCCTATACACAAGACAAATAGATTTGTCATTCTTCCTTTAGCATTGCAGTGATTGTACGTTGTAATGGCTAAAGTCAACTGAGTAATACAACAACATCCAAGTCTTAGTCACAAAATAGTTTACTCGGTATACTCAACTGAGTAATGATGAGACTAATCCATGCTGTTTATTTTAGTTACTTGGCTTTTCTAACTCTGGATCTGGAAAATCTTATGCCGCTGCAATGCAAGATCTCAGTCATAGAATTCTTCCTCCTAGTTTCCTGTCCGAAAATCCAAAAGAAGCTGGATTCTGCCTTTGGTTACTTCACCCAGAGCCCTCATCAAGGCCAACTGTAAGGTAATATCCAGTTGTAGTCATGATCTGTTTGGATGTGCTTTGAAAAAGCACTGCTGCCAAAAACAATTTTTTTGCTCTTTTTCAATCTTAAAGCGCTTTTCACATATGCAAGTTTCTTTTTTAAAAATGTTTTCTTTATCTTCGCTTGTCTCTCACCTCTTGTAATTAAGTATGCATGCTTCATTTGTTGCACATTTCTAGTGATCCGATTAGAGGCTAAGAAACCCATTCTAAGGCAATTAGTTTGCACTAGAGAGTCCATGAGCTGTGCTCTCTTAGCAATTAGATAAAGGGGAGAGTTTAGGAAAACAAAGGGAGAATGTTGAAATTTGGGAACTTTGAGATGATGGGACCATGTCAGCAAAATATTTTTTTAGATACAAATGTAAGAGTTTGTAAGTGTGTATGTGTTACGTATGGGTGTCAGTCTGCTCCATTGATTTACATGTTTTTTGTGGAATAGCTAAGACAAATTATGGTTTGCATCATCATAGACATAGTAGCATTGAGAAACTTAGCTGCTCCTCAGAGGTATGGATCTATATGGAGCTAAGTCACGCCATGTCTGCAAGCAAGCATTCTTAAGTTGGTTGGTTTCTAAAAAGCAACAATGCGTAGTTACAGTATACTTTTACTCTGTTCAGTTGGAAAGATGTAATTCTACTCTTTGAGGTGATGAATTCACTTTCCATTTCTTTATTGTTTTGGGAGTGAAAAAATGTTTGTTTTGTTTTTTTATTGTTTCTTTTTATTTTCGGTTGGTAATCTGTGATCTGTGAGAAATAAAACCAAAATACTAGGAAATTTTTCTTTGTCTTTTTCCATATACTATATATATTTAATTCTGTTCCAAGGAAATAGTAGAGCACTTTGGTATTGCGGTGATATTTCATGCGGTTAACGTAATTAAGTATGCTATAAAATCCCTTGTTTTACGTACACCTTTTTATGAACACCGTGTTTATTAAGCTGGCAGTTTAAGTTGGTATTGTTTCACTTCCAAGTGGATACCTAACACTATGAATTTGTTTTCCTACATGGATAAGAAACAATATTTATGATTCCAATTTTTAAATAGATGTGTTGGTTTCCCAAACTTAGAAAACATCATTAGTTCATTCTACCTTCTCGCATATATTGCTTAAAACTGCACTTGCTATGCAGTATGAACAATAACATTTACGAATTTAATAATTTAATGCTGCTTCGAATGTGCATCCAAAACTTAAGTTTGCTAGCTTAATATATAATTATAGGTTTTTGTTACAGGGAAATTCTTCAATCTGAAATTTTAGGCGGGAAAAAAGAATCCCGAGATGAGGTACTGTCTTCTATTATTGAAGAGGACTCTGAATCAGAACTATTGGTATACTTCCTTTCCTTGCTGCAAGAACAAAAACAAAATAATGCCTCAAAGATAGCTGAAGAGCTCAAGTGTATAGAAGCAGATATCCAGGAAGTTCATAGAAGACAGAACAAACAATTTTCAGTTTCTTCCTCCCCAAGTCATGAGTTCCTTGGTACTTCTGGAAGCAGGTATATTCAAATGGACGAGATGAAGTTGAACAGTGTACGGCAGCTGGAGAGTGCTTATTTCTCCATGCGATCAACAATTCAGCCTTCCAGTAATAATGATGCAAAAATGAGCGGAAATAGACAAATTTTTAACAATCAGAAAAACAACTGTATGACTGGAATCAATGGAGAGATGTATGAAAACAGTGACAGTCTTGGAGGTTTCTTTGATGGTCTGTGCAAGTATGCTCGATATAGCAAGTTCAAAGTTTGTGGAGTTGTAAGAAATGGAGACTTCAATAGCTCTGCAAATGTAATATGCTCTTTGAGCTTTGATCGAGACGAGGAATATTTAGCTGCTGGCGGTGTGTCAAAGAAAATCAAGATATATGAATACAATGCTCTCTTTAATGACTCTGTCGACATTCATTATCCTGTTCTTGAAATGTCAAACAACTCAAAGCTCAGCTGCATTTGCTGGAACAGCTATATCAGAAACTATCTGGCTACCACTGACTATGATGGTGTAGTAAAGGTGCGCATATGTGCATTGATCAGTTGTTTCGTGTAAAATGTCATTATCCTACTTGATAAAATTTCAACTCTCCACGTGCAGTTTCACTGATGGCTAATTTAAGAACTTTCCAAGAACTATGCCATTTCCATCATTATGAAATCTTCTGCATTATTGATCTTCAAAGAATATACATTTTGTATTTTTGTGTCAGTGGATAAGCACATACCCCTCATAGTCTGTTTTCTTTATGAAATATGCTGCATTATTATGCTATAAAGAATATATCTTTTGTCAATAGCCCATTTTGTATCAGGGCAAGACTACTCTCTGTCTGATTGTCTGTGCGATGTGAATACTGATCTATTTATGGCAATATTGGAATGTCTCAACCATTATCATTGTGAATAAAGTATTATTCATTTTGTTTGGTCCTGTGGTTTTGGCAAACAATGATCAAGTTTTCCTTGTAAACAAACGATATGCTTATCAAGAATGCTGATTTAAATATGTTTTGATAGTCGCAGGATAAAATGTTGTGGTTTTGAGAATGCACTTTAACGCACATTACCATAAAAATATGAAGGAGTTAATACCGTAATGTCATGGAGAATGACCGGTTCTATAAGGAGTTAGTCTGCCTGTCTTAGCCCTCGATCTAAGGCGTAAGCTAGGTGGCAAATGGCTTGACTTGAGGGAAACAACTCATCCAGTGGCAGTAACTCAAATGGCAGTAACTGAAATTGAAAACCCATATGAAAAGTACTTATTCAAATTTTTTTATGTTTAGACTAGGCAGCTTATATTCATAGTACTAAAAGTTTGTTACAGTGACTATTAAGGATCTTGTGAAAATTTGCATGTTAATTTGCATAAACTTGCTGATTTTCATGAAGTACGTTTCAACTCTGATCCACTAGGATACAAAGTCCACAATCTATTTCGTTTTTCTAATGTATCATTTCTTCTTCCTTTACTGAGTTGTTTCTAGTGTTCACTATTGCTGGGCATGAAATTCCTGATTCTGCAGGCTCGGCAAAATCTTAATTAGCTTTTTTGTGATTCTTGACTTTCAGTTATGGGATGCAACATCAGGTCAAGGGTTTTTTCATTTGAACGAGCACAGTGAAAGAGCTTGGTCTGTTGATTTTTCACGCATCGATCCAACCAAGTTAGCAAGTGGAAGTGATGACCGTCTTGTAAAACTTTGGAGTATTAATGAGGCATGCTTTCTCTCTTTGATATGCCTTTTTCTTCATGAGCTCAGATTATGTGTGTCAGTGTGTGAACTTGTTATCTCCTCAAAGACTAAAAAGAGAATCATTATTCACTTGCATGTCATAGAATGCAGTTGTTTACTGTAAAATGAAAATAAAGAGAAAAAACACATTCTATATCATTATTAATACATTCGTCCCGCAAAAGAGTCATGTATAACCGAAATAGAACTTTTAACTTTGGGTAAGGTACATCTCTTATAAGCATCAACCTACTTGTATTTGCAGCTTGTTTGTTTAACTAAATATAAAGTCCGTCTGGTAGCCTTTTTTGGCATATTTTTTCTTCGTATCAGTACAAGCAGAGTAAGTGGCTTTTCACTAGTTACTTATTAAGTTCAAATGGTCGTTGCTGAAACTGTTCCTATCAGAATTTTCAGCAGATTTAGCTAAATGACTCCTCCCAAACATGCTCTTATTCTTATTTAAGTTGTTTACTGTTCCTTAAAAAAATCATTAAAAACATTTGTTTTCTTTCTCGAAACATGACTTTTTTTATTGGAACAAAGGGATTACTACTAGTCTACTGCATAAGAATACATTTGAATTTTGAAGTAGGAACAGCATATTCCCAACTCTTCCTTGTTTCTATGTCAAAAACTAGCTTCTTTATTTGTTGGTGCAGAAGAACAGCATCAGCACAATAAAAAACAGTGCAAATGTATGCTGTGTCCAGTTTTCTCCAGAATCCAGTCATATGCTAGCTTATACCTCTGCTGACTATAAGATCTACTGCTATGATCTTCGAAATATTTCAATTCCCTGCCATACATTGGTTGGCCATGAGAAAGCTGTTAGCTATGTGAAATTCTTGGATGGCAACACTCTAGTTTCTGCGTCTACGGACAACACACTTAAAATCTGGGATCTCAACAAAGCCAGTTCAAATTCTTCATCTACCGATGCTTGCATCTTAACCCTTGGAGGACATACCAATGAAAAGGTTAGCTGGTGTGTGTGTGTGTGTGTGTGTGTTCTTTCGTGAATTGATATTTATCACACAACAATGTAATATACCTTTTAATGGACGTATGTGGTTTTCTTTTGTCTTTCAGAACTTTGTGGGATTGTCTGCAGCTAATGGATATATTTCGTGTGGCTCTGAGACTAATGAGGTAGGAATCACTTTCTTATTAGCCCATCTATCTGCACTCTTTACAATATCTACACATTTTATTTTGATTCACGATAAATGCTTGCAGCCCGTTTGGTTACTACTCCATATTTGTTTAATTCATTTCTTGAGGGTGGGGAGTGGGTGGGGGTCAGGGAATGCTTAGATGATTAGGTATGTAGGTGTTAATTAGAGCCTGTTTGGTAAGATTGAACCAGCCGAGTCTGCTGAAGCTGTAGTTGAAATGATGAATTGTTTGAATGTCTAGAAGAATATTATAAATAAAGTTTATATTGGAATATATTATATACTCCCTCCGTCCCAAATTGTTTTGCAAAGTCAACATTTTTTGGTCAACCAATAATAAAAGTCAATCCTCTCTATCGATAATTAATTTAATTTTTAATAATTAAATTTACTTATTCAGAAACTACATTGAAATCTTTTCAAAGTTGCAAAGTCCAAATTAGAATATAATAAAAAATGGACATCCTAATTAAGCGAATAAAATGAAACTGTTTGATCAAGAAAAGTCAAATTTGCAAATCAATTTGGGTACAGCCGTACAGGGGTAGTATTATATAAAGTTTTTTTTAAAAAGCTAAAATTGCCATCTTCTGTCAAATTTTCCGTAAAACTTCATCCAATCTTGCTTATTTTCATTATTAAGATTAGCACGTGAAGTAAAAATTAGTATTGGGTAAAAGATCTCGCATATAAGGCTTATGGTGTTTTTAATTGAGTTAGTTTCGGTCCCAGACCAAACCGTATTTAAAACTGACCAGACATGGTCAATAATAAAATACGCACACACCAAACGGTTACCAGACCAGATCATAAAATTTTGATCCAATTAGAAACATCCTTATATGCCAAAAAAACATGGTTACCAAACGGGCACTTGGTACCCTTTTAATAAAAGCAAATAAGTAGATGTAGTTGCAGTTTTTGAGTACAAGTATTTCTCTTGCTACTATTTTTTATCAAGTCTGCCCCAAACAACCACTTTCATCTTGAAGGGCACTTATTTCTTTCTCAGGTATTTGCATATCACAAATCTCAGCCCATGCCCATTACTTCTTACAAGTTTGGTTCAATTGACCCAATCTCTGGCAAAGAAACTAATGATGACAGAGGACAGTTTGTTTCAAGCGTCTGCTGGAGACGTAAATCAAACATGGTTGTTGCCGCCAATTCCACCGGCTGTATTAAAGTACTAGAAATGGTGTAGCACTGAATAACAGCCCACATCTTAACTTTAACACACCAAAATCTGTAGTAATGAGCTTGTCTCTTTCTATAGTTGTTACTTGTTACCCCACAAGCTAGGGATCCATTTAAACTGTGGAGAAGTTGGAAGTGGCATGGCCATCTCTTCACACATGTGATCTAGCTGAAAGATACAATATAAGAAAGATCCAAGTATGGATTTCAAAAGACCGACTGCTCTCTGTTAAGATATGGAGTGGCATGCGGAATATGTGTTGTCATTGACATTTTAAGCTTTAGGCACACGGTGTACAGGTTTTCTTCAAGGAATGGCGGTCTGATTCAGATTCTACATTTCTACAGCTAAAAATGTTTTGCAATTAATTAGGGTATTATGTTCTTTTTGTAAATTGTGAGATATATAATCAGATATATACAATCATAAATAGTCTATGCCAGATTGAGAGATTAATATGTAGATTGACTATGTACAATGTATTGCAACAGTATCTTGTTTTGTTGCTTGCATTTTTAGTCTTATTCATTTTTTTCAAGATTTTGATGGATACATAAGAGGGGTTGACTTGTGCCAGTTCTGGAGTCTGGACCACTTGGTGCCAGGTA
Source organism: Cuscuta europaea (assembly GCA_945859875.1). NCBI lineage: Eukaryota > Viridiplantae > Streptophyta > Magnoliopsida > Solanales > Convolvulaceae > Cuscuta > Cuscuta europaea. The sequence continues at coordinate 31,387,916 of CAMAPE010000005.1, forward strand.
AGGGCTACATGGAACTAGGGATGGACCCGGGCCGGGCCCGGGTGGGCTTTTTTTGCAAATACTTGGGCCCGGAACCGGCCCGGGTTGATACCGGGTCCGGGCCTAACCGGGTCAGGCCGGGCCCGGTTCAATGTCTAATTTTTTTTTTGCTTTCTTGTTATCCCCTGATCCCCCCCCTCACCCCACCCTCAAACCTCCCTAAAACACCCAGCCCTACCCTAGGAAAAGAAAAAAAATTGAAAAAAAAAATATATATGACCCGGGCCTGGCCCGAACTGTCCGGGCCGGTTCGCCCAAAACTGGGCCTGAGCCCGGCCCGCCCGGCCCACCCAAACGGGCTAAAAGCCCGGAACCGGCCAACCGGTCCTGGTCCTGTCCGGGCCTGCACAGTAGCGGTTCTGGGCTGGTTCTGGGCCGGCCCGGCCCGATTTAGTCCATCCCTACATGGAACCAAAAGTCCAAAACCTTACCCGGCCTGGCCGGCCACCTGGGTAAACTCTTTGGTTTTGGCCTTTTGGGGGCCATTTTTTATTAAAAGAAAGAATTTCATCAATTTAGAATCTAAAAGACAAGTTCACTATCAATGAAAGACTTGAAAGATAAAGTGTATTAATATAGGGCTTATATGATTGAAAATAATCAATTTAACACCGAAAGTATCATGGGTTTTTAAATTTTTAACTATTATTTAATCTTATTAAATTAATAAACTTTTGTAAATAAAAATCATTAGAAATGAGCAACTGGTTTAATGAAAATTTAAATAGTTGATATTCTTTTTTTGAAAACTAATATAAAAGATATTCAAAGTCTTAGATTCATAGTTTTCAATCCTTCAGTCATATATTGAGTATCGACACATTTTATCCTTTAGATCCTTGATTGAATACAATGAATGGGTGTATCTTCTAAGGACACACAGTTCTGGGAGCTCTTTTGCACGACCAAGTCCCTTAGTCGTTTGAGCAATTCTGTCCAGAAGGTGTGGTAGAAGATCTTGACAGTTCTGGTCGTCGAATACTCTAATACTCTAATATCCTAATTCGATTAGCATTATCAAAATCTAAATACAATTTATTCCTTACACCTTAGTATCCCCATCGATAGCCATATGCTTATATTGATTGACAATGGATTCCATCAAAATCCACTGCTGCTAAACCAGAATTGAAGTCATCACCCCTCTTCGTTGCACCCCCGACCCCGTTAGTCTTGCAGGAAGCGACCTAAGCAACCAAAGCGAAAATCCCGATGGGATGAGCCGACTCTTGCACAACACCCTTAGCGGACTCTCCTGTCTTGTGGATACGCCTGAGAGATCGTTCCCCCCTCACCTTCCGTCCGGCCACCTGCGTAGCACCCGAAGCGAAACTCCTCGAAACAGTCGCTCCTCGACCTAATCGATAGGGGAATAAAAAAGCTCTAGCGGTGGTGAGTGCCGGTGACACGCCCTAGAGAGAGATAGCCCGTATACCATTAAAATCTAGCACTACTTGAAAACTCTTTTGTAGATTATGATTAGAATTACTAGAAATTAGAATGCCACGAGTTAGATTAGAATTTAACCAAATTAGAATTCCAAGTCACATTTAATGTAAAGTTTTATTTTTATTTCACAAAGTGGATAAATTTAAAAGAATCCTAACATCACAAATAAAAATAAGAGGAAATTTCCTAAAGAGAATTAAAATAGTTGTAAATTTCACAAACAGTACTATAATCGTGTTATTTCTAAAATATAACTCACTCACTCATATTTTAGAAAGTTTTAATCAACTTATTCTTTTAATAGGGTTACATAAGTCCTATTTAAAGAATTTAAGTTGGATTAGAATTGCTCTTAGATTAATTAAGGACTAAGCCATTGGGGTGTTTGGTTACTGACTAATAATTGGTCTTTTGACCGGATGAAACAACTAACATGGGTGTTTAGTAACATAACTTAGCGTTTAGGCATCAATCTTTAGTTTCTCCTCTATTTTCCTATTTACCCACACCTCTTCTTCGTTCCCGGCAGATCATCCGACAAGCATCTCCATGCTTTTGCAGTTTGCTCAACCTTTGTAGTGCCGCTGGTAATCAACTTTGTTTTGAATTTTTCCACATTTGAAAGAGTTTTTAATTTTTTTTAATCATAAAGTAAAAGCCTTTTAAGTAATTGTACTAATGACATTAATAAAAAAATTAATTGATGTCCGTAAAAGCCATTTAACAAATTATCTGTCGATTATAAACAACCATTTTACTAAACATCATTTTACAAACTGCTAATATTATCAGCTAATCAAAAGAGCCAACAAAATCTGCTATCATCAATTAGACAACATAATCGGCCAACAACCAACAGCCAACATCCAACGCCCATTTGCCAAACACCCTCCATTATGTTGGAATTCTACATAAATCCAATATCATAGGCGACTTTCTTCTAAAATCGGGAAGTCACTTCATGGGACCCCCAACCAAAAAAAATCTCCATTTTTGAATTGATATAATATTTTCATGTATATTTTACTCCCTCCATATTTAAAAGATCATTACATTAAGTTTTGGCAAAATATTTAAGGAGTAAATAGTAGGGATAATGAATATAGAGTACAAAAAGGGTAATTGGGTATATTTAAACGAAAAACCTACCAAAAGGAAGGTGTAGCAAACTTTTAAATACAGAGAGAGTAATTTTTATAAAAAAATATAAAAAATTTAAGATTTTTTATTATCTTTCGTATGATGCCAATATTACATATGTAAAAATAAAAAGAATGTTGAATATACGATGGATGGAAGGTTTTAGGATTCATTTTTTTTAAATAGGTCCAGTTTTAAAATTAAGATCACAAATAGATTCAAGTTTTGAAAAATCTGAAAACATAAAGGAAGGTAGCTAGCTAGGAGAAAGTAGAGCTAGCATGTTTGGGACCCCCAACTTAAGAGAAGTCTTTTTTAAAATTCCTATAACTTTTTATATTTATAATTTGATTTTTACATAAAAAGTATCAAAAATTGTAATTTATAATTACCTTTCGTATGACACCAATATTACATCTAAAATATAAATATAAATATAAATATAAATATAAATATAAATATAAATATAAATATAAATATAAATATAAATATAAATATAAATATAAATATAAATATAAATATAAATATAAATATAAATATAAATATAAATATAAATATAAATAAAAATATTTAGATTAGGTTAGATTAGGTTTTTTGTTGATTCGATTCAAGTTGATTTTAAATAAATGTTTTAGAACTTAATGTCCACATTTTCGGCCAATAAATAAAATGTCCCCTAATTGCAGCATGTTGAAAATTATTTTTATTTTACATAAATAAATATTGGTATCATATTTTTATAACACATCTCATATTATATATGTATATTTTTATTTATATTTATTTTTACAAAAAATAGCCCTTTAAAATTAAGTAGGAGGAGGAGGAGGAGGAGGAGGGGGAGGGAGAGGGGGAGGGGAGGCGAGGGGAGGGGGGGGGGGGGGGGGAGGAGGAGGAGAAGAAGAAGAAGCTTGTAACCGTTGCAGGAACCTGCAGTGGCTTTGATTGGGAGAGCTGCTATTGATTTCGCTGATGGGAAGCTTTGATTTGCAGAGCGATGGTGCCGATGGGAGAAATGCAAGAGGTGGGGCCTGGGGCAGAAGAAATCGCAGAACACAGGGAGAAGTAGAGTTTAATAAGAGGAATGATAAAATTGTAATCTGGAGTCCTATTTAGGGAATAATAAACTTATAATCCCATTTAGAAATTTAGTCCATGTTTTAGTCTCATTTTGAGAAATTTCTTATCTTTTAAGCACCCCCATATCATTTCAATAAAATTGTTTATTTTTTTTAATAACTTCGAAATCATTCCTAAAAATGAGGAATAGAGTGAAACATCATAAAATAACTGCATATGTTAAAATTTGCTAAACACACATTTGTCTTATAGCTACCTCAAATTTATGTTCACATTTCTAATTAAGGATACTTTCAATTGGAATCAATTTTTTGATCTCATTTATGAAAGTAAAAAGTTATTTTTTACTTGACTATATATATTAATATAATCTTGATATATTTTGGTTGAGAGTTCAAGTTCTCCAAAAGTTTTATTAATTACATATATAACAATCATGTCCTAGATTGGGTATAAAAGATAATTCATTTACTCATACGTGTAATCTTAATCTAGTAATATTTAGTCATGAAAATTGAGATCATTTTTCATTTCTAAATATGGGATATGCGTTTTTTATTTTTCATTGCATAGTTTGACATGTTTATGTTTCTATTATAACTACCTCTTGATGTGATGAGAATCTTTTTATAAGTTTTATTCATCTGATCTTCTAGGTAAAATTATCTATTAAAAGTCTAAAACATGCAACCGTTCTTTGTTCAATAACAATAGGCAGCCTATTGTATCCGCCATCACCTTCACATATTATGATCATAACTTCACATAACTACATATTCCAAACTCTTTTCTTAAAGAAAGAGATCGAAGGACCAATGTGCAAAATTCTAAAGTCTTGAAGGGCTATTATCTTCAAAAAAATTGACTACATGCATTTAAAGATAAATAAATTACAAAAATGTATAATTAGTTTCGAAAAAACACTAAGTCACGAAGGAAATTTAATGGATAAAAATAGGCATTGAGCATTTTTTGGCTGAAATTTCATTTGGATGCAAATGAGAGTTATAAATAAATTGCTTTTTTCATTAGAGAATATAGACTGGAAGCATGTTTAGATAATTAGTTCAAAAATAAGACACTACAAACAAATTGTCATTTAACGGTATTTTATACCAACAATCAATTACCATTGGTATAGGAGATCTATACCTGCAGTAGAGTATATCCATTGAAAAGCAAAGTGATTTTATCCCGTGCCCGATAGGGATACAAATACTAGTAAAGATACATTCAACGTTACTAAATGTGCGACAAACAGTCAAACGCATGAATATTTTCAAATAGATAAGAATAGAGGGTAAGTGAGTAACTATGCTTCTCACCACACTAGTAATACTTTTTGAATATTATTAGAATTTATTTCTCGAGTTTGATTATTTAAAATAATACTGTCTCTGTCCCACTAACAATATTGGGACATGAGAAGGTGACATAGTTATTCATAAAAGTGATTTTATGTGGTTGATATTGAATTGTTAAAGTGAGAATAAAGTAAGAATAATTTGGTATGAGAAAATCTTAATGAGATTTCCCGAAAAGGAAAAGTAGAACAATCTTAATGGGACGGAGGGAGTAATTTATATGCATGTGCATGATGTATTTAAAAACAAAGGTACAAAGGATACATATATTGTACGTTCGAATATACACTCTCATAGAATTATGGTAGGGATGCTGGTGGTCGTCTCCCTCGCGTAGTGTTTGGAAGTCATCACACGATTGCTTGCGCCTCTTTGCTCGATTCTTCAGTAAAGCAGGCAGCGAGTCTAGGCGGTTCATCCCTGGAGCCGAGGCAGACCTAGCTTGAAGTCAACAACAGCCTCTACTTTTTCGGATGAGAAGCCAAGTGAAATGACAAGGATGGAAGACATCGTGAACAAGTATGACATGGCCTTTGGCGGGGAATTGAAGAGGAGGAACTAGTTTTCGAGGAGGAGATCGACGGTGATGGAGAGGCCTCGGATCAGATGGTGAGATTTCATGGCTTCACAATGGCGTCCTGGAAAAGAGATCTCAATCAAAGAGATCGGTGAGAAAAGGTACATGTTTACTTTTTACCATATTGTTGATATGGAACTGATGGAGTATATGGCCCAGGGACCCCCGGCCCACAAACTCCTACTACTCTAACACAGGCCCAACAGGCCCAGGAAGCACAAGAGGCCCAAAGCACAGCGGCCCGAGTGTCAAGAAGCCGACGGTGCACATACGGGTGCCTTCGGCCCCATGGCTGGGGGCTCCAAAACTCACGGGGCAGCCGGATTGGATCATACAAAGCTACTGGGAGAAAATGGGAGAAATGAGGACCCTTCGGCTTCCAGGCACCCTCAGCATAAGAGCAGCCTTCGGCTACACATAGCCTTCGGCCATAAGGGAGCTTTCGGCTACAACACAATCGTTGAACATTCCCTTTGGGGACATGCAACCATTGCATTTAATGCGGCGTCACGTCCACCCACCGCATTTAATGTGATGCACATGCGAATGTCGGTGCCACCCCGATTGAGGTGACCCCTTGATCGTCAGATTATTGACACGTGTACTCTCGTCGCATTTATGATTGCTATAAATAGCAGTCCTTATTGTCCTTGTAAAGCACGCTGAGTTCATTCGATACACTTGACTCTCTCTCTTACTTGTTTGCTCTGACTTCTCTCTAGTTATTCTCCGCGATAACCCTTGGATAAGCTACCCCCGGGTACACTATCCATCAGAGGGATGCCCCCGATGCCCGAATCGGTCTGGATAATCGAAGGAAGGACCGAAGTGAGAACCAAGTTCCCCCTTTGGTTCCAACCATTGACCTCCAGGCCGCTTTCACAGCCTTCGTCCAGAACGTGGCCATGAATCATGGTGCCTTCATGACGCAGGCACCCCTCCAACCCCAGTACGGAGGAAACGCCACTTATCTGCCACCCCCTCCTCTGTTCAACAATCCCATCATACGGGTTGGCAACGCCGAGGGGGTCATGGCACAGGACACCGCCTCCCAAGAGGTCCAATCGCGAGACAAGCGGTGCATAAATAAGGAGAAGCCCTGAACCTCCGCCCTCGAAAGGCTTGGGGGAGCTCCGGAGGACCGAGGGGTCCAAAACCGCCTCGGTAGGAAAGCAGCCAGTAGACCACAAGAAAATGGAGGCTCTGTCTCGGGGGCCGAGGAGAGACCCCCCCCCCAGACAAAGGCAAGGGCCTCCTCCACGAAGATGACGCCAGACATCAGATCAACCACGCCCAATCCATTCACCAAAATTCCCAAGGGGCTCCCCTGAGGGACCACAAAGACGAAATCATCGAGGCCCTTCGGCGCCAACTCAAGGAGGCACGTTAGGCGCCCCCGGCGACACCAATCCCGGTGCCTGATCCAAATTACGCCGTCATGCTAGCACAAATGGAGGAAATGAAGTGGAAGTTCGCCGAAGGCTCAGGTGAACCCCTCATCCAGCTCCGCACGAAGACGCCCTTCACTCCGAGGGTATTGGCGGCTCAGATCCCCGGTAAGTATCGGGGACAACCCATCAAACCATACGAGGGGAAGACGGATCCCCAAGAGCACTACAGCGGGTATCAGAACTGTATGATGATGATGGGGGCATCAGACGAATATTTATGTCGTTGGTTCCTTTCCACCTTGGAGGGACCAGCGTATGAATGGTTCAACCGGTTGCCCGAGGGCAGCATTGATTCATGGCAAGAACTTGCCCATCGTTTCTTAACACAATTCACCGGGAGGCACCGGTCAAAGAAGCATTTCTCCCACCTTCTGAACGTGAGGCAACAGAAGGAGGAAACCCTTCGGAGTTTCCTAGAACGCTGGAGGCAGACCTCCATCGAAGTCGATGGCACCGACGATAGAATGCTAATGGCCCTATTCCACATCGTTCAACGCAACAGTAATTTCTCTAGGAGCCTTATTACTGATCCCCCCGCTATTATACAAAGGCTCTCCAGTAGGGGGACCGATATGCTGAAGCCAAGGAGATCGAGAAAGATCGACGTAACCCGGAGCCTTCTCAAAAGCACGAAGGTAGAAATCGCCCCAGTGGGCCACCCCCTCCGGCAAACCGCGAGGTACCGTGCAACGATCGACCTCGGAATGGCCAAGCCAGACCCGGGGGCAACTACAAGAACAATCTGAGGGCGTGGGCCTAGCCTACCCTCCTGGAGCACCCACGCACCCCTCTGACGCATCCCATCAACGTTATCTTGGACTACGCGGAGGAAAGAGGCCTCGTGGAGCGAGATTCACGTGCACGTACCCCTACAGGTATATATGCCATCAATCCCAACGAACCTTATTGTCGCTTCCATCGCCATCAGGGGCACATGACTGATGACTTCCATAATCTGATGTCAGTCATCGAAAGATTAATACAGGCGAGCCATTTGTCCCAATTTGTCAGGGGCCCTCCTCCTCACGGACCCCCTCATCACCAAGGGTGTAATACCCGAGATTAATTTAAGAGAATTAATAGTACTACTCATACCAACAAGGTGCATCTCCTTTTAAGGGAGCTCATCACCCAATAACCCCAAAGTTAAGCGTGCTTGCACGGGAGTAGTCTTGAGATGAGTGACCCCTGGGAAGTTTCTCAGGACGCGCACGAGCGAGGACAAAGTGTGCGGTAAAGGCTCGTGGTGGTTTGTGAGGATAGTACTAGAGGTCAGAAGTAACTACCTTGGGGCCTACGAGGTCGGGGTGTTACAAATGGTATCAGAGCAACCCTGCGACCGCTTGTTGATCCATTGGATATCGGGCAGACACTTAGCAGTGGAAAAGATCCCGAGGTTTGATTGAGATTGGTTTAAGGGGGCAACGAGGACGTTGCAATCCTAAGTGGGGGTGATTTTAATACCTGAGATTAATTTAAGAGGATTAATAGTACTACTCATACCAACAAGGTGCATCTCCTTTTAAGGGAGCTCATCACCCAAGAACCCCAAAGTTAAGCGTGCTTGCACGGGAGTAGTCTTGAGATGGGTGACCCCTGGGAAGTTTCTCAGGACGTGCACGAGTGAGGACAAAGTGCACAGTAAAGGCTCGTGGTGGTATGTGAGGACAGTACTAGAGGTCAGAAGTAACTACCTCGGGGCCTACGGGGTCGGGGTGTTACAAAGGGCCTCCGCTGAAGGCAAACAAGTGGGTTAACCCAAACACCATCCCTTTGGGAAATCCACAAGGGAAGAAGCGTGAGATTGAGAAGCTCGGTGAGGACGAGGATCCACAGCACCAGCACAAACGGCACATCCACATGATCACCGGAGGCAACAACGGTGGGGACTCCACGACCCAAAGGAAGAAGTGGGCTCAATCCCTTTACGTTGGGGAAGTCAATCATATGCCCCCAACTGTGAGACCGAGGGCGGGTCCTATCTTCTTCACAGATGCAGATCTGCCCCTAGGTTATCTTCCTCACAGGGATGCCCCCGTCGTCCGGATGGAGATCAACAACACCATCATCCTCCACACCTACGTTGACACAGGTAGCTCTGTCAACGTTATGTATCTCAGTACTTTTCGGGAACTTGAACTCGATATGGGATCCCTTCGGTGGATCAGGACACCCCTCGCCGGATTCACGGGGGACAACATCGACGCTGAGGACGTCATTTCTTTGATGGTTGATTTCGGCGATGGATTCCATAGGGCCAAGCTCGAAGTGGAATTCGTCGTCGTCAACCTTGACTGTGCCCACAACATCATCGTCGGCCGGCCCGCCCTGGAGGACTTGGAATTCGTCATCTCCATGAGGCACCTTTGCCTCAAATTCCCCGCACCCAGCGGCATCGGCTACTCGAGGGGAATCAGAAGCTCTCTCAGGCTTGCTACCTTCAACTCACCAAGAAGGTTAGTAAAACTGAACTCCGCGTTGACACTATCACAGCAGCCTTGGAAAAGGAGGAAGGCAGGCCGAGGGCTGAGCCAGCCGAAGAGACCGAAGACTTTGTGCTCGATCCGGCCAAGCCGGAGAGAGTCTTAAAGATTGGAGACAAGCTCCCCGAAGACCTAAAGACCGGCATCATTGAAGCCCTCCACGCCTACTCCAATGTTTTTGCATGGGGGCCGGAGCATATGCCTGGGATCCACCAAAGAGTCATCACTCACCGCCAGGCGGTGGACCCTTCGTCCAAACCCATACAGCAGAGAAGGAGGCCCCTCTCGGCCGAAAGGAGGGACTTCGTGAAGAAAGAGGTTGCCATGCTCCTCTCCATCAAACATATTCGGGAGGTGAAATACCCTTCATGGTTAGATAATGTGGTCCTTGCACAAAAGCCACTCACCTTCCGTATGTGTGTAGATTACACAGATCTGAATAAGGCATGTCCTATGGATCCTTTCCCTCTACCAAACATTGATCAGCTGGTAGATGAGACCGCGGGATGTGAAATCATGTCCTTCCTTGATTCCTTCCGAGGGTATCACCAAATCTACATGCATGAGGAGGACGCGGAAAAGACAACCTTCATGACACCCGAAGGCATCTTCTGTTATCTAGTGATGGCCTTCGGCCTAAAAAATTCAGGTGCCACCTACACCCGGATGGTGACCCGAGTCTTCCAAGCTGTCCTAGGCTGCACCATGGAGGCGTATGTTGACAACATGATCGTCAAAAGCAAACAATCAACCACACACGCTGAGGATCTCCGGGAGATATTTGCCATCATGCAGAAGTTCAATCTCCGGTTGAACCCTAAAAAGTGCACCTTCGGCGTACAAGGAGGAAAGTTTCTTGGCTACATGGTTAGCCGAAGGGGCATCGAGGCAATCCTGAGAAAATACAGGTCATCATCAACATGGAGCCCCCACGCAACGTGAAAGAAGTTCAAAGGTTGACAGGTCGCTTGGCAGCCCTCAACCGCTTTCTCTCTAAATCAGCAGAGAGAGCCATCCCCTTCTTCTAGATCATGAGGAAGACAACTGGCTTCCAATGGACATCAGAATGCCATGAGGCCTTCGACAAATTGAAACGGTACTTATCTTCACCCCGTGTGCTCTCCAAACCAAGGGTGGGAGAAACTTTATATCTCTACCTTGGTGTTGTCCCTGCTGCCATCAGCTCCGTGCTAATCCGGAAGGAAGACGGCATCCAACGCGCTATCTTCTATGTTAGCAAGACCCTCAGGGAAGTGGAACTCATATATTCCCCCGTGGAAAAAACGGTGCTAGCCATCATTTGGACTGTCAAGAAAGTGGGTCATTACTTCCAAGCTCATCCAGTCCAAGTACTCACACACCAACCCCTCGGCGCCCTCATGAGGAGCCCCACCAGCTCCTCCAGAATGGTGAAATGGGCCATCTTCCTCATCCAATACAATATAGACATCCGTTCGAGGCCTGCCATCAAGGGCCAAGCCTTGGCAGACTTCGTGATAGAATGCACGGCGAGGTCAGTGGTGAACGAGGAGCCTTCGGCACCCTTGGACGAGTGGTGGACCCTTTATACCGATGGCTCCTCTACTACTAAAGCATGCGGGGGAGGGGTGGTCCTCATAACACCCGAAGGCTTCCGCACCTATTATGCCATCCGCTTCTCCTTCAAGATCTCCAATAATGAAGCGGAGTATGAGGCCCTCCTCTGCGGTCTTCGGCTGGCAGCAAACTTGAAGGCCAGACAAGTCCACGTCAAATGTGACTCCAAGCTTGTCGTGGGCCAAATTTCGGGGGATTATGAGGCCAAGGAAGGAAGGATGAAGCAATACAAAGAAGCGGCCAAGGAGTTGCTTAAGGTATTTGAGGCACATTCTCTCACTCAAATACCGAGGGCTCAAAACTCTGAGGCCGATATTTTATCGAAGCTCTCGGATGAATCTCCGGAGCACCTCTCCAAGATCGCGAGGATTGAAGAACTTAGCCTCTCAAACATACACGCGAGTCTCATCATGCACATACACCTAAGGCCGGAGGATTCACTACTAGAAAAATGCCTTACAGTGACACCAAATTAGTGTCACTAACAGGCTTCGGTGACACTAAAAAAGTGTCGTTGAAAGTGGGGGCTAGTGACACTAAAAAAGTGTCACTAAATAATGACATTGTAGTATCACCAATTAGTGATACATATGCGACACAACCGTTCAACGACACTTTTACATCACACATGTTAATGACACTGTGGTATCACATAATTCTGTTTTCCATCCAAGCAAAATGATAATTTAGTGACACTTTGGTATCACATTGTTTTTTATTTTTTCAGCATTCCAAAACAATATAATTTTAAAATTCCAAATCAATTATATTTTAGAAATTCCAATTCAATATTTATTAAACCCATAAACGATAACAAAATCAATAAATCTCCAACCATAGATTGAACGTTTAAAGTACAATATTCATTTACAACTGAGTTAATAGAATTCTAAGCAACTACACGGTTTAGTCCCAAAAAGTGAGCCGTCCGCCTACACGTCCTTAATAAATATAGCAAAATCAATTGAACAACGGGAATAACAATTCAGAATTAAACATCACCTTCACATCATCAAGTCTTCATAGCAGCGACATCCATCAACACTGAAAAATGATTGATACACCCTATTAATGATACAATAATAAAAACCACTTATACAAACGCATAGCAATACTACTTATGCATCATAGGTATATCCTTTTATCAGATCCATAAAACAAATAAGTTTGCACAAGTTTTTTAAAACACATTTTTACTCTCTTAAAAACACTTTTTGGATCGTGTGTACTCTAAAATTAACTAAAACATCAACATTTTCAGGATCATTTGTACTCTAAAACTACAACAACATTATGAGTTCACCCTAACTAACATGATAATTGTATTAATGTTAGTATGGCTGGATGAAATACAATGTATGACACTAAAACTGCTATGTCATAACAGAACTAAAGTGTGGAATAAACAGAACCAATGTGACATCTCATTCCACATCTGGATGAAATTATCTCTCTTGAAATACAATATAAAATTTCGTAGTACTAACATTATCTCTCCAGAATTAGAGTTTGCACCAATGCTATTATTTTTTCTGCTTTTTCACTTCAGTGACAAGATGAAAAAACAAAGACTACCAAAAGATGAAAAAACGAAGATTATCATTCTTTGGCCAATCGCTTTAGTGACTGCTTGTCCAATATTTGACAAAGATGCATTAGAATTCCCTTCTGAGAAACTAAATAACAATAAGAGTTAAATGAAGTCACATCATACATAGGGCTTAAAAAATTTATTACATGATTAGCTCACAATAGAAATTTTACCTCTGTGATACACGAGATACCAAAGGTGGAAATGCCGAGTTTTGGACTCTTGCGGTCATGTTATCTAATATGTCTATTGATGAACCACAGAGGAGGGGAACCTATATTTTTTATAGGAAACAAGATTGTTATAGTCCAAATGGGTGTCATTCTAACGCATCAAATGAAAGTGATATTGTTATGTCAGCACTTTCAAGAAAAAATAGAACCAAAGAAGTAGATAATACCAAAGACATATTTAACAAAATAGATGCCAACACTCCAAATGGGTTATAAATGATGTATCACAAAATAGATAAAACAAATGTAGTAAAGCCATCAGTTGCTTTTATTTTTTCTTGCTGTCACTTGGGTAAAGTCTGCAGCTAAAACAATGAAAAAAGTGTAATGTAAAGGAAACAATGAAAAAGTCTCAAAGCCTTGCTTTGATGATAGTCCGAGATCGTTTTCTCCCGGCGGGAACACTTGTCTCAATGAATCTTTGAAAACATTATGGCCAAAACTTTCAGACAAAACAACAAGCCCTCCAGTCTTTTCAATCGTTACTTTAAGTTCAACAAGTCCAACCTAATGATTGGTATGAGAATTGTAGCCATTCACAGAAGTATGTTGAGCAATTTGGGATAACCCCTAAAGTATTTATGGTTTGAGAGAATAAAGAAGAAAACCACCTGATCCAGCGCATAAGCAAAAACATCAAGTACATGCCCTTGGTGTACAAGCTGCTTTGAAAGTGCTTCATAGAATTTTACAGCCTTGTGATATAATGGAGCAGACTCTTTATCCAAATCCTTGTGGGACCATATAGGTTCAGATAGGGTGTTTGAAACAATCTGGGGCATTCAAATGACAGGGTAATTAAAGATGGGATCATATGCTAGCATCAATCAAATACATAAAATCCGAATAGTAGAGAGAAAGACTTACAGCACCTTGCCCTTCTGTCGAGGGCCCACCTAGAAATGCCATGATTCTAGCCCCAGAGCCAGGAACACATACTCCCACTAAATGGGCAGCCACATTCAAAGCAGTGCCAGTGCACCTAGATGCCCGTTTATCTGCAGGCACATGCCAAGGATCTCTTTGAAGCACTTCCAATATATAACCTCTTGTGCTAAGTGTAATTGATCTACAAGAGAAAGGTTAGTAATAATGGGGGTGTCCTCAGATTGAGTATCATCATTGGACCAGGGTGGATCAACTATAGTATCAGCCATATCAGAAGCTAACAAAGGATCAGAACGAGATTCATCATTTCCAAAATTAGCCAGGATCGAAACTCCAGTAGTAGGACCTGTTGGTAAGGTATCACACGCATAGACCGAAGATTCATCACAGTCAAGAATTGCATCTGTAATCAAACATTTAACATGGGCGGTAACAAGATTGTTACAGTAAGTTGAAACAGAAAGCCCATCCATGGACATTGTTTCAATAGGAACAAAATGGACACTTTCAACCGGGGAAAGAACAGTATCAACCGGGGCATCCAAAACAGAACTACAGGTAACAATTTTAGGACCCGGGGCATTACACAACAGTTGTCAATTTCTAGATTGAAAACCAGAATCAGACCCAACTGTTGGTATCTCATCAGGAACATCATCAGCCAGGGATTCAAGAGGGACCTCACAGGGGGGCGTTGCCTCAGCAACATCATTGGCAGAATAGGAGACAGTATCAGAAAAGGCATTTTCATAAGCCTTTCAAAAAACCCTAGCCTTTCAAAAGCCTTTTCACCGAATAATTCTGTAAAAACCCTAGCATTTCAAAAGCATTTTCACCAAATAATTCTGTAAAAACCCTAGCCTTTCAAAAGCCTTACAAATCGCAAGGATGGGGGGCGACCGAAAGGGAAAATACCGACCAGAGCAAATCGGAAGGGGTGCGATAGAACCTGTAATTCGTTTTCAGAGAAGGTAACCGACGAGAAGCCCCTGAAGCTACTAGACGACCCCAGGTCTGCAACATCGGAAAAGGAGCATGGATGTGAGTGCAATATTTTGCCGGGGATAACATCTCTTACCACCGCTGCGTAAGAGTTCTTCGCCTGCGATGTCTCCTGGTCGCTCCCTTCCGCCGGTGGCATCGCTGCCGCACTGGCTTTAGGTGGACCGAAGAGTAGCGTGGATATCCTAGAGAGAAGACAGAGCGTCTCTCTCTAAACATGTGTGATTCTAAATACGGACCTAAGAATGTGTCACTATTCTATAATAATAATAATATGTCAAAAACAATGACACATATATGTCATAAATACTATAGTGATGTTATAGTGTCACTAAACAAATGTCACTATAAGCCAGTTTTTTAGTAGTGATTGGATCTCCGACATCATCACCCTCATCACCACAGGGCAACTGTTCGAGGATGAGGCCCGCGCAAAACTAGCAAAACTGAGGGCTCCTAGCTATACAATCGAAAACAGAAAGCTCTACAAAAGATCCTACAACGGCACCTTACTCCGGTGCCTTCATCAAGATGAGGCTGAGGTCGCGATGGAGGAAGTGCACAGTGGCACTTGCTTGGCTCACCAGGGACCCTTCTGCATGTCCTGAAGGCTCATAGTTCAGGGCTACTTCTGGCCCACAATGGCTCGGGATTGTGCAAACCTCGCCCGAAGGTGCACCGCATGCCAACACTTTCAGAAGGCCCCCGACAGACCAGCAGTCAACTACGCCCCCATCAACACCGCCATACCTTTCTCCAGATGGGGCATCGACCTGGTAGGCCCTCTGCCGAGGGGTACCTCTAACAATAGGTACATCATTGTGGCCATAGACTACTTCACCAAGTGGGTGGAAGCTGAGCCTCTCGCCAGCATCACCGAGGCCAGGTGCCGCCACTTTGTCCTCAAGAACATTCTCACACGGTTTGGCGTCCCCCAACAAATCATCTCCGACAATGGAACTCAGTTTGAGGCAGCCCCCTTATGTGCCCTCCTAGAGGCATGGGGCATCAAACACACATTCTCTTCAGTTGCCTACCCTCAGGGCAACAGACAAGTGGAGAATGCCAACCGGAATTTGCTTGAGGGCCTAAAAAAGAAACTTGAGGCCGAAGGGGGAGGCTGGGTAGAAGAACTTCACAACATCCTATGGGCCTACCGCAGCACCCCTAGGCGAGCGACAAGCGAAACACCCTTCTCCCTATGCTATGGATTCGAAGCCAAGGCTCCTACTGAGGTAACTCTCCCCACCCGAAGGGTAGATCAATATGAACCTGAGGTCAACAACGCCAACATGGCTCTCTACCTTCATCTCATCTCAGAATGCCAATAATAAGCCTTCCTAAGGGCAGAAAACTACCAATGGCAGGTCAAAGGCTACATCGATGCCCAGGTCCGCTCTCGAGAGTTTCAAGTGGGGGACTACGTCCTCCGAAGGAGGGAGGCCAGTCAACCCACCGAGGGCGGAAAGATGGCACCCAAATTTGAAGGCCCATACACCATAGCGGCCATCATCAAATCCGGAACGTACAAGCTAAAACGTCCCAATGGGACTGAAGTCCCTAGACATTGGAACGTACATCACTTAGTTAAATTCTATCAGTAACATATGAGCGGTCAAGCCTTCATTACTTATGTATTTCATCAACGGCCCAAGGCCCCATCTTCCTCAGAAGAATAAATATGTGTTCAAAGTATAAAGTACGGAAGGCAAATCAGCGGCCAAGCCCTCATCACGCACCCAAACAGGTGACTAACGTCCCAAGGCCCTTTCCTCTCATGAGGATGAATAAAATGTAACATCATTACTCAAAGGTACCAAGTACCAAGTGTGCGGTGTTGACCCACCACTCCCAAAACACCAAGTGTTCTTGGGGTAAGCCGTTCCCCTCGAGGATGCCCCCATGCATACATTATTCTATACATACTCATACCTACAAAAAAATGGGGGGTACAATACCCCTCGGCTCCGGCAGGTTCCAAGTACCCGAGGTCATTTGTGTTTCACACACAAATAAAACCCTTCCCTGAAACGCTTTTTGCGCCATCCCCCAAGGGGAGACAAGCAACGGACCATGTCCCGGGCCCATGATTCGACTTTCAAAAATGAAACGCTCCCCGCGCTATCCCCAAAGGGAAAGCAGGAAACAGACCATGTCTCGGGCTGAGGGGACGACTTTCAAAACCGAGGCGCTTTCCGCGCCATCCCCCAAGGGGAGGCAAGCAACAGACAATGTCTCCGACCGAGGAAACGACTCTTAAACCCCTCGGGATCTTGGAAGGTCAATCCCTGAGGGGGGAGCCAACATTTTATTCCATTGTCTCCCATATAGGCCAAGCCTTTCCAAGAAGCCAAGTTTCTTGACGCCTCTCCTACAACAGATAAACAAAAAAAAACGGGGGGGGGGGGGGGGGGGGGGGGACTCCCCGGATACCATGCTCCCGGAGGCTCCACAACAAAAACATCACCCAAGAGATGCACTCCCGAAGGCTCTCCCTAGAAGTACAAAGAAATTTACTAAGTTGGAGACTAGGTTGCTCAGCCGAAGGCTCCACTGCCTAAAGTTGAGAGTGCACTTATCCAATCATGAAGCTCTCAGTGGTAAACCTATACTCACCACACTCTTTATCAAGGGGCGCTACTTTATTTATCATGAAGAGGGGCACACCGATAAACTTCACCAAATTTTGGGTAAGTCCGAAATTTGGCCAAGGCCGGAGGCTAAGGCAGATGACAAATACAAGGGGCCATCTTCCGAAGGCACTTCGAGGCAAATACACCACAACATGAAAATTTGGCTAAATCCACGTTTCACATCCCCTCAGGTGAAAGCCTCAAGGTGAGTTCCCTGGAGGCCATGTTCCCGGAGGCTCTTCGACAAAAACGTCACCCCAAAGATACCTCCCCGAATGCTCTATCTGAGAATGCGAGGAATTCCATAAGTCCAAATCAAGCTTGATGGAAACAATCGAGGACATTACTATCCCTCATACCCCGAAGAGTGCGAACCAACGAAATCTACTAAAGCAGCGTGGAAATTTGGCTAAGTCCACGGTTTACACCCCTCGAGTGAAAACACCTAAGGGGAGACTATATACCGAAGGAAAGATCCTATCAAATTCCTTCTGAGGTGGAATTTCCTAAATTTCTACCTTGGCTAAGTCCACCATATGCCGAGGGCATAACTTTACAACTTCCCCCGAACTTTGCTAAGGTCACTATGGAAGAGGGCTCATTTAGCTCACTCTAGCCGGGGGCTGACCGCAATAATGATTGAGGCGAAATGGAAAATTTTCCAAGTCCACAGAAAGGTCCCCTTGGCCACCTACGAAAATGCTTAGAGGAATTTCTAAGTTCACAACTATCAAACCCCCGAAGACGATCAAAGGGATGGTCTGCCCGAGAGCTCTCAGGGAGACTACCACGAACCGGAAGGGCTTCCAGCTACACATGCTGAGGGTTATCAAATAATTTACTTGGAAAATTTATGAGTAACAAAGATATTTGGCCTTCGGCCAGACGTGTACAACAAAAGACAACGAAGGCTACCTATTTCACACAACTAAAGGAATATGGCAACCGAGGGCCTAGTGGTAAACATCACTTAGAAAAATTTTCTAAAGACCTAAACATTTTGTCGTCGGTCAATTCACAATACAAAATACATTCATAAAGCTGTGAAGAAAACATAAAGGAAGGAGAAGGCATTCATTCTTAAAACGTCGAGGGCAAATTGAAACATCAAAAGCCCGAAGGCATCCATGCATTCATTCAAGAAAGAAAATAATAAATTGTTTGTACATCAAGGCCGAGGCCAAAAGCTCATAAGGAGTTATTACAAAACATTGTTCAAAATATATTTAAGTACAAACATCAGCAGCGCCCCCTTCGACAGCTTTGGAGGTGGCATCATCATTAGCAGCCTCATCTTCGCCACCGTCCCCCATCATTTCTGAATCCTCAATCACTGGCCTCTATTCACCCGGAGGGAGGGGGACTCTCACATCTGGCTGCCGAGGGGGGAGACCATACGCCTTCGGATCAAACTGCTCCGGGGGGATGTTAAAATGCCGGGCCAGCCTCCGGTATATCGAGCGCTGGGTGAAGAATTCACCCCCTTGATAATAGCAGTCGCCTCTCTCGGCCAACCACATTTTACCAGGGCCCTCAGCCTAGGCATCAACCTTCTTCTCTACAACCGAGGAGACCCAATCATTCTTGTCCTCGGCCATCCAGCCCTCGACAATGAATGCCTCAACGGCGGCTCTGCTAGCTTTGGCCACCTCCGCGGCCTTCGCCTTCTCAGCAGCGATCCTGGCGGCTTCAGCAGCGGCCTCCCCAGCCTCGGCTATGCCCTCAGCCTTGGCGGCCTGCACCCGCTGTTCCACGCCTTCCGTCGTCAGCCGAAGGGTGTCTTTTACCTCGGCCAGCTTCCTCCTGAGGCTAGCTATCTCCTCATCAGCAGTGCTCCTGGCCTCCCTCATCTTCTCCACCCTTCGAAGATGCTCGCAGAGGCCCATGAAGTTCTGCGGCGACAAACGCAAAACAGTCATACGCATTGTGCATACATTGTATAATAACGGAAGAAATGAAAAGAAAAGGAAAATGTGGCTCACGGAGGCACTGCTTAGAAAGATCTTGGACTCAAGGGCGTTGTCGTCCATCCGAGAGAGTGACATCCTATCGGCCGAGGGCATCACCTGGCACATGAACACCGAGGGGCTGAGGGTGGTGTCCAAGATAGAACTTCCCTTCGGCACAAAGGCCTCTCTACCTTCTCCCGACCGAAGAAGGCCTCATTGACGAATTCGGGCGTAGGACCGGAGGCATGCCCCTCGTCCTCAATGATCACAACATCGGAGGCCGGCTGCTTGCCGGAGCCAGCCGCCTTTGGCTTCTTGGTCGGGGGCTCAGCCCCCCTTTCGACTTTCTTCTTTTTCAGGGCCACTACGGCCTGAGAGCCCCCGGCCCCATCACCGGAAGCTACGGAGGGCTGCTCACCCCCCTTCTTGGATAAGGCCTCGACGAGCTTCTGCTTGACCGACTCCTTCTGAGCCTTCGCCTTCTGCTTCTTCAAAGCAAAAAGAGACTTCATGTCCATGTTAGCACCTGTAAACAACAAGGATGAATTAGACAAAGGGGTCAAATACGAGGACAAAAGAAAAAACGGTGCAAAATTTATCTAAATACAAAAATATAAAGCCTTCGGGAACCACCTCCAGTGCTCTCGAAGGCTCGACCAAGAAGGGGGTATTTCTCATCCTTTCCCCCCAGAAAACGATAGCGCTAGAAGCCCAGGTCGTACAAATCGTCCGGAAGAGTGGAGCTCCTGATCGTTGCCAGCTTGTTGGACCCCTCCTGGAAAGCTGTTGTCTTCTTCCCGTTCTTCTCAAGGGCAGCACTCTCCACCTTCGGGTTTCGCCTGAAGTGGTTCCTCAGCTCCCCCGAGAATGGATTCTCTTCCATTCTGATGTAGCAGAAGCGATCCCTCCAGCCTTTATGGGATGAAGGCACATCGGAGAAAAGCCTCCATTGGGGAATCTGTTGCAGGTTAGCGAACCCCTTGGAATTCGTATGACCTCCCCGACAGAGGTTGAAGCTTTGAAAGAACAAGTCGAGGCTAGGGGTTACCCCCCAGGACCGGCAGAGGTGCAGGAAGCCAGCGATGTACGAGTGGCTGTTTGGGGTTAGTTGGAAGGGGGCTAACCCAATGTACCGAAGGTACTCACGAAGGAAGGGATGAAATGGGAACCGAAGGCCCATCGACACAGAAAGGACGTGGACCGCGAAACACCCCTCGAGAGAGTGGGACAGCACGCCATTAGGGCCCGGCTCTACCGCCATCGCTGAAGGTCCCACGTGCAGCTGAGTGACGTAGCATTTGGCCCGATCAGCCCTCGAGTTTATCGCAAGAGCAACGCTGTTCAAATATGAGTGCCCCTCGGGATCAGCTGCCTTCCGCTTTTTCCTGGGAGCTGCTTTCGACTTCTTCACTCTCTTTAGAGGTGCAGCCCAAAGGGGATCCCGGCTGAGGGGGCGTGAAGTTCCTGCCCCGCTAGCAATCACCGAAGGGATAGCCACAGTCACCCGGTGGCGTTCTATCTCCTCCTCCTCCTCAGCCACTTGTAGAGCGAGGGCTAACTCTTCATCCTCCAGTACTTGTTCAAACTCCCCAGCTTCCGCTTCAGTCCTGAGGTTGTCTTGAAACCTCTCGGCCACAGCAAAGTCATTATGCACTGGAGACTGCTCACTCAAAGACTCAACGTCAGAATAACTCCTGGACTGGACCGACGACTCCCTCAAGATATATTGGGAATCACTTGCGGACGACATCCCTTGATAATGTGATCGGAGGGTTGGGGAGATTTTCTAAGGCCACTAACAACTAAGCCTAGGGATTGCGGAGAGAAGTACGTAAGGAAACTTAAGAACAGGTGAAGAACTGACCTTGGGTATTGGTTTTGATCGAACAAGTCGCTTTCTCTCTCTAGAAAAATTTGGCGAGGGCTTCGCTACAATGAATTCGCACAAAGGAATGTGAACCAAGTGAGGGGTATTTATAGCCTCCCCATTTCGGGCTTGGGCCGAGAACTGGGCCCCCGATTGAAAACACCTCATTACAGGCCGCAGTTTCAACCAATAGGTGGCACCCGCCCTCCTTCAGCCAACAGGAGCCTGACATGTGGACCCCTTCTCCAACAGCTCTATTCTAACGGTCATATTCTAAAAACATCAAGGGGGCCTCGGCTGGCACCCTTCGAATCAAACACCTTCGGGTTGCGCATCGCCTTCGAGTAAAAGCATTAGGAGCCTTCGGCTTATCACACATCATCCACCCCTCACCTAGATATGCCCTCGGATCAAAAGCACGCTTCAAACCCCTTCAGCCCGAACTTGCCTTCGGCCTAAAGGAGTGGAGGATTGGGAGAACCCCTCAAGGAACTATGAACAAAAGGACATTGACAAATAACACACGTAGCCCCCGGGCAAAATAATAAGTACAACCCCTCAAGTATGAATGGTCGATACACCCTTCGGAAAACACAAATTACCAAAAAATTACAGAAGTACGAAGGATGATAAAGCAGCCTCCGCCACAACACATGCGAGCAACACACTTGCACTCCCTTCAGGGAGCCCTCAGCTCTCGACATGTGGGGTGAGGGAATGCCCTCGGAAAACATTAGAAAGCGGAGAAACTGAGGCACCAAAACAAAAACAGTGAAGCCTTTCGGTGAATCACCACAGTTACTCCTTTTCCGTCAAATACCTTTCGGCAAAAGGAGTGGGGGACTCCTGATGGAGTATATGGCCCAGGGACCCCCGGCCCAGGGACTCCTACTACTCTAACACAGGCCCAATAGGCCCAGGAAGCACAAGAGGCCCAAAGCACAGCGACCCGAGTGTCAAGAAGCCCACAGTGCACATACGGGTGCCTTCGGCCCCATGGCCGAGGGCTCCAAAACTCACGGGGCAGCCAGATTGGATCATACAAAGCTACTGGGAGAAAATGACAGAAATTGGGACCCTTCGGCTTCCAGGCGCCCTCAGCATAAGAGCAACCTTCGGCTACACATAGCCTTCACCCATAAGGGAGCTTTCGGCTACAACGCAATCGTCAAAGATTCCCTTTGGGGACAAGCAACCACCGCATTTAATGCGGCGTCACGTCCACCCACCGCATTTAATGCGATGCACATGCGAATGCTGGTGCCACCCCGATTAAGGTTAACCCTCGGCCGTTAGATTGTTGACACGTGTACTCTCGTCGCATTTATGATTGCTATAAATAGCAGCCCTTATTCTCTTTGTAAAGCACGCTGAGTTCATTCAATACATTTTACTCTCTCTCTTACTTGTTTGCTCTGACTTCTCTCTAGTTATTCTCCGCGATAACCCTCGGATAAGCTACCCCCGGGTACACTATCCATCAGGAACGTGTTCTAGAAAGTGGTCCATGGTTGTTTGAACAAAATTTGGTGATACTTAGGCCAATCAAGCCGAGAGACATTCCCTTTGGGTTCCTCTCAGCGAGACAGATTTTTGGGTTCAGGTGCATAATGTACCTTATGATTTTATGAACACAGGGGTGGCTAGAAGAATTGGTAATTTTATTGACAAATTCATCAGTTTTGATGAGAGTCAGTTTGAAGAAAATTGAGAATCTATATGAGAATTAGGGTATGCATGGAGGTGGGGAAACCTTTGAAGGTAGGCACGACGCTTAGGAAAGGGCAAGGTGCATGCCATTGGGTGGATTTTAAATATGAGAAACTCCCTAATTTTTTCTTTGTTTGTGGTGTCATTGGTCATGCTGACATGTTTTTCCCTTTGACTTATTAGTGTGCAACTAAAGTGTTAAACAAACCCTATGGGGTGGGCCTTTGAGTTCGGGGGAAGGGGGGACCTCTCCCTTAGTGGGGTAATAAATGGCTGGTCCTAGAAGGATCATTAGTTGGTAAGGGCTTGACTCAGCAGGATACCAGTCAGGGTGGAGAAAATGAAAGAGGTGGACGGATGGGGGCAGGAAGACAGAACTGGATGCTCACTGTACGTGGCAGATTCCAGCAAGACTATATTGGAGGAAGCAGAAGCGGCAGCTACAGAGGGGCTTCCGGATGAACAGAAACGTAGGAGGGTGTGGGAGGAGAAGGGGCATGAGGAGCATGATGGGGACAAGATGGCCCTGGATGATCCAAAAAATGGAGAAGAGGTGTGTCTTGGTCAACAGACCCACCGAGTGCTATGAAGACTTTTCATGTCAAAGGAAGGCAGGGGGAGGTCCTCATGATGTTTAGGATGCAGCTGAAGATCTATTACTTTGCTTTCATTTTTATTATTTACTTTGATCAGACTGTTCTTGTTGTTGTCTTTTATTTTTCTTTCTGCCAAACTCTTGAATTAAAATTGGTGATGAGGGATCTATTTTAACCACGTTAGGCTCATTTAGACCCACTACAGGATCAACGAGTCATATTGCTTTCTGTAAGATGATTGGCTCTAAGTCTGGTTCGAGGGTCGGCGGTTGGAAGGAGTACTTTTATCTTACTGTTCCCTGTCTAAATGTTGTTATATCACTTTAAGCTTCCTTTTTGCAAAAAAAAAAAAATACATTATCAATATGTTCAAATTAGTTTAAGATGACATTATTGAATAATTTTTTAGAAAACATAAAACATCTGAATGAAGAGCTTGATAATGTACCTGCATATTTGAATTATTTTTAACTTAATATAACATCCGTACTGGAATTATAAAATATACGTAAGAATGAGGTTTTGTGAAAGACGCGGCTGCCTCCCTCTGAGTAGGGTTACGTTTTCGCACTGTTTGTGCGCCGTCCGCTAATTAGCGAGCCGGAAAGGCAAAGGAGGTACACCGATCTCCTTTTGTTGGTGTGAAGCGGCATCAAGTAGCGGGATTACGCTGACTTCGAGGCGGTCCTCAGAGACGGATTTCTAGATTGGCAAGGATCAAAAGAACAACAATACGATATGGCGGAGATGGACGACATGGTGAACAAGTACGATAATCTGGAGATTGGAGGGGACGAGGAAGAGCTCGTTCTGGACGACGAGATCGAAGACGGGGAGGTTCCTTCGAATCTCAACAGCTCTTTTCTGGTTGTCGGCACTGTTCTTACAGACAAAATGGTGAAATTCCTTGTTTTTAGGGATCTTATGGCTTCTATTTGGCGTCCGAGCAAAGGAATATCCATTAAAGAGATCGGCGAAAAAGATATTTATTTACCTTTTATCATATTGTTGACATGGAGCGTGTCTTAGAAGGAGGCATGTGGCTGTATGAACAGAATTAATTGGTGCTGAGGGCGCTGAAACTGGGGGATATCCCTCTTCGGGTTCCCCTCAACGAGGCTGAATTTTGGGGGCAGATACACAATGTGCCGTATGACTTCATGAACTTAGGGGTGGCTAGGAGAGTGGGTATTTTCATTGGTAATTTAATCAGTTTTGATGAAAGTCAGTTTGAGGACCGCTGGAATTCTTATATGAGGATTAGAGTATCCATGGACGTAAGTAAAGCTCTGAAAGTGGGTACAACATTACGAAAACGGTGGGATATAGGGCATAAGGTGGATTTTAAATATGAAAAACTACCTAGCTTTTGTTTTGCCTGTGGTATTATTGATCATACAGACAGATTTTGCCCATTGGCATATGACTGCGGGAACAAAGAGCTGACTAAACCTTTTGGAGTTCACCTCCGTGCTGGGGGAGGAGGGAAAGCTCGACCTATGAGGATCAATAAATGGCTGATGACTGAAGGCACTCCAAGTGGAAGTGGGCCGAGTCAGAAGGTTAATCGCCAGAGTGCAACAAGCGGTATAGAGGAGATAGATGGGCCAGAGGAGCAACGTGGGATAACTACTAGGACGGAAGCTCGTACGAAGGAAGGGATGGAGGTCGAATTATCTCACATGGAGGGATTTTCAGGGGAGCAGAAACGCAGAAGAACTTGGGAGGAAAAGAACCATGAGAAGGATGTAGAGGACATTATGGCAGTGGACCTCTCAAAAAATGGAGCAGGGGCGGGTCTAGGTTTCTAGGCCCACTAAAGAAAGGAATATTGTCCCATGCTATGGGAGATCGAAGACTGTTGGTCAGTTGCGTGTGGATGCAACTGAATTCCCACTACTTTATGCATTTCATTTTATCTTATTTTGATCAGACTGTCGTTGTTGTTTTTTGCTTTGTTTATTTCAGACAAACTCTTGCATTAGGTTGGGGTGATGAGGGGTTTCCTCTAACCATGTTAGGCTCATTTAGACCTATTATAGGATCAACGAGTCATATTGCTTTTTCCAGGGTGATTGGCTCTAAATCTGGTTCGAGGGTCGGTGGTTGGGAGTGGTCCTTTTATCGTCTTGATTCTTTGCTGAATGCTTTGATATCAATTTAAGCCGCCTTTTTCCAAAAAAAAAATATACGTAAGAATGTATAATTCTGATGTGTTAATTACTTTAAGATCACAATCATCCAAACAAACACAGACGGATCCAGGATTTTGAGTAAATAGGGGCGAATTTTTTTTCGTTAGGAAAAGTTTTTCGCAAGTGTAGCGGGACGGATATTTTTTCACTAAGGTACCAGGGCAATTTTTTCCGCTAGTGTAGGTCTCTGCGAGAATTTTCTTTCTACAAAAAAAAATTCATTAATACATACATGATGACATTTAAATCCATTATATTCTAAGTTTAGACATGGAAGAATAACTTTGATTTTAATAATTGAAGTTCTCTAGAAAAATGTACTAATACATTAATGCATATGAAATAGCAAATCAAAGGAAAATAATTTGATATATCCAACTATTCGAAGATAAAAAGTATAAAAAGGATACATCCACCAATACTTTTTAAATAACTTCAACCATTTTTAACCACATGATTTTTATCGGAATAAACAATATATTGATCGATATTTGAATTGTAATTTTTATCTACCAAGGAGGGTGTTCGTGAGTCACAAGAAGTTTTCTTAATATTAAAATAATATGTATGAGATTATTATTTTTAGAATAATATTATATTACATATTCATATATATGGTGCATATTAATTATACAGGTATAAATGCTAAAATGAGTTAACTTTTATTATATGTGCAATAAATTGTTTTTAGAAAGTAAGAACTAAATCAATTGTGTAATTTAATGTTAATTGTCAACAAATATCTATATTTGAGCTTCACTTTACATGATCTAAAAACTATTTAACTAGTGTGTTTGATATTTAATATCGTTTGACATTTTATAAAATCGAGTACTAATTATCTAATAAAGATCATTAAACATTACAAAGTTTGGAATTTTATATAATAAGTATCCTAAGTCTTAAGCAATGAGTTGGTCTATTGTTTATTTCTTTAAGTTATGTAAAATATCTTAGATGCTTCTTCTTTAGTCTCCAATTAAGTATTACATATATAGTTAAAGTACGAAAACTTTATGTATATATTACATGCATAAATGTTACTCGAGGAACAAAATTCTATACTTCGGCAGTATGATTAAAGTATATTAAATAAATAGTTAAATTTATTAATTGTAATATAAACTTGTTTTCCATAGGAATGATAAATTGTTTTTCTCCTAGATCGATTAATAATGTACACATTGTGCGTGCTCTTTTACGAGATAATAAAGCATTATAACAATCTTTAGAAGCAGAGTCGTATAGTGAATTTGGAGGTCCCGGTCTCAAATATAAAATTGAGGTCCCACATTATTATAATATAAAAAATTAGAAAAGGTCTTAATCTAAATACTTATACTAAAATCAATTGAATAATCATTAAATAACATTATAAAAATCTAAAAATTATTTAATACTTGATTTAAAACAACACAACTCATTGTTCAAATAATTTGAGTAATAGAGAAGTTAAAGGACCTACGAAAAATAATAATATTATTATATTTTTCTTTTACTAATTAGTATTAGTATATTATATTACTATATATTACTATATTACACTAATACATTTCAAAAAAAAGTGGGGCCCCATAACTCTGGAAGTCATGTTCTGTAGAACTTATTGAACCTCCTAAAAATTGGCTATGTTGAGAAGTGAGCTAATCTGATACTTCGTATTAACTAGCTCGTACTTTATTTACTGTCCCTGTTCTTTTTTAATAGGGATGGACTAAACCGGGCCGGCCCGACCCAGAACCGGCCCGACCCGTTACTATTTGGGCCCGGACCGGGACCGGTTGGCCGGTTCCGGGCTTTTAGCCCGTTTGGGCAGGTCGAGAGGGTCGGGCTCGGGCTCAACTTTTGGTGAACCGGCCCGGGCGGTTCGGGCCGGGCCTGGTTCAATTTTTTTTTCAATTTTTTTTCTTTTCTAGGTTAGGACTTAGGGTTGGGTGTTTTGGGGAGGTTTGGGGGGTAGGGGTGAAGGGGGGGTCGGGTGTTAATTAGAAACAAAAAAAAATGAACTTGACCCGGGCCCGGCCCGGCCCGGCCCGGTTAGGCCCGAAGCCGGTATCAACCCGGGCCGGTTACGGGCCCAACATTTTACAAAAAAAACCCACCCGGGCCCGGCCCGGAACCGGAACCGGACCCAACATTTTGCAACAATGTGATTTTCATGTTTACCAGCGCACAACTTTCAATATAATTATATTTAATTATATATCCGTAAACATTATAAAAAGTTAATATTTTGAAAATGAGCTAATTTAGTAATATTCTACACATATAATAATTTGATTATACTACATCCGTCCCAAATTGTTTTGCAAAGTCAACAATTAATGTTAAAGAGGTGCGGAAAATGACAACAAACCCTACTGCTCTCATGGCGGCCCACCCGCCGCCAGGAAATGTCTGGAGCGGCAAATCTTTCGCTGAAATCGTGGCAAACCACTCTTCTGAGAGTGATATTCAAATTTTAGCGGAACGTCATAAACACTCACTGGTTGGATACTTTTATCATGGACGACCTACTCTAGACTATGGTTGGACTAGGGTTGGGCCACCCGGCCCGTGGACCGGCCGACCCGCTATTGTGCGGGACCGGGACCGGGACCCGGACCGGCCCGGTTCTCGGGTCCGGGTCCAGGTCGAGCCTAGGCCCGAGGGGTAGGGCGGGTCCGGGCTCGGGTCTCAAATTTGGTGAACCGGCCGGGTCGGGCCTGGGCCCGGGCCAAATTGAATTTTTTTATTTTTTTTTTTCATTTTTGGGGTTCCACCCGGGTTGGGCTTGATGGGTAGAATGGGTTTAGGGGGGTTTGGGAGGGTGGGGGTGAGGGGGGGGGGGTTAGGAAAGCAAAAAAAAACCCGGAGGCCCGGCCCGGCCCGGACCCGGACCGAACCCGGTGGCTACCCGGGACGGTCCCGGGTCCACCATTCCTGAACCGCCGGCCCGCCCAGGCCTAGGCCCAACCCGGCCCGGACCCGAGTCCACCCCTACTCTAGACACGCTGCGTAAATCCTTGGAAAGAATTGGGTTCAAAGGTACGTTTCAACTAGGGGTGTTGGAACGTAAGCATGTTTTGAACTTTTGATTCGCTTCAATCAAGAGGAAGTACGGGTGGACTCGGGTCCAGGCCGGGTCCGGGTCGGGCCTAGGCCCGAGCGGGCCGGCGGTTCAAGAATGGTGGACCCGGGACCGACCCGGGTAGCCACTGGGTCCGGGCCGGGCCGGGCCTCCGGTTTGTTTTTTTTTTTTTTGCTTTCCTAACCCCCCCCCCCCCCTCACCCCCACCCTCCCAAACCACCCCAAACCCATCCTACCCATCAAGCCCAACCCGGGTGGAACCCCAAAAATGAAAAAAAAAAATAAAAAAAAATCAATTTGGCCCGGGCCTGACCCGCCCGGGCCGGTTCACCAAAATTGAGACCCGAGCCCGGACCCGTCCTACCCCCCGGGCCTAGGCCCGACCCGGACCCGAGAACCGGGCCGGTCCCGGTCCCGCACAGTAGCGGGCCGGGTGGCCCGACCCGAGTCCAAGCCTAAGAGGAAGACTATCTCCGCTGTTGGAATAGACAGGTATGGATAATGGATCATCTAAATGGTCTCCTTCCTTCCATCCTAATGTGGAATCTCCTATTGTGCCTGTGTAGATTGCTTTTGAGGGTAGGGATGGACTCGGGCCGGGCCAACCGGCCCGGAACTGGACCGGTTCGCTACTATGCGGGCCCGGACCGGCCCGGTGAACCGGTTGGTTGGCCGGTTCAGGCCACCCGGCCCGGTGGGATCTCGGTTCGGGCTCGGGCCCTTCAAAAGGTGAACCAGCCCGGCCGGTTCGGGCCCGGCCAATTTTTTTTTTTAATTTTTTTTAAGTTTTTGGGTTGGGCTGGGTATTTTGGGCCATTTGAGGTGGTTAGGGTTGGTTTGGGGGTGAGGGGGATTGGGAGTTAACTAGGAAAAGCCCAAAAAAAAAATATAACCGAGGCCCAGACCCGGGGGTTACCTGGGCCGGTTCCGAGCCTCCCATACCTTGAACCGAGGCCCGGCCGGTTCAAGGCCCGAACCGGGCCCAGCCCAAACCAAGTCCATCCCTATTTGAGGGTCTTCCTATTCACTTGCATGACAAACTCACAAAAGTGTATTATTTGATATAGCTGGATTATTGGGGAAACCGTTGAAGATTGATTCGGCCACACAATCTGGCCAGGCCATCCGTTATGTGTGGAAATTGATTTAATTAAGGACATGCCTCAGAAGATTTGGATTAATTGGGGCAATCATGGCTTTTCGCAAAATGTAATCTATGAAAATAGACCATTCTACTGCTGGCTCTGTTTTCATCTGGGTCACGCATATAAAGACTGCCCTATACATAATCCAACTGCTCCCAAGGCTATTCTGCCAAAGGAGAGATGGGTTACTAAACATAATTCAAACAATGTCATCAGACCCATTTCACAGGTTATATATTTGTGTAATATTCCCGGATTTCAACAGTCGAATAATCTAATAATAATAGAAAGAATTAAAACAGTAGAAGAGAAATTTCACCAAACGTATACCGTGTATATATAATGATGAATCTATGAAGAACATTACACGGTACTCGAACGAATAAGTTTGAGAGAGAATTTCTAATCTACTGACTCTACAGAAAATAATATGCGAAAACAGATTGTGTAGAAGCTTAGTATTCTAGAAAGAGCTTCAAGAATGATATGGCTATTCTAATTGTGAAACCCCTGTATTTCGGCCTACACATCCTATATTTATAGGAGTGTTGGCCGAACATCCTAATTCCATTAGGATGGGCTGAATGGGTCTAATTAAATGGCCTTAATTAATTACCTAGCCCACTAATTAAATCCTAATTAAACAAAAATGAATCTAATTAAATTGAACACAATAAAATATATCCTAATAGTATCAACACTGGACAAAGGAAAAGGGGTTATGCAATCAGAAAATATTACAGAAATGGAATCAAGAGTTAAAAATACTGCTACAGGCAGAAATCCCAGGAATCTCTACAGACAAAGCCAATGCTATTCAAGATGACCTGGGAATTAAACCTCTTTTGGACCAAATGGAATATGACTTTGAGCTGGCATCTAAGCAATATGATTTAGAGGGTGAGCATTCAAAAATTAGGGAGCCCCTGCTCAATTGGAAGGAAAATGAAGCTCTTATCAAAATGGCTGCAGAAACTATGTTACAAAACAATCACTTGATGGTGGATGGTCTTACCTCTTGTCAATCTCTGTCTGATATTGCCCCAGTACCTGTAACACCAATGGAGGAGTCTGCTCTTACTCTTTCTGGTCTTCCTGAGGCTGAAGATGGATTCACCAACGTAACTTACAAGAAAAAACAAAAAAAAAAAAGAATAATCTGATATACCAACAAGAGTGACTAGAAATGCTGCTAAGAAAAAAGAGTTAACAGAACCTTCTGGCTCTGTGGCACACGTTACCCCTCATCTCATTTAATGAATGCTCTTTTTTAAAATGCTAGGGGTCTGGGTATTGCCTGTACTAGACTTCATTCACTTATTACTAAATAGAGACTTGCTATTATTTTTATTATGGAGCCTATTGTTTATAATTCTAGGGCCAATCAGTTTATGTTTGATTTGGGTTTTCATAAGGTGGAGACTTCTGATATTAATAATGTGTGGATCTTTTGGAATCCAAGTGACATTTGTGTTTCTGATTTGATAAGGCACCCCCAATATGTTCATATGAAAATAAAGCACAGAGATTTCTCTGGATGGTTTACTGCAGTCTATGGGGGACACTCTTATATGGCTAGAAGAGATTTGTGGCATGGACTCGCATCTATTTCAACTTCTATGACTGACCCTTGGGTTGGGGGGGGGGGGGGGGGGGGGGACTTTAATGCTATTGGAGGTATTGGTCCTACCAAGGCATCCTTTCCACTTTATTTGTTGAGGCTTGCATCCTATTGTTTTACTCCCACTTTGGTACCTTTTCTTTGGTATATATCCTGATCAAATATATACCTATTTTGAGCGGTTGACTTAATCCTCTTGGCTGGCCCCTTCTGTGCATCATGTCCGCTGCACTCTTTGTCTGGCAGCCTGTGAGCCTTTTTTGTCTTGGCTCTCACTCGTGACTTCCTTCTGGCCGTTGCTATTATTTAGAGGCCTTGGCCTCTTCTTGTGATAGCAGCCTGCGTAAGTTTGTTCCAGAGAGCAGTGATCTCTTCTTCTCTTTCCCTTTGTGTGAGAATAGAGAGAGGGTCTTAGTGGTGAGAAGAAAAATTAGAGTGTGCAAAAGCCTCCCCTAGAGTGGTGTGTGAGAGTGTGTGGAGATAGACCTGAGCCGGAGATGGATATACGATCCTAACAGTGGTATCAGAGCAAGGTTCGCCGTCTGCCGCCACCGTCCGCCGTCGTCAGCCGATTCGAGGTCCTGGAGGTCACAGGTCATCCGCTGAAGCTTCGCTTAGTGCCGTTGCTTTCCGTCCGTCTCAAATCTGCCTATCTTCGATTCTGGAGGTCACAAACCAGAATCGCCGCCGCATCGCCGCCTGGAGATCGAGTCCGACGCGGTGGTGCTAACATCATCCATTGCGGTGTCCGCCATCGCTGATCGGAGAATCTCCGCCAGAGCCATTGCCACGCCGCCGTCGCTATCAGAGCCTAGATTTGTCGTCGCCGTTGGTTTTGCCGGATTTCGCCATCTGGAACGCTCTGCCGCCGTACGCCGCCGTCGTTGCCGCAGCCATCGTCGTCTGGGTGTTCGTCATTCGCAGAAGGCCTGGAGCTCGTTCGTCGATCTGGTCGCAGAAGACAGAGGGACGAAGCTGGGGCTTGTGCATGAGCTGTTGGACGGGTACTGTAGCTGAACTAGGGCCATTGAGTGTTGGAGCTACTGGGAGCTGCTGGGCTGGGGCTGCTGTCTTGGGCTGGGAGCTAGACTGCTACTTTGCTGCTGGGCTGGAGCTGGAGTTACGGACCAGGACTGCTGGAGGTGCTGGACCGCCGGTCAACGCTGGTCAACTTCGGTCAACGCCGGTTAACGCCGGTCAACGCCGGTCAAACTCAGTCAACAGTCCGAAAATCCCAATTTTTTATTTGGGTAGGTAAAGTCGAAACCCTCTCCTAGGGTTTCGCTAAGGTAAATTGGCGATAAACACCCTAGGTGCACCGGGTGCCTCCGGATTTAATTTATTCCCCCTCCCCGCGGGCCGCCGGTAGATCGTATCCCGGCCGCCAACCCCCTAGGTGTGTTGCTAAACCCTCTCCTTTGTGGCAGATTGTTTAGTTGTTTAAATTGAATTGCATAGTGTTGTTAATTTCAATTCTTGTGCGTAGGGGTGGTTTATCGGGTGTTAAGGGTAGAATTAATTAATGTTAACTGCTGCCCGAAGTTGTTTTATGTGCCAAACTGTCCATATTTGCTATTTGTTGCATGCTGCCCGAGGTTATTAAAGTGTATACTTTATAGCCTGGGTTGGATTATTTTTCTGTCAAATTTGTCTGTTTAGCTTTGTGTTGTTTTGTGGTTGATACCATGGCTGCTAATCAGTATGGTATGCTTCCGTTTAATGGAAAAACAGATTTTGATATTTGGAAACAGAAAATTAAGTGTGTTTTAATACAACAAAAAATTTTCAGAGTTGTCACTGGTATTTTCCTTGAATCAGAAGATAAGGCTAAGCAAATTGAAATGAACGAAACTGTTTGTTCTACTATTTACTTGAATTTGTATGATTCTGTGCTTAGGAAAGTGGGTATTCTTGAGTCCGCTAAGGAATTGTGGGAGAAATTGGATAGTCTCTATACTGATACCTCTTTGCCCGGGAAGTTGTTTTTACTTGAGAAATTCTTTAGGTTTAGGCTTGACCTGACTAAGGATATAGATGAGAACCTGAATGTGTTTAATAAACTGATACAGAATATCAAACAGCCAGGTGTTAAACACATAGACGATTATACTCCCATAGTATTACTTAATGCCATTCCCGGCTCTTATAATGATGTTAAGTCCGCTATTAAGTATGGTAGGGATGAGATTTCGTTAGATATTGTTGTTAATGGGTTAAGGAGTAAGGAATTAGACCTGAAGCATGTTAGGGGTAGTGCTAGTCAGTCCAGGGACTCCGGTGAGGCTATGTTTGTTAGAGGTAGATCTAAGGGTAGGTCTAAGAACTCTACGAAAAATAGTCAAAGTAAGAACACTAGTCAGCCTGGGAGAAAGAGAAGCAAATCTAGGAAGAGAGTGTGTTACAATTGTGGTAACGCTGACCATTTCATTAAGGATTGCCCTAAACCTAAGAAGACCGAGCATGCTAGTGTAGCTGTTGATAGATGTGACCTTGGTGACATTTTGATGGTTTGTGATCATGTTAATTCTGTGAGAAATTCCCTGTCTGAGCATGAATGATTGATTGACTCTGGTTGTACCTATCACATGTCCCCCTTTAGAGATTTTTTTTCTTCATATGAATTATGTGATAGTGGCTATGTTTCCTTAGCTGATAATAAGAGATGCAATGTGCTTGGTGTTGGTGATATATGTCTGAAGTTTTCTTGTGGCTCTGGGTTTACCATTAAGAATGTGAGGCATGTCCCTGATTTGTGTCATAACTTGTTATCTGTTGCTTCTTTGGAGAGTAGTGGTTTACAGGGAAAGTGGGGGAATGGTTGCATGAAAATCTTGAAAAAATCTCTTGTGTTGTTTAAAGCTGAGAAGGTGAATAACCTTTATGTGTGTCATGCTAAACCTTTTGCTGAGTCTGTGAATGTTGTATGTTCTGATAAGACCTCTCTGTGGCATAATAGGTTAGGACATATGAGCAATAAGGGTTTAGATGTCATGCGTAGGGCTGGTTATTTTGGTAAGGACTCTGTGACTTCTGTGCCTTTCTGTGAATCTTGTGTGTTGGGCAAGCAGCATAGAGTCAGCTTCCCTCCATCCTCTTACCCTAATCTGTCTAAGTGTTCGTCTGTGCTTGAATATGTTCATGCCGATGTTTGGGGTCCTGCCAGTGTTCCTACCCACGGGGGTAGGAAATATTTCCTTTCTATTATTGATGACTTTTCTAGGAAGGTGTGGGTTTGCCTTTTAGAACACAAGTTTGATGTGTTTGTGAGGTTTAGGAAGTGGAAAACCCTAGTTGAAAACCAAACTGGCAGGAAGGTTAAAACCCTTAGGACCGATAACGGGTTAGAGTTCTGTAATAAGGAGATGGATAAGCTGTGTGTGGATTGTGGGATAAAAAGGCACAAAACTGTGCCTTATACTCCCCAACAGAATGGGATAGCAGAGAGAATGAATAGGTATCTGTTGGATAAGGTTAGAAGCATGTTAGCTACCTCTGGTTTGTCTAAGAAATTTTGGGGTGAAGTAGTTACTACTGCTGCCTATTTGGTTAATAGGTCCCCGTCTGTCCCTCTTGGTGGTAAGTGTCCTGAAGCCGTCTTTACCGGTAAGCCTCTTGATTTGTCTAACCTTCGGGTGTTTGATTGTGCAGCGTATGCACATCAACAGGGTGATAAGTTGGATCCTAGGTCTAAGAAATGTGTCTTCCTAGATTATCCAGAGGGGGTAAAGGGTTACAGGTTATGGGATAGGAACCATGTAGGCTTTAAGGTGGTCATTAGCAGAAATGTGGTGTTTAATGAAACTGATTTTCCTTGCTTGACCGAGTCTGTTTCTAATCCTGAGTCTAGGTCTGATAGTACTCCTAGTGAGGTGAAGTTTGTCCCTGTTGCTGCTAGTCCTTTATTTGTTGATCCTGTTATTACTGATGATATTGTTATGCATGATTCTGATTCCTCTGAGCATGATAGTCCCACCACCTCGAGTGAGGTGGAGCATTTGCATGATACTGAGCATGATTTGCATGATATGGGTGCTGAATCTGATTCTCATGACAACAATAATTTGTATGAGTTGCATGTGGAGCCTAGTAGTGATAATTTGCATGATTATCAACTTACTAGAGATAGGAGTAGAAGGGCTATTAGGAGAACTGCTGGGGATTATGCTTTCATTGTGAATGATACTTCTATGTTTGCATTTTCTGTGTTTGAATCCCTAGTGCTGAATGAACCCAAGACCTACCGTGAAGCCTTAGGTTCCAAAGAGTCTCAGAAATGGATTAGTGCCATGAAAAGTGAGATGGACTCTTTGAAAGTGAACCAGACTTGGACCCTTGTACCTAGACCCCTCAACTGTTCGGTAGTTGAGTGTAAGTGGTTGTTTAAGGTTAAGGAAGAACCTAGTGATGTTAGGTTTAAGGCTAGGTTGGTTGCGAAGGGGTTTACTCAAAAAGAGGGGGTAGATTATGCAGAAATCTTTGCTCCTGTTGTTAAATTCACCATTATTCGTATGATGCTTGCTTTAGTTGCTCACCATGACTGGGAAATGAAACAAATGGATGTAACTACTGCATTTTTGCATGGTGAATTGGACAAAACAATTTATATGACCCAGCTTGAGGGCTTTGTGGATCCCAAGAGAAGTGAGCATGTCTGTTTGCTTAGGAAGGCATTGTATGGCCTGAAGCAATCCCCTAGGCAGTGGAACATCAAATTTGATAAATGCATGATATCTTTGAAGTTCCAAAAATCTGTTTGTGATCATTGCCTGTATTTCAAGAATACTTCCTCTGTGCCTGTATTTTTGTTACTCTATGTGGATGACATGCTGATAACTAGTCCTTCTCTGAATGTTATTAAAGATGTGCAAAAATGTCTTTGTGCGAATTTTGCCATGAAAGACCTAGGTGATGCCAAGAGGATCCTAGGCATAAACATTGTTAGGGATAGGAGTAAGCGTACTCTTACTTTGAATCAGATTTCTTACATAGAAAAAGTTTTGAGTAAATTCAATATGTTATCTTCTTCTCCTGTTAATCTCCCTATGGCATCTCACTTTGTGTTAAGTAAGGATCAGTCTCCCAAGACTGCTCCTGAAATTGAGAAAATGAAATCTGTGCCATATTCCAGCGCAATAGGGTCGGTTATGTATCTTATGGTTAGCACTAGACCTGATATTGCATATGCGGTTAGTTGCTTGAGTAGATATATGTCCAACCCTGGTTTGCCTCATTGGAATGCTCTTAAGTGGTTGCTTAGATATCTGATATCTACTGTGAAGCATGGATTAGTTTTCTCTAAATGTGCTAGTGGTATTGAATTGATTGGTTATGTTGATTCTAACTATGCAAATGATAGAGATAACAGGAAGTCAACCACTTCCTATGTTTTTACTTTGTGTGGCTCTTGCATAAGTTGGAAGTCTCAACTACACCCTATTGTGGCCCTTTCTACCACTGAATCTGAGTATGTTGCAGCCACAGAAGCGTTTAAGGAAGCCATCTAGCTCAAACGCCTTGTCTCCGAAATTGGGTTTCTCAAACAGGGAGTAACCATTTTCTCGGATAGCCAATCGGCTATCCAACTTTGCAAAAATCCTGTATTTCATGATAGAACTAAGCATATTGATGTTAGGTTCCATTTCATACGTGATATTGTTGATGCAGGTGGAGTCAAGCTGTGCAAGATCCCGTCCGAGTTTAATCCCGCGGATATGGGTACCAAGTGTCTTTCTGCTGAGAAGCACTTGTCCTGTAAACGCGTATTAAACTTTGATTGTGGATAACTGTGGGTTGCCTAATAAAGTGTTTGCCCGTTTTATCTGTTGATATTCCGGGTGACCCGGCGATGATGAGTCTTGTCACAACCTTATATTGTTTCTCTACACCACCTAGGACCAATAAGGTGGAGAATGTTGGAGGTATTGGTCCTACCAAGGCCTCCTTTCCACTTTATTTGCTGAGGCTTGCACCCTATTGTTTTACTCCCACTTTGGTACCTTTTCTTTGGTATATATCCTGATCAAATATATACCTATTTTGAGCGGTTGACTTAATCCTCTTGGCTGGCCCCTTCTCTGCATCCTGTCCGTTGCATTCTTTGTCTGGCAGCCTGTGAGCCTTTTTTGTCTTGGCTCTCACCCGTGACTTCCTTCTGGCCGTTGCTATTATTTAGAGGCCTTGGCCTCTTCTTGTGATAGCAGCCTGCGTAAGTTTGTTCCAGAGAGCAGTGCTCTCTTCTTCTCTTTCCCTTTGTGTGAGAATAGAGAGAGGGTCTTAGTGGTGAGAAGAAAAATTAGAGTGTGCAAAAGCCTCCCCTAGAGTGGTGTGTGAGAGTGTGTGGAGATAGACCTGAGCCGGAGACGGATATACGATCCTAACAAATGCCATTACTAATCACTGTGAACATAAAGGTAATGTTGTGCCCAATCTCACCAATATCTTGGAATTTTCAAACTGTATTGGGGCTTGTGGGCTCATTGATCTTCCTCATGTGGGACCTAAGTACACCTGGTCAGGTCTGAGATCTAATGGTAGAGTTCAAAGGTGCCTAGACAGATGTTTGGTCAACTCTAAATTGGTGGATTATTATGGCAATATTCATATTTCTATTCTAGAAAAGACCTCCTCTGATCATGCCCCAATTCTTTTAAGGTGTGATCATCTCAATCATAGTGGCCCTAAGTCATTTAAGTTTCAAAACATGTGGCTCTCTCATCCTAATTTTTTTGAAACTGTTAAGAGAAGTTGGCAGACTAATTTCTTTGGGGGTGGTATGAGAGGTTTGGTTTCAAAGCTTCAATGCTTTAAAAAAGACCTCAGGATTTGGAACAAGGAGGTTTTTGGCAAACTGTTCGATGAAATAAAGTACTGTGAATCTCTGGTTCAGCAAGCTGATCAATCTTATGATGATGACCCTACTAATAGCAACAGAGAAAACTTGTTTCATCTAAGAGCCCTTCTCATGAGCAAATACAAGTTGGAGAAAAAGTTTTGGAAGCAAAAAGTCCATATTCATTGGCTTAAGGAGAGAGATTCTAATTCTAAATTCTACCACTCTTTTGTGAAGATCAGACATAGGAATCAGTACATTGCTGAAATTTCAAATGAAGAGGGTAACCTGATAAATACCATGCCATAAATTGGGAATGATGTTGTGTCCTTTTCCAAGCTTTATTCAGTTGACAGCCAGGTGGATGACATCCGTATCCTGCAATATATCCCAAGTTTGATCACTGAGGATGATAATACGATGCTCATGAAATTGCCTAAACAACAAGAAGTCAAAGCTGCAATTTGGGACCTAAATCAGAATGGAGCTCCAACTCCAGATGGTTTTAATGGAATTTATTTTAAAAAAAGTTGGGATATTGTAGGTATTGATGTAATCAGGACTGTTCAAGAAATTTTTATGGGGCTTCCTATTCCCTTAAGCATGGCAAGCAGTTCGGTGGTGCTGATTCCTAAAACTGAGAAACCTAATACTTTTGCTGATTTCAAGCCTATTTGTTTTTCTAATTTTGTCAGTAAAGTGTGTGCTAAGGTGCTGGCTAACATGCTGAATACTATCCTGCCCAAAATTATCTCTATTGAACAGGCTGGTTTCATGAAAAACAGAGATGTTACAGAACATGTACACATTGCTTAGGAAATACTTCGTTCTATTGATAAGAAAATTAGGGGCTCTAATGTTATGGTGAAGCTTGATATGGCTAAAGCCTTTGATAGGCTCTCTTGGGAATTCTTGGCTTTGATTTTCTAATAATTTTGTGCAGCTCATCATTAATAACCTTAAAGCCACTCATCTCTCCATCTTGATGAATGGGTTCCCTCGGGGTTTTTTCAACCTAAAAGAGGTGTTAAGCAGGGAGACTCTCTTTCACCCTTCCTTTTTATTATTGCATCTGAAGCTTTCTCTAGAGGCCTCAAATGGAACATGGATCATGGCTTCATTAAGCCTTACTGGATGGGTAATGTGGGTTATCCAGTGTCACATTTGGGGTTTGCGGATGACCTACTAATTTTTCTTAATGGAGAGGCCAGATCTTTGTTAAATTTCAAAAAAATCTCAACTCATCAGGTTGCTTCAGGACAATTAGTTAATCTGGACAAGAGCTCCTTCATTTGTGGTAAATTTGCAAGAGCCAGAATTAAGACAATTCACTGGATTTTTGGAATGCAGAAGGCTAATTTACCTATTAAATACTTGGGAGTTAATCTTCACAAAGGCATTAACAGATTTAGTTATTGTTCTAATCTGATTAATCAATTTGAGAAAAAATTCTCCATGGAAGCAAGGAAACCTTTCTCAGGGAGGAAGACTTATCTTAATCAAACATGTCTTGAGTTATATTCCTCTCCATCTGCTAGCTGATAACCTGCCCAAGAAAGTTATTAGTGTTCTTGAAAAGAAGATGGCAACATTCTTTTGGGGCTCTTCTAAAGATAGACATAATTACCACTGGATTAAGTGGTCTGATTTGTGTCTTCCTACCGATGAAGGAGGGCTGGGCATAAGATCTTTGGGTCATTTGGAAAAAGCTTTTTCAGTAAAATTATGGTGGAAATGAAGAACTGCCAATTCTCTTTGGATTGATTTTCTGAAAGCAAAATATCCTAGAGGTCACGATATGATGCCTAGGATTACTGATTCTCCCATTTGGAGAAGAATTTGTGCAATCAGTGAGTTTGCTAATCAATTTTGCCAGATTAACCAGGATGGTAGTATGAGTTGGCTACCTGAAGAAAATAGGATTTTACTCTAAAATCCGCTTATAACATGGTGAGGTTTGGGTTGGCATCCATTTTCTCTTACAAACATGTTTGGCACCCTAGGCAACCCATGAAATTAAAAAAAAAATCAATGGAAAATTTTAAAGGGTATCCTACATATTACAGATAATTTAAGAAGGTTTTCATTGGTTCTTAGTCCTTCATTTTGTCCTCTCCGTACACAGTCTGAAGACTCATTGGATCATCTTTTTTCAAGTGTAGAGTGGCTCAACCAGTTTTGTATTATTTCATGAGTATTCTCGGAACACCCTTTCCTAATCAAATCAATTCTCTTAAGGAAGTTTTCATGGCTTGGTGGTTTAGAGCAGGGAAAAAAAATTATTAGATATCTTCAAGCATAACATGCTTGGTATCATTTGCTGGCACCTATGGAGGATTTACTCTAATTGTATTTGGGGTTCGAATGACAAAATTCCTTCTCCTGAACATATATTTTTATAGATTAAGCTATACACTCAAAATTGGGTCACTAGCTTTTCACATTTGAAGATTCTGAGGGGTAGGAGATGTTAATTTGATTCAGGGTGGGCATGCTATGGAGGATATATTTTTCTGGCTGAACATGCTCAGGCCCAATTGAGAAAGTTTACACGGGCGCAAGATCTTCCGGACTCAGCCCGAAGAGCCTATTACTATCCGTTTGGCATTCCATCCTTTAGAGTAGTTTAGATTTATTTTTTGATGTAATACATTGGGTCGAGTCTAGTCCCCCTGATGTTTTTTCCTATTTTTGTTTTGGATGTTCTTTTTTGGTGCAGGTATGCCTCGTGAGAGGTTTTGGTCTAGTCCCCCTCTCGATTGTATTTTCATTATCTAATTAAAATTTTGGTAAATGTTCACCGGCATTTACCCCACTGATTTTGGTGGTTTGTCTTCCGGGGTAAAAAAAATGTTAAAGTTAAATCATCCTCATTGATAATTAATTCAATTTTAATAATTAAAACTTACATATTTAAAAACTACATTAAAATTTCTACAAAGTTGTAAAACCCAAATTAAAATGTAATTAAGACTAATCATGTCTTTTTTTTGAATCCGGTAGGTAAACGACCTAAGTCGGTGGGGTAAATGCTTGGGAACACTGATCATGTTTTATTAAAAAAGAGAAGTACAAAAGGAAGGGGGTACTTGGGCCAAAATCTCGTCGGAGAATGCATACATTCTCCAAATACAAAGAAATGATAAATCAAGAATAAAAACATACGTAAATTAAGAAATCTAAAAGATGAAAGTCCAAAAAGCTCCATGAAATAAGCATTTTTAGCAGCATAAGAGTTGGCTATTAAATTATTGGAAATGGGCCGCATTAGAGCAGGTTAAGTGATGCGCTACCCAATTTCCTTCCCTCATGGAATGCCCAAAATGTAATACCTTTCCTAATCGCTAACAGCAGGGTTTCCTTAATTGAAACCCTCCATCTTCTCGCCTCATCCATCAAACACGCTAAGGATGGCGAGGAATCAGCTTCCACCTCAAAGGATTCATACCCAACATCAACCGCCCATTTCATTACAATCATAAGAGATTTCTCTTCAGCTTCCGCGAAGAAGCTCCAAACCTAGAACGAGATAGCACAAATCAACCTTCCAAACTGGTCACGCATAATCGCCCCTGTCGCGGCTTTCTCAGGTAAGAAACTTGCATCTATGTTAAGCTTTAACTTCAACTTTGGTTTTCTCCACTTAATAATCTTGAAAATAATACCTTTTATCTTGAATATTTCAGAATTAAGTGTTCTTGAAATAGTATATATCTTATAATTAGACACCTTATATTTGAGAATCCAGAGACCCAAAGTTGAGTATAGAGTCTAATTTGGAAAATAAGATGATCAGTAAAAATAAGTGAAAGTATCTCGTTATAATAAGCTTTCCAAATATGCCAACAAATTATGCCCGACAGGTTGTGTTTGAAAATATCTTCCAATGTCATGTTGCCCGCCTTTAACCATCATGCTCTAAAAACTTGCAACAATGATATATTAGATAGAAATTGCTCTAAATAGGAGTAAAAACGTTTTGAAATTCCAAAATAGGAGTATCATGTTTTTTATTCACTGAATAGGAGTAATCTGCCAAGTTTGGAAAAAAATGCCATGTTTTAAAGCCTAGTAATGCCTGCCAACTTGACAGAAATTTACTCTTATTCAAGGAATAAAAAACATGATACTCCTATTTTGGAATTTCAAAACTTTTTTACTCCTATTTAATGAATTCTCTCTATATTAGAAGTGGGAAATGAAATACCAAATAGCCTCATAAAATAAGACCAAATAGGCTTCACATATCTCCAATTATATAATACATGCTCCATAAAACCACCACGATATTCTAATTAAGTGAATAAAATAAGTCTGTTTGGTCCAAAAAGTCAAATTTGCAATTCAATTTGGGTAGAAAGAGCATATATTAGTAGAAAGTCATGGTCATAGTAATATGTATGAATTTATTCAAATTGCAATGTTGCAACTGTTAGAGAAATGTATTAATAAAGTATATAGCTGATCTAAAACATTGATTAGGCTTTAGTAGTATTCTTGGTTAAGGGTTCTATTCTAGCTGATTGAAACCGTCAATTTTTTGTTTCAATATTGAATTTCATGATGAAATCGATGAATGACCCCACATAAGCTCTTTGGCTTACACGTTGTGTAAATAAAATGAGTAAAAATATGTAAATAGAAAAATGAGGTAATTAAGGAAGCGTTTAATGAAGAACTTTGGAAATGCTAGCATATACACCATCCGTCCTATAAAACTGGCAAAAATTTACTTACATTAAATTAATAAAGTAAAAATAATGTGGTTGATATTTGTGAAAAAAGGAAAGATAAATAACTTTAACGACATATTTATTACTTTGAAATAAAAAGATAAAGGGGCCAAGGGGTCCTCTCAATGATTGGGGAAATGGAGATGTAAACTTATCACCACTTAATTGCATTATAATGAATGATATATTGTTAGTTACAATAATCCTATTCACATATTGTATTTTGAATTCAATTTATCATTAATATATCACTAATTTTTTTATGGAAAATATTTTTAGATTTGTCTTAATGTAGATTTACAAAATGTCTTTTTAATAATATTTAGTACCAATAAATTAAATATATTATTTTTTAGTTTTTTTTAACATCTCGACATATTCAAAAAAATAATCCCGACATTTTAGAGCATATTTGGTGACTCTATTTTCCGGTTTATCAACCTTATCAGCCATGTTCTCCAAACATGTAACTTTTAATTTCGTGCATTAAGTTGTGTAATAATCAAAATAAGCAATGTTGCAGTTACATTTCTGACTGAAGTTACTGGAGAGGATCATTTTAGCAATTTTTCATATAACTTATTCTTTATTTTATTAATAAAATATATTTTAAATACAATATTTTTATGATTCAGCAAAATCAGCAAATCCAACCACTTCAGTTTGAGCTTCATAAATTTCAGCACAATAAGTCGATTCAAATGGCCGGACTCTAAGTGGGATAAGGAATGCCAAAATGAGAGTGCCAAGTTTGAATTTCAAAAATGATGTTTGTACAGACTTTTGTACACACCTATGTCTGTGAAAGCTATTTTTTTGTCTGT
Organism: Cuscuta europaea; assembly: GCA_945859875.1. Classification (NCBI taxonomy): domain Eukaryota; kingdom Viridiplantae; phylum Streptophyta; class Magnoliopsida; order Solanales; family Convolvulaceae; genus Cuscuta; species Cuscuta europaea. Next base: position 31,431,981 of record CAMAPE010000005.1, read on the forward strand.
AAACATCGATTCACAGACAATATTTTGCACAAACAAAATATTGTCTGTGAACCGGGTTCACAGACAAAAAAAAAACTTCACAAACATGGTGTGTATAAAGTGTGTACAAGGTTGTGTACAGCAAGAATGATTGTTTAAATTTTCACCTATAAATCTTTAATAGTAGTGGTGAAGCATTAGTGAATAGTGATAGAAGAAACACAAAAGGAGCAAAAACACAAAATTTGGGTTCACTGAGCACATGACTTGCATGTCTTATACTTTCACTCATTCCATTACATTGCTTCACCTAATCCAAGGCTCCTCTTAACATCACTTGCTTCCTTGCACATTTTTCCATCTATAACATTTTTCACGATTAACTTAACACCTCTTTTTTCGTCTAAAATAATGACACTTTGACCCTAAAAAGATAACAGATTAACAGACTTGACCAAAAAACAGATAAGAAGACAAATAAATAGCTAAATACAACAAATATTATGAACAACACTACACAATTGATTCAAAATTGCAGATCCGACCCAAATGCCTCCCCGCCTTGAAAGTATTCGTCCATTAGGCTTGCGGACAGTCCGAACCCGATATCATGACTTGACCCGATAAATATGTCTGGACATTCTTCCTTGAAGATCTTGTCTGACCAACCCGTCACATCAAACGGGTCGGGTATGGGTTCCGGGTTCTCCAACTGGAACAATTCGCTCGCAGAAACAGTTTCAAATAGAGGAGATTCCGGCAAAATCTCAGGTACGGCCGTTCTGCCGGTTAAGGCTCGGCTCATTTTGACGGCGTCCATTTCTCTGAGGAGAATCGGCTCAGCAGCTTCGGTTTCTTCGCTGAAGAAAAAGACGGATTTAGGAGAGCATAGGCGGTTGTTATTGGACTCTTCCCCGTACTCTGCCGTCACATTCGCGCAATCCTCGTTTGAAGCTGCCGCCGGGGAGAGAAAATTGGTCAACGCATTCGGTCCGCGCAGCTGAATGGCCGCATTGTCGTAAACGGCGGCGGCTTCTTCGGCTGTAGTGAACGTCCCTAGCCATAACCTCCGACGGCTTACTGGATCTCTGATTTCCGCAGCCCATTTCCCCCACGGCCTCTGCCGCACTCCTCTGTATTTCCTCACATTAGAACCCTGCTTCGCCGGCGGCGGCTTCACCGCGCTGCTCTTCCGCCGCATCGCAACTTTCCTGAGAGGGCTGTTAGTATTTCCGTTACCTTTATCTCGTCCCCATGCTGCAAACGTGACCTCCGTCACGTACTTCTTGATTCTCCGACGCATAGAGAAGGCTTCCTCCTCGTCATCGGAGGAATCAGTGGCGTCCCCGTCAGTCACCGATATCCGCAAAACTCTGGGCAGCCCAGCATTTACCATCGACGAGCTCCGATCAGAAAACCTTCTCCCCATAAAAGCCCGGCACGTTTTAGTTTGCCTTTTGTGTTCACTGAACTTGACTGGAGCGGTTATGGGCATGGACAGGACAGCTCTGTTTTCCATGCTTTCTACTGAGATTCGCATGGAAGATCAGACCATTGCATTTAAAAGAGAAAAGGGCAAAAGAGAAAACTATATAAAGAGAGAAAAGAGTGAAGATATTGTTTGAAGAATCCAACTTATCAACAAGAAAGTTCGGGAGAGAAAAAGGCAGAAAAAGTGAAAAGAAATGTTTCTCGAATAAATGCAACACTTTGACTTTTATATTATTCACATATTTTACTTTGATTACGTTTTATTTATTAATGTGATAATATTATTTTATGAAAAAATATTGTTAAACTTGTCTCATTGTAAATTTTCATAATCTAATTTTTTTAATTTTTTTTACTAATACAAAATCATTTATATTAATGGTCAAAGTTGTGTCTCGGCAAGTGTGAAATGTTGACCATTGCATTTATTTAAGAACGGGGGAAGTACAAGGAATCACATGACCTACTGTTAAATTGAAAGGCCGGGGAGGAGAAAAAATTATAATATCACCCACAGCGAAACGGTGAAGAGGAAATAGGATAACTCTTTTTTGAAAGACAGGATCTTCTAACTTTTGTACTATTTAAAAAGTTTTTAAAAGCTTCTAGTTTTATGTTTGTCACGCCAATTTTTAAGAATTTTTACAAAAATAAAAGGTCTTTTTTTGAGATGTTACAGCCTACAGTTAGTAGCATCTCAGATAAGTCCGGAGCTTCTATCATTAATTAGTCCTAAGAGCTTGTTTACCAAACATAGCTAAATCAAACAGTCGGTTTTTTATCAAACAGCTAGTGCCTTTACTTTTTAAGATTTTTTCAGTCACTAAAAACTAACAGTTACTAAAAAGCTCATAAAAGTATCTTTTCAGTAAAGATGACACAACTAGCTCATAAAAAGGTCAAATAGGTCCTTGTACCCTTTCGGATTGCTCAATTTGCCCCCTCAACCCAAAAAAACTCCAATTGGCACCCTGAACTCGATAAAAGATCAGTTTGTTCTCAGTGCCTTAATAAACATGCAAGTTAATTATTCATTTGCTAATCTTAATGAAACAGAATCAGTACACTATAGCTACTATATCATTATATTTCTATGGAGAAATTCCTACCAATGATATCTATTTTTACACAATATAAAAAAATAATCCCTACTACACAACAATAATACTTCCTTCGTCCCAATTTACTTAGCCATCTTTGACTTTTCCAGTCAAAGATGGTTAACTTTGACCAATTATTTAAACTAATATATTTATGCAAAATTTAATAATTTTATACTTTTATAATAGTATTTTTAACAAAAAATATTTTCATATCATTTTCATATTATTAATATTTTCTCTATATAAACATATAATCCGTCAAAGTTAGACTCCATTGACTTGAAAAGTTAAGATTGACTAAGTAAAATTGGACGGAGGGAGTATCAACTATCAACTAATTATATATTTCCCAAAAATAAACCGAGACCTAATGGCATTAACTTTTTCGTTATTTTATGTAACTTTAAACATATCGAAGGGGAAATATATATAAGCATTAACAATACTATATATATTTGAGTTTGATGTTATTTCTACCATAATATTCTATATTACGGAGTATCTTTTATTCCTTATCAATATTTATTAATCATGGTTTTGTTATTCATCATAATAGATATTTTAAAATAGTTCTAGCAATACTACATTAAATATTAATAGAAATTATTTTTAACTTATTCAAATTTTATGAAATGATATCTCCTACAATTTGAATGGATGATATACTGAATTAGCATAGAAAAAATATGTTTATATTCATATATACCTTTACTTAAACATACAAGGTTTCATAAATATGAATATAAACATATTTCTTCTATAGTAATTTATTATTTCACCGGTTCAAATTATAAGAGATATCTATTTATTAAATTTATTAAATTAAAAATAATTCACTACAAAAAAAATTACGGGAATGGCACGGATTTGGCACGAATTTTTCGATAATTTCGTGCCAAATAGCTCGTGGCAAACTGTTTTTGGCATGGATTTTGCATATAATTGATTAAATTAAAAATAATTATATTATGATATACTTTATATCAATATTCAATGGAGTTTTACTACAACTCTTTCAAATCTCTATTATAATGGATAAAAATGAATATAAATAAAATATTGACAAAGAGTAAAATATAATAGTGAATTTGATGAGTATTATGTAGTGTTCACATATTTCTATTATGTTCTATGAAGATTTTTGAATATTAAATTTAATTTATAGTACAAATAAGATTAAACTCAAATATAATGTTGTTAATGTTATATAAATACTCTATAAATATTTGCTTTGATATATTTAAAATAAAAAATGAAAATTAACACCATTAGCACTTGATTTATATTTGCGAAACAGTTAACTAGTTAGGATAATTGTTGAGAACTTTATTTCCGCTATTTTTTTTGTAAAATGTTTAAAAGTAGATATTATTAGTATGATCAATTTTATTAGCATCAGTTTTGCCTATTTGAGGGTTCAAACTGCTCTTTTTTCCGGTTAAAAAGTATGTTAAAAAGTATGTATGATATGCATGGTGTGTGGTATCACTTGTATGATTGTTGATTTAAAAGAGACATGCATGCTAGCTGTTCTGGGGAGGGAGAAATAAAACAGCCAACTTTCTGTTATTAATTACTAATTAATTAATTTATTAATTAGTCTTTTTACGCAATCAAACGTTACTTACTTAATTTAGATTACGGTCGCAGGGCCCACCTATTTGGACTATCTACTAGTCACGTTTTCTGGGTTAGCATTACTTCTGCTTTCCTTATCCTTAAAAAGTCTAGTTGGTTTTTTAATTTTTTTTTGAAAGAAAGTCTAGTTGGTTAGTTATTTAATCTTCTGGATTAGGGATCAAAACCATTTTCCGTACATTTTTAAAACATGATTTAATTAATTACTATTTAGAATATTATATACTCCTTATCTTTTATTGAATAATAATTAATATAGGCTCCTTATATACATTATTATTCACAAGCAATATTCCAAAATTTTGGCGATGAATTTTCTACCAATTTTGCTTTGTGTTCTTGGTGGTTCATTTAATTTAACACCCATCAAGTCTGCGAAATCTATTTTCATTTACAGCTATGGGCTTCTCATAGATGGATGAAAAAAATAGAACTCATGATACTTTCTTAATGAGGCTAGTAATTAAAACCGAGGATAATTGAGTTATTTGAGTAGATCATAATAAATTAAGCTAGCTAGTTTAAATCTAGTTTAAAGCTAGCTAGTTTAAATCTAGTTTAAAGCTAGCTAGTTTAAACTTTAAACAAAAACTATCAGTTTCAGTTCGGTCATTATTTTTTGGTTGGGTTCGGTTTGGTTTAGTTTGGTTTGGATATGATTTGTTATTTTTATAACTTTTGAAGGTTTTATTAAATTTGTTTAGTCCGCTCCGGTTTTATTACATGTTTTTCTTGATTTCGGTTTCGTTCGGTGTAATAAGGTTAAAATATATTACCAAACTCAAACCAATTTGCATATGACTCGATTTCGCTTCGATTTGGTACGATTCAGTTAAATCAAACCGCCTACCCGACCCCTAGTTTAAACTTTATTGTGTAGTATCTTGAATTCTTGGGCAAGGTTTAAAACATCACGTGTTTTGAAACAAATAACTCTTCCTATAAAAAGGTTAATTTGGACTATTACTCTCATTTCTATTCAAATTGAATACTACTCCCTCCGTCCCGCTAACAATGGGACAAAATGGAGTGACACACAAATTAATTAATAAAAAGTGGTTTATGCGGTTGATATTAAATTGATAAAGTAAGAATAATGTACGAATGATTTAGAACCATACAAACTTTACTAAATTTAGTATAAAATAATGTTAGTGGGACGGACCGATAAGTTAAAATGAGACAATCATAACGGGACGGAGGTAATATAAAATTAGAAACTTTAAGTAGAGGTTTGATGGTTTAAATGGTTTAAATTAGAAGCTTTGTGAAGCAAAGTCAAAAGATTTTAATGAAATGGGCCGCAGAACCAAAGTTTTTTAAAATGTAGAGCAAAGTCCAGTATCTTCCAAAAAGTTGGGTGCAAGGTCAAATTCCCCCTTAAATTTTTCTATTATACAAAGTATAGTTTATTTACTAAACACTAACTTTTACTTTTTAAATATTACTTTCATTTTTTATTTTTTTCACTCGCATGAGTAGCTAACGGTGGCTGAGTGGGGCAGTTGGGTTGTGGTTTCTTATTCAATTATCAGCTGTGAGTAGGGTTGGATTCGGTTCGGGCCACCCGGCCCGGCCCGGTACTGTGCGGGCCCGGGACCGGCCCAGTCGGGCGGTCCGGGACCGGGTGTGGACCCGAACCGGTGGGGAAGGGCGGGACGGGCACGGTGCTGGATAAATGTGACCTGGCCCGGCCGGGTCGGGCCCGGGTCCGGTCTCAAATTAAAAAAAAAAATAAAATTGGGCTAGTGGGCTACTAGCCGTTGGGGGTGGGCTGGGGACAACCCGAACGGCTATATAGCCGTTGGGTGGGGTAAAGGGGGGGTCCGGGGGGGTTGGGTGGTGGGGGTGGTGGGGGGTGGGGGGTAAAAAAACCTATAAATACTCCTAATCTTAAACATTTTTTCATATCTCTTCTCCAATTCTTCCTAAATCATATTCTTAACTCTCTACTCTCTAATTCTCTTATTCTCCATTCTCCAATATATTATATTTATTATTTATAGTTTATATTAATTATCTACTTATATAAACTATAAATAGATATAAATAGTATTATATTACTTATATTTGTTATCTAATTATATATTACTTATATATTTATTATATCTATTAATATAGTTGGAATTATATCTAATTAATTTGAAGTCATTCTATTACTCCCATCCGAAAGACCGAAAGTCCGAAAGAGGTACGAAATTATTCTATTATTTACACTCGTTTAATTACTAGTTAATTTGCTACATTTGACTCTTGTTTAATAGTTAGATAAATAGTTAATTACTTTTTTACAATTTTTTATTAATTGCTACATTTGACTCTAGTTTAAAAAAATATGTTGTACACAAAAGTAGTTAATTCACTACTTAATTTGCTATAACTCGAATTAATAGTTAATTACTTTTTTACAATTTTTTATTAATTGCTACATTTGACTCTAGTTTAAAAAAATATGTTGTACACAAAAGTAGTTAATTCACTACTTAATTTGCTATAACTCGATTTTATAGTTACATAAATAGTTAATAGTTAATTAGTTTTTTACAATTTTTTATTAATCGCTACATTTTTTAGATGGATCGTCCTAGATATTCGGTTGATAACTTGATATGGGTAACCTCGAGCGCAGCCGAACGAAAGAGCTTGCGAGGAAGAGATCCCGCAAAGGTAAATCACATATCGCCTCTTCATCTCAAAGTCGAGATGATTTTGATACGGGTTACACAAGGAGGGATGGGGATGCGATGACCGACGAACAACTAGAACAAGAATTGCACCGACATAATTCCCGCTTTTTTCAAGACCAACCGAGGACCATTGACAAAGAAGAGCTCGAGGACGAGGACGACGATGTGGAGGAAGCAATTCCGGAGAGCCACGACGACGAGGAGGAGGAGGGTGGCGGCAGCCATGACGCCGACCAACCAGCCTCATCCCAAACAGGTACAAAAAAAGTAAATCTGAATTAATGGCTAATAATATTTCTGAGTGGAAGGACCCGAACACCGGGAATTGGATCGCAACTTGCAATTGGTGCAAGAAAAACTATAGCTTGGGGATTTCCGGCGGATACGGATCCGCCACAAGACACCTTAAGTCCAAACACCCGGTGGAGTATGCAAAATTAGGCGGCAAAACGGGGAAGCAAACGCAAATATCGAGGTTTGCAAATAACCAACAAGCTTTTGGTAATTTCTCATACAATGATGCACAAAATTTGACAAGTATGACTAACTTGTTGAAGAAAATTTGCCTTATTTGTTTTCTGAAAGTCTTGCTTTTCGTGATTATGCACAAACTTGTTTAAATCCGCAATATAGAGGTTATAGTCGCAAAACGGTTAAGAAAGAAATTTCAAGGCTTTATTGTGCGGAAAAGGTAAGGTTACAAAATTATTTTGCAAACTTTGATGGACGTGTTACTGTATGTTCTGACATATGGGAGGATACTTATCATAATTTACATTATTTGGGTCTGACTGTACATTATATTGATAATGATTGGCATATGCATAAACGTGTTCTTGCTTTCCGTGAATTTAATGATCGTCACACCGCTGAACATATTTATATTTTGATTGAACGTATTTTAATTGAGTATAATTTAATTGATAAGGTGTTTGCTATTGGTTTTGATAATGCTACTAATAATACTGCTGCTATTCCTAGATTGCGTGAATTGTGTGGTTCTACTTCTTTGATGGGTAGATTTTTTCATCAACGATGTGCATGTCATGTTCTAAATTTATGTGTGCAAGATGGTCTAAAAGAGTTGGGAGCATCGTTGGAGGTAGTCAAGGGGGAGATTAGACGTATTCGGGGTAATGGACAACTTAGGAAAAAATGACATGATTATTTGATAGAAAGAGGTGAGAGATATGTGGCTTTTCCAAAAGATTTGTCTATTTGTTGGAATAGTACCTATAAGTTAATTGGAGTTCTTCTTAGATATAAACAACATTTTCCTGCTTTTATGAAACAATATGATAACTATATTATAAACTCGGCTGAGATCGACACCTGTGAAAAAATTTGTAATGCTTTGATATATTTTAATAATGCAACTGAAACTTTTAGTCATGTTTATAAACCTACCTCAAACCTATTTATTCGTGAAGCTGTTAATCTCGCCGGTGCTTTTTCAAATTTTGAGAATGCTGATTATGTGAGTTATTTTGCTAGTTTTATGAAGGAAAAGTTTTTAAAATATTATTCACATATTCCGCATATTTATGGTATTGCATTTGTTCTCGATCCTCGTTTTAGACTTGGTTGTTTAGAAGAATGTTTGAATTATTATTATGCTGCTTTTTTTGGTCCATTGCCAATGTATGAGGACAACCCAATTGATCCGAAAAAAGAATACAACGAGGTTAGTGATATATTTTATGCATTATTCAATGAGTTTCATGCACAATATGACAATGCGCCCCCTCCCCCGACACGAACAACATCTAAAGGAAAATCAATTTTCAAATCTACGTTTGCCAATTTTATTAAAAAAACGAAATCAACTCCCGCTACACAACAAAGCACAATTAATGAGATTTCTTTGTATTTAACTTATGATGTTGATTTTGAAGAAGATGATGATTTTGACGTACTAAACTGGTGGAAGGAAAAAGAAGGAATGTTCCCGGTTTTAGCAAAGATGGATAAGCAAGTGCTATCAATGCCGGTTTCAACGGTTGCCGTGGAACAAGAATTTAGTTCGGCCGGCAATGTCCTAACACAAACCAGCACGAGGTTGAGCGCTGAATCTCTTGAGATGCTTATATGCTACCACGATTGGTTGAAAGCAGCCCGTAGAGCTCAAGAAATTGACATCACCTCATCCCAACACTTTATGGATGAATCTACAACCGAGGGTGGCTCTACCTATGCCGGAGATTCCGATTAAAAACAATTATAGTTCCTATTAATTTTCAAATGTAGTTCCTATTTCATTTCAAATAAATGCACTTGAAGTTTGTTTTTTAATACTTGTATAAAACTATAAAGTATAAAATATAAATTAAAAAAAATATTTAACCGGCCCGGCCCAGCCCGGCGGGTGGCCCGACCCGTGACCCGGGCGGGTGGCCCGACCCGAACCGGACCCGTCCAACCCTCGGGCCGGTCCCGGGCCCATGTGATACGAACCGGCGGCCCGACCGGGCCTAGGCCCAGCCCAGGCCCGACCCAGCCCGAATCCATGCCTAGCTGTGAGAGTTTGACAGTTTCATCCAATTTAGTGACTTTTTGTGCGCACGAAACCATAAATCATTTCACTAAAAAAATTAAGATCATAACATGATTTACTACTCGAAAATTTAGTCAAATCGAGGTATGGAGTGTTTGGGGCAGACGATTCCATTTTGGATGTTTTTACTTGGATTGTAATTTGCTGGTCTAGTCTAGTCTGTTTTAGTTTGGTCTGATCTGGTCTGTTTTGGTATGGTCTGGTCTGAAATTTTATTTTTTATATTTTTTGCATAAAGATTTTATTTTTTACATATATTATAATCCATAAATAATTACTCCCTCCGTCCCGAATTAATTGTCTTGTTTGCTTTTGCACAAGTTTTAAGAAAGTGGTTAAAAAGGTAAAAGTTGTGGTTGAGATTTGAGTAGAAAAAGGTTAATTGATATGAGCCACTCATTATTGCAAAAAGAGGAAACAAGACAATTATTTTGGGATGGACTAAAAAGGAAAGCAGGAAATTTATTTCGGGACGGAGGGAGTATATTTTATTCATTTATAATTAAAAATAATAATATTCCTTCCAAATTATCGAAAATTGTAATCGTTTTACCTGGACTTACTTCAATCCCAGATCATACAAATACAGAACAACTCAAACTAGACCAGACCATATCAGATTACACTGGACTAGTCCAAATAAAAACAGGACAAAAGATAAAATTAGGCAATTGGCCCAATATACTCACATAGTTACACGTATATATAAATTGTTGCATGGGTAGGAACTTATGCACGATTCCTAACAGTGTGCGGCTTCTCTACGTTGGCTCTCCTCATATCATCTCTATTCATGAAAGTGTCTTTCACCATGATTGCACGCTCTCAATTTCAATTCTCTTCAAATTGAATTTCACAACATCACACCACATATATACGTACATGATTGTACATGACTGTTTCATATAGTGGTTAGGGAATTCTATCGGGGTTTCGTATATAGTACATGATTGTACCTGACTGTTCCGTATATATATATATATATATATATATATATATATATATATATATATATATATATATATATATATATTGATGGGGTTATGGGACTAGGCCCAGAGCCTAATCGGCCCAGGCCCCGAACTTGGACCAGTGGGCCCAAGCCCAGCAACCCAGAGCTCGAGTCAGCCCAACCAACCAGGGCAATCAAGGAGCGGAAGCCCAAGAGAGCCTGTCGACCAGCCCAACGGGGAGCCTGCGGTCCAGCCTACCCGGGAGCCTGCCTTCCAGCCTAGCCAGGAGCCTGTCGACCACCAGCCCAGCTGGGAGCCTGCGGTCCAGCCCAACTGGGAGCCTGCGGTCCAGCCTACCCGGGAGCATTCCTTCCAGCCTACCCGGGAGCCTGCGGTCCAGCCCAACTGGGAGCCTGCGGTCCAGCCCAACTGGGAGCCTGCGGTCCAGCCTACCCGGGAGCATTCCTTCCAGCCTACCCGGGAGCTTGCGGTCCAGCCCAACTGGGAGCCTGCGGTCCAACCTACCCGGGAGCCTACCTTCCAGCCCAGTGGGGAGCCTGCCTTCCAGTCTAACCAGGAGCCTGCCGACCACCAGCCCAGCTGGGAGCCTGCGGTCCAGCCCAGCTGGGAGCCTGCGGTCCAGCCTAGGTGGGAGCCTGCCTCCAGCCCAACGGGGAGCCTGCCTTCCAGCCTACCCGGGAGCCTGCCTTCCAGCCTACCCGGGAGCCTGCCTTCCAGCCTACCCGGGAGCCTGCCTTCCAGCCTACCCGGGAGCCTGCCTCCAGCTCGGTCAGAAGCCTTCCTCCAGCCTAGCGGGAAGCCCACCGTCCAGTCCAGCAGGAGGGAGCTCAAGCGTCCAGCCTGCCAGCCAGGCTGACCTGCCAGCCAGGAAGAGTAACGACCAACAATCAATGCGCTACTTAATTATGTGTTTAATTCCGTATTAATGTTGTAATTAATTTAGTCATTATTATGTTCGGCAGTTACCATTTGTAATCGCCTATAAAAGGCAATTCGAATTTCAAATACAGATATGCTATTTCTGGCTAACTTTCCATATTCGTACTTCCCTAATTCTTGCTTGAGTGTCGTACGTAGCTTTCCTAAAAGCCTACGAGCGTCCTATTTTGGACCAACATTGGTGCTTTCATTGAGAGTCTCTAACGTCTCTCTCATCACTCTTAGTAGGAATTCACCAGGAAAGTTCAGGGAAAAGGAGGAAATATCAATCCCAAAATTCAGAAGAGAAAGAAATCTGGAAATTTGGATATTTGAGCCAGTTGTGTGGTCGCCGTCCGGACCACTGCCAGCCGGTTTTTGGGACCCAGCCCTAGTTCTTGCAACCGGCGCTAGAGGTCTGCGAACTGCAGCCGCCCAGGCTCAAAGTCTTGCCTGACACTGGAGATCTGCAAACTGCCGCCACCGCCGCTCATGGTCTCTCCCAACGCTGAAGGGCCGCAACTCGCCGTCTCTGCTCCAAACCTCTCCCGCTACGTCTCGCTGATCTTCAGCTGCCTCCGTTCTTCACCGATGTACCAAGTAAGGGGTCTAATCCGCTCGCCGCTGCCTTGCTCTCTCACACCATCATTCTGTGCGCCGACCATGGCAGAGGATGTCAAAGCAGAAGACTTGCCGCCCGAGTCTTCTGGTCAAAGCGAGCGGCGATGTTCTCCGATGACAAAGGGCAGCAGCGGAATCCAAGGGCATCTCCCTTCTCATCCCGCTATATTGATCGAGGGCCAACCTAGCGGCTGCCAAATTCGAAAGGTCAACAACAACAAATAAACCAGTACAACAAAGTGGGAAAGTGACGAGAACGAAGGGTTCTTGGAGTCTCTAGAAAACATTATTAGGGAATTTTGACCAAGTCAAAATTGGCAGTCCAAATCTGATTTCCCAAAGATCCAGTTGGCCGAGCTCTTACTTTGAAAGATAAGCACCCTTGGAATCTCTTCTATATGGTTAAATATTAAGTATAAAAAAATCATAAATTGAAACATTTGAAAAGATATTTTAAGTGGTGTAATTGCTTTAACTCTTGTTGAGCGTGTGTAATTTTAACATTGAAAAATGGACTTATGGAATCCGATCACTCACATACACCGGACGAGCACACACACTCGTACAATGGCCGAGCACACACACTCGCGCCACCGAGTCATGTCATATGGGTGTGGCGATTAATAAGCTCCAATATAAATGTTAATACCTCACACTCTTGACTTCTTACGGGTTCTTGTGTGCTCTTACCTCTTCCTAGTGAATCACACTCCGACCTCGGGGGACGAGTCATCCGTTCAAAAGTCTTTACTTGCGGGTTCGAACTACTAACCTCGGGCGGAGAGTTAAACTCTTGTTAGGGGCCTAGAGCCACGCTTTTCCGAGCAATTTTGTCACTTAATTGACGTTCACTTTTCTAGAAGAGGTTGATATACTTTAGTTCTCTGGGGTTGGATTATCCGTTCGAGTGAGGAGTCCGCCTCACTTACTCGCGGATTCAATCTTTCTTTCGGAGACTGGGTTGAGGCTTAACTTGGGAACTTGATGTCACTCTTTTCAAGTAGTGAGTCCGACTCGCTTACATACTTAGCCGTGGTTTGACACCAGGCCAGATGCTCTATTCTACACTAGTTTCTTTTATGTGTAGGTACAACTGAATGAAGTGGGGGACTGAGGGTCTTACCGTCTTCAAGGAATCAAATGACGAACCTGACGAGTCTGAGCTCAACGAGAAGAACAGTTCTAGCCATCCTATTCGCAGATGGCGACCATTACGATAAAGGCTGAGGATCTCACCTCTTGCTTCATCTTGGGGGCGTCAGATGTACTCTTTTTCCCTTCATTAGGATTTTTTCCCATTGGATTTTTTCTAATGAAGGTTTTTAATGAGGCATCTCCCCAACATGGACAAGGGCGGGGATCTTCTAGTCTCGGAGAAGAGCAACTGACTTGGACTACTCCCTCTTAGCCGAGTCTACTACTCGACTAAGGGAGTGGGGGACTCGTGATGGAGTAATAGGACTAGGCCCAGAGCCTAATCAGCCCAAGCCCCGAACTTGGACCCGTGGATCCAAGTCCACAGCCTAGAGCCTGCCTGCCAACCCAGCGGGAAGCCTGCCAGTCCGACCGACCTCCCAGCCCGGAAGAGTAACGGTCAAGCAATTAATGCACTATTAATTGTGTATTTAATTCTTTATTAATTTTGTAATTAATTGGTCATTATTATCGGTAGCGGTTACGATTCGTATACGTCTATAAAAGGCGTGTTGTAATTCAGATTAGGGGAGACAATTTGTACATGCTATTTCTTGCTAACTTTCCATATTCGTACTTTCCTAATTCTTGCTTGAGTGTCGTACGTAGCTTTCCTAAAAGCCTACGAGCGTCCTATTTTGGACCAAGCAGCTCACCGCCTAACAGCCTCCGGGTCTTTTCGAGTGCTCACCGCCTAACATCGCTGGCCAAGCAGCTCGCACTCTCGTCATCCCTGAGTTGGCGGTGCGGGTTCGTTCTGGTGGATCATGCAGGGTCCGCCCCTGTTGTTTGGCTATCCATGCGGGAGTAACCAGATTATTCCCCAAGTCCGGGCAAACTGGATGGGTTAAAGTGACAGTAGGACTGACCCCCGGGTCATGAACGTTCAGGATACCGACCTAAGGGTCTTCCTCGTCGGTTCAATGTCCGACCTCGCTGGCCAAACAAGTCGCTTATTTGTTGATTCCATATGAATAGCGAACAGATCACTTCTATCCAACTAGGAGGGGCACGGATAGGCTCGGCCACGCCAGCCTAACCGCCCCCGGGAGGTTAAAGAAGCCAGATCCCCGAATAAATTGCTAAGTATTCGTAATGCAAAGTATAGAAAAGGAAACATATGAATTAAAAGGTAATATTCATTCGAATTTTACATATGGTGGCTACAAGCTACAAAAAAAAGGTGCAACAGTCATGGCCGGATGTTCCCATGGCCATCAAGTACAATGATCCAGACACGGGAATTACTAGAAAGCTTAAGGAACTCTCCCAGAATCTGAAAGTCAACTTAGTCATCGCCATGGTCAGTCCACTCTTGGCCGTCTCTCAGGTACTACGCCACCATCAACTGGCGACTGACGCCCAAGTACTCTGTCGCAATCAACTTACATTGTTGGGCACTCCTGAGGGAAAGCCTTGACCGCCGTTTCCGCGATAGGGGCGCTTGTCGCCTTACATGCTTCGAAGTCCGAACTGGAAGGTAGGCTCCCCGCCGTGGGGCTCTCTCGTCCTCATGATCCTTCACACGTTCGGGGATCTCCGTGAGGGCATGAGAACCCGCAATTGCCTTGGTGCTTGCCGCCGTGAACAAAATCTTCAGCAGGTCATCCCGAGCGTTGAGACCCTACAGACAACAGAAAGTTATCATCAGAATATTAAAAAAAACGAAAGTGAATCGGTAAGGGTGAGGTCAGCCTCTCTCTTGTCGATTCCCCTCTTCACGAAGCTCCCATATGGAGTACATGGGAGGTAGGGTTTTCACCAGTATCGATCAATGTTCCCGGCGCGTCCAACCCACACAAGACGATAGCATCGGACCACAACCAGCAAGGCACAATCACCCGACCTGTGATGCAGACGCTGACCCTATGCTTGGCCACCAATCCATGCAGGTTGCGCCGGACAGTTGAATTCCAGACCCACATACCAGATCTGCCGGAGTTCAGGACGACACCCGGGCAACCACGGATGTACAGTGGACTGGGGAGTCGCCAGCCTGATAGAAGGTCAAGGTTCTAAGTTTGCAAGGGTCCCGCATTGACGGGCATTCACCCGGAAGGGCCCTGCAGCCACTGAAGCCCGGCCGCCTGCCTGAAGCGCCGCGCCACAAACGGCCAACAACAAGCTGGGAGGACGGCGACGCTGGACCCCTGTGCGTGCCTGGTCTCCGTCAGTGCAAAGCAAGAAGAAGAGAAGATGGTGGCAGCACCTTGCCGCCCGGAGGAAGGAGCACCCAGACGACCGCCGGACAACGCGGAACCCCGGGGAATTGTGGCTCCAGCCTGGCCCGTCGCATTCAAATCCGAAGTGCATAGCGGTGGCCGGCTGGCCGCCTGACCTGGACGGTTCGTGGACCGACGTCGGAAGCCGGCCGGCTCGAGCCTGTCGCCGTCGGCCGTTGCGGAAAAACCGCCGGCTGGTGGAGAGCCCGGCGAGGCAGGGAGGTCAAGGCCCCATACGGCGGTCCACGTTGGGTTTACTACGTTGCGGCGTTGGGACGGCTAGGAGAAGACGCACGCACGCAGGGGTCCAGGAGAGAGAGGAAAAAGAAAAGAAAGGAAAGAAAAAGAAAAGGAAAGAAAAGAAAAGAAAGGAAGAAAAGAAAAGAAAGGAAAAGAAAAAAAAAGGAAAGAAAAGAAAAGGAAAGAAAAGAAAAGGAAGGAATTTATTTGAAGTCTTTTTTGGGAGCCTGATTTAATTTGGGAATTTCCATAAACTCTGGGATTCCCATAATCCACAATTATGGCTCCCTGATATGTGAATATTTTTAAATCGGCAGCTCACTTAAACTACTCCCTCTTAGCCGAGTCTACTACTCGACTAAGGGAGTGGGGGACTCGTGATGGGGTTATGGGACTAGGCCCAGAGCCTAATCGACCCAGGCCCCGAACTTGGACCAGCGGGCCCAAGCCCAGCAACCCAGAGCTCGAGTCAGCCCAACCAACCAGGGCAATCAAGGAGCGGAAACCCAAGAGAGCCTGTCGACCAGCCCAGCGGGGAGCCTGCGGTCCAGCCTACCCGGGAGCCTGCCTTCCAGCCTAGCCAGGAGCCTGTCGACCACCAGCCCAGCTGGGAGCATGCGGTCCAGCCCAACTGGGAGCCTGCGGTCCAGCCTACCTGGGAGCATTCCTTCCAGCCTACCCGGGAGCCTGCGGTCCAGCCCAACTGGGAGCCTGCGGTCAAGCCCAACTGGGAGCCTGCGGTCCAGCCTACCCGGGAGCCTGCCTTCCAGCCCAGTGGGGAGCCTGCCTTCCAGCCTAGCCAGGAGCCTGCCGACCACCAGCCCAGCTGAGAGCCTGCGGTCCAGCCCAGCTGGGAGCCTGCGGTCCAGCCCAGGTGGGAGCCTGCCTCCAGCCCAACGGGGAGCCTGCCTTCCAGCCTACCCGGGAGCCTGCCTTCCAGTCTACCCGGGAGCCTGCCTCCAGCCCGGTCAGAAGCCTTCCTCCAGCCTAGCGGGAAGCTCACCGTCCAGTCCAGCAGGAGGGAGCTCAAGCGTCCAGCCTGCCAGCCAGGCTGACCTAGCCAGGAAGAGTAACGGCCAACAATCAATGCGCTACTTAATTATGTGTTTAATTCCGTATTAATGTTGTAATTAATTTAGTCATTATTATGTTCGGCAGTTACCATTTGTAATCGCCTATAAAAGGCAATTCGAATTTCAAATACATATATGCTATTTCTGGCTAACTTTCCATATTCGTACTTCCCTAATTCTTGCTTGAGTGTCGTACGTAGCTTTCCTAAAAGCCTACGAGCGTCCTATTTTGGACCAACATATATATATATACATACATATATATATATATATATATATATATATATATATATATATATATATATATATATATATATATATATGTATGTATGTATGTATGTATGTATGTATGTATGTATGTATGTATGTATGTATGTATGTATGTATGTATGTATGTATATATATATAGAAGTATGTATATATATATATATGTATGTATGTATGTATGTATATATATATATGTATGTATGTATGTATGTATGTATATATGTATATATATATATATGGAACAGTCAGGTACAATCATGTACTACATATATACATATATACATATATACATATATACATATACATATATATATACACATATACATATACATATATATACATACATATATATATACATACATATATATGATGGATAGTGTACCCGGGGTATATATCCGAGGGGTTATTGCTGAGAATAACTTAGAGAGAAGTCAGAGCACAAGTAAGTAAGAGAGAGAGTGTATTCAGTATGAATGTCGTGGTTTACAACGGGGAAAAGGGGGTGCTATTTATAGTAGCAATAAATGACTTGTCAAGCATCCATTGGCCGAGAGGTCACCTCATACGGTTGGCGCTGGCAACCGCATGTGGCCGCATTTAATGCGGCTGTTGGATGGGACGTTTGTACAGGGTACGGTGATCTGTACGCGCGTGAAGAGGAGATCTTGTCGAGTGAGGTGCCTTCGGCTATAGAGCAGTAGCCGAGGGCTCCTCAAACCGAGGGCTCCTGGTGCCGAGGGCTACTGTTCTCTCCGTTTTCTCCCAGTTTCTTAGTTTGCTTGAGAAACCCGTTCTGTGAGATTTTAGAGCCTTCGGCCAGGGGGTCGAAGGCACCCCTGGTGCGCTGTGGGCTGCTTGGTACTCCGGGCGCCATGATTTGGGCCTGTTGGGCCTTCTGGACCTGTTGGGCCTTTACTGGAGTAGTAGGAGTCTGTGGGCCGGGGGTTCCCGGGCCATATACTCCATCAGGAATCCCTCACTCCTTTTGCCGAAAGGTACTTGAGGGAAAAGGAGTAATTTGTGCTTGCACTTTGATGTTGTCATGTCCCTGCCGAAGGCAGGCCCTCAGTTACCCACATGTCGGGACTTGAGGGCTTGCTTTGCCGTTTGTTGGAATTTTTCACCAACTTTGTAATTTAATGATTTTCTCGAGGGGGTCCTCCAGCCCCCCACTCCTTGAGGCACTTGTAAAGTGGTGAAAAGGAGTAGAGTAGTTGCGTTGCTGTTGTGGGCCGAAGGCTGACGCTTTTCGTTTCATTTTGGGGGGATGCCTCGTTAAAAACCTCATTAGGAAAAACCCTGGGGGAAAAAATCCTAATGAGGGAAAAGAGTGCACCGAATTCCCCCAACGATGAATCGAAAACGTGAAACCTTGGCCAAAAATGGAGAATAACGGTAATGCCGAAGGCTCCTGTGTTGATTAGCCGAAGGCTTACTATTGATGTCCTGGGGATCTAGGGCGTGAAGGATGGGGGCAGTATTTGAATTGTCACCGGGGGGTCCCCTGCTTGTTGATTAGTTGGTGATGGGGTTATCCGAGGGCTCCCATTACCTGTGCGCCGTAGGCTATCCGTCAATGAGGCATACCCCCCGGGGGCTACCCGGTCCTTACAGTGCTGAGGGGGAATCCCCGAGGGGAGGCCTGTCATGAAGCCTTGGGCTTCTGAAGGAGTGATCCCGAAGGCGTCTGTTATGTGTTATGTGGGGCAGGACCCGGGGGCGTCTCTGGGTAAGTGTACCCGGAGGCTCTCCTTGATGAAGTGGAGTGAAGTAGAAAACCCGGGGGCTTCCACAATATAGTCGTTGGAATATGTATCGGCGGGATATAGCCGTTGGAGGAGGAGGACACGTGGCGCGTGACGGTTGGCTGCCCGTGGGCGGCGTCACCGGTTGGGTGAAAACACGGCGCGTAATGATGACGGTCCGTCTGGAGGCCCGGTTTCCGGGCCCAAGCCCGGATTCCAGCGCCTATAAATACCCCGGAGCCAGAGTCATTTCTTCTTGTGCGATCACCTGTCTTAGCGAAGCTCTATCGGAATTTTTCTAGAGAGAGAAAATCACCCTCGATCACAGCAACTTTCAGAGGTTAGTTCTCCTTCCCCCCTTAGCTCCATTTGAGTATTTAGCTTTTGGCCTTAGGGTTAGTCTTTAGGACCCTTCAGGAACCCCCCCTTTGTACGAGTTTCCCGACCCCTCGCCTTTTAGAAGTAATGTCGTCAGCTAGTGACTCCCAAGACATCTCCGGGGAGGCTTCAGTGAATGTTGAAGTGGCGTCTGACGTGGAATCCTCGAGCGAGCAGCTCTCGGTCATCGACGATAGGGCCGTAGCCGAGGCAATACAGGGTGACCTTCGGCTTGAGCTCGAGGCCGAAGACTTCGAGCAGGTGAACGCGGATGAAGAGCTTGCCATCGCCTGTCAGGTGGCCGAGGACGAGGCCCAGAAGGAGGGCCTGAAGGTGACTGTAGCTATCCCTCCCCCTCGGTGTGATACTGAAGCTGGGAGCTCCCGGCCTTTAGACGCCATACCCCTCAGTGTGGCCCCAGGGCAGAAGAGAAAGAAGGCGAGGACGGCTCCGAAGAAGAAGCAAGCTGCCGTCGACGCTGGCCAGCCAGTGGGACTGCCCGAGGGCTATTCTTTCCTGAACACGGCCGCCTTGGAGGTCAAGAATAAAGCTACCCGAGGGGAGATGATGCCGACACAATTTTTGGTTAGGCCTTCAGCGCAGGTGGTAGAGCCAAAGCCGGATGATGTGCTCCTTCGTGCCCCCGAGGGCTGTTTTGCCGTACATCTGCTTTCAGTGGAGTTGGGTCTCAGATTTCCTCTTCACCCCTTCGTGTTGGAATACCTACGCTTCGTCAAGCTAGCCCCCTGCCAGTTGACCCCGAACAGTCACTCATATCTGGCAGGGTTCCTGTCGCTGTGCCTCAGCCGAAAGGTCCCCCCTACTCTGGAGCAATTCTTTCTGTCGTTCAATTTGTGTCGGGGGGGTCATTCGAATGCCGGGGGCTACGGTAACTTGCAGCAGCTCCCGAAGTTCAGGATTTTTGATGAGGCGCCTTCGTCTCACAAGGGGTGGAAAGACAAGTTCTGCTATATCCGTTTGGCCGAGAACCCTTTCTCCGCTCCGCTTGGTGATAGGTTTTGGCGGCACCTGAAGGCAGAAGGGTATGCCCTCGAGAAAAATGGGCGGGTGTTGTCCAAGAAGCCGGAGGGGTCCGATAAGCACGTGTCCATCAAAGGCGCAACACTCTCCAGTGAGTTGTACAAGCTCGGCTTCCGTCGGTACCGGCTGATGGGGGAGAAGGAAGAAGGCTACCCCACGATTGATCGCGTATATGAGAGTGCCGAAGGTTGTTGCAATGCCGAGGGCTTTAATTCTCATACTTAGAAAAATTTCTTTTTTTTTGCTTTGTTGTAGTAGTGAACTAACCCTTGTGTGCCTTCTTGTGTTTCAGGACCAGATATGGACGCCCGGAACCTTGTCAAGCTGAAGAGACAACTTGCCAGGGAAGAGCAGAAGAAGGAGGCCCCCGCACAGCAGAGGGCGGTCGACGAGATCTTCCCCAAGGCGGGAGCGGTCGAAGAGGCCAAGGAGGTGGGGCCCGTCCCGGAGGCCGCCGTCGGGGGCTCCCCCGGTCTGGAACCGAAGAGGAAAAGGCTTGGGAAGGACCCGGCACAACCGGAGGGGAAGAAGAAGAAGAAGGGGGCCCCGGAGTTGAAGGAAGCCCCCGTTGTGGTCGTAGATGAATCTTCTCCCCCCAAGCCTTCGGGTCAAGCCACTGATCTGACATGGCCCCTGGACAAGGTCCAAATCTCCATCACGAAGGGGACTGCTATCATGCACGGGACCCTGAACCCGAAGGAGTTTTTGAGGGGTGCCACCCCTCCGACCGATAAGTCTGTGCTCTCCTGTCAAGCCGACGATGTCCTCTGGTCTAAGGTTCTGATGGCCTCGGTTACGGTAAGGTTCCTTCCCTCTCTTTTGTAGGTAACTTCATTCTTTACGTGTGTAGTGGCTTAACCTCCGGTAATTCATGTCTGCTTTCAGGCAAGCCTTGGCCTTGGCGAGCTGGTCCAGAGGATAGAGCAGTATGACTCGGAGAAGAAGAAAGCCGATGAAGCACTGGCTGAGGCCCGAAGGCAGCTCAAAGAGGCCGAGGACGCTCGCAAAGCTGAGCAAGAGGCTTTCAAAGAAATCCTCGAGGGCTCCAAGACGGTGGCCAGGGCCGAAGGCAAGGCAGAGGCAGAGAAGGCTGTGACCGATGCTGCCAAGAAAGCCGCGAAGGATGCCGAGGAGGCCCGGATCAAAGCTGTCGCCGAAGCCCGGGAGGATGCTGTTGCCGCTTTTGCTGAGGAGGGATGGAAAGCCGAAGGCCGGCAGGAATGGGTGGCTTCGGTGGTGGAAGCTTCGGTGAACGAATGGGTGAAAGGCCCAGGCGCAATGTGGTTTTCCCGAAAGGGGAAAGAGTATTATGACGGGGGTGAGTACTTTACTCAGGCCCTTGTATATCGAAGGCTGTCCCGGCATTTTGGGGTGGACCCGAAGGCCTTTGATCCGGCATCCTATGGTCTCCCTCCCCTTCAGCCAGACCCCAGGGTTCCCCTCCCTGAAGGTGTTGCGAGGCCTGATTTGGAAGACTCCATGCTGATTGCCGAGGGCAGTGACGAAGAGGAGGAAATTGGGGATGATGCCGCGTCTAAGCCTGCAGTAGAGGACGCCTCCTGGAATACCGTTGTTGATTTGAAACCTGTACTTAGTAAATATTTGAAACTTCTGTTGTAATGAACAACATTGATCCTTCGGCTTCGGCCTGTTTGTAACAATTACATTTACTCCTTTTGTGATGATTGATGGATGAGTGTTAGCCTTCGGGCATTGTATATATACATGACTTGTTTGCTTTAATTCATTCCTCCTTGAATGTATGTCGTCGTTTTTTCTTGAGTGTCTGCCTTCGCCCTTTTTGAATGTATGTCTAGGACTTAGAATATTTTCCAAGTGTTTGAACACGGTTGTAGCCTTCGGTAGTTGGGCATCCGAGGGCTCAGCAATAATTAGGACTTAGAAAATTTTTCTAAGTGTTTGAATACAGTTGTAGCCTTCGGTAGTTGGGCACCCTTTGCTGGATATACAACCGGGGGCTCAGCAATAGTTAGGACTTGGAAAAATTTTCTAAGTGTTGATTCCTTGTGTACTGTAGCCTTTGATTGATAGGTAGCCTTCGGCTATTAGGTCCCTTGAGATGAGGGTGAAATATGTAGGACTTAGAAAGATTTCTAAGTGTAGATTTTCCCTTGGGAGCCTTCGGGAGATGGCATCCCTTCTTGATGTATGAGTAGTTGACCGGGGGAAAAATATGTAGGAATTAGAAAATTTTCTAAGTGCTGTTGTATCGCATAGCCTTCGGCTATCATATTCCCTTAGCTGCAATATTGATTGAGCCGGGGGCCCAATCTTTAGGACTTAGATTTTTTTTAAGTGCTGCTTCCTTGTGTCGCCTTCGGGTGATAGGTGCCCTCTGACTCTGCATCACTTTTGCGAGATGCCCGGGGGCTACTCATTTAGGACTTAGAATATTTTCTAAGCGTGAATTGATGTTGAGCTTCCGGATGTAGATCCCTCCGGGTATATGAATAGGACCCTTCGGGTGATCGTGAGGCCCTTGTGTTGTATGAGTATTTGACCGAGGGCCAAATATGTTGGAATAAGCCCCCTCGGTTGGCCTTTGATGATTTGTAATAGATGCCTTCGGTTGTCTGGTGATATATTAGCCTCCGGTTGCTGTCATTTTCCAAAAGTGTGGTCTTAGGAAAAATGTGGAATCCCGTTGTTGTGAAGAAAGCCAATGAGGAGTATGTGCCCTCGGCATTCACTTGAAAAGTTGTAGAGTTTGACTTAGCCAGTTGTGTCCCTTGTCATGGGGTAAGGGCCCTCGGTATTGGTGCATAACAGATGCCCTCGGTATTTGTTTGAAGTACCGTTTAGTGGACTTTGAATGGTCCAGTCCATCTGTATTGTTGAAGCCTTCGGTGGTTGTGTGACCGGAGGTGACCAAGCAGTGGACTTAGCCATTTCTTGACGATATTTGTTTGAGTAGTATCCTTCGGGAAATAGGAGCCTTCAATTACCGGAGGTGTTCCCGTGGGGAGCCCTCGGCATGTTGTGATCTGTTGGGGTGTACTCTTTGATTTCTCGCTGAGTCTACTCCCCTTCACCCCTTTTTTTTTGGTTGGTGGTGAAGGGAAGGCGTCAAGAAACTTGGTTTCTTGGTAAGGTTGGGCCTATCAGGAGACCATCAGAATACACCAATGGCTCTCCTCCCTCGGGTTAACCTTCCGAGTTCCGAGGGGATCGAGGGTCGTTTCCTGGGTACAAGATATGATGGTCTGTAACCTGCCTCCCCTTGGGGGATGGCGCGGAAAGCGCCTCATTTTTGAAAGTCGTCCCCTCGGCGCTAGACATAGTCCGTGGCCTGCCACACCCTTGGGGTGGTGGCGCGGGGAGCGTTTCGGTTTGGAAGTCGAATCCTGGGCATTTCTCGTGCTTGTCATACCCTTGGGGTGATGACGCGGAAAGCGTTCCGTTTTTGAAAGTTGAATCCTGGGCATTTCTCATGCCTGTCATACCCTGGGGGTAGTGACGCGGAAAGCGTTTCAAGGAAGGGTTTTCATTTGCACACTAGTTGCAAATGGCCGGGGGCACTACGTGCCGCCGGCACCAATGGTGGCGCCTTCGGTATATGCGTCCTCGTGGGGTACGGCTTTAGAAACAACACTTGGTGTTAGTTTCGATATGTAGCCCCTGGTACTTGGTACCGAGGGGTCTTCTGTAGGAACACCTAGTGTTCTTCTTCTATTTGATGTTGATGGGTGAGTTGTGTACCCCCGGTACTTGGTACCGAGGGGTCTTCTGTAGGAACACTGGGTGCCGGAGGGCCTTCGAAGGAAACGCTTGGCGTTTTCCAACAGGTGTTTGAAAGTTGACAGGAGGGCGTATCCCTGGCACTGGGTGCCGAGGGGTCTTCTTTGAAATATTTGGTGTTTTTCTTCGTTTCTTGATGTTGATGGTGGAGGTGTACCCTCGGCACTGGGTGCCGAAGGGAATTGAACCACTTGGTGTTTCTTGTCGTCGGTGATGGGAGTTCCCTCCCTCGATACTTGGTACCGAGGGGTCTTGACTGAAAACACATGGCGTTTTCACTGTTGTGGTAGGTGTTGATGGTGTCCGCCCTCGGCACTTGGTGCCGGAGGGGGTTCTCCTCGTGGTGAGGCCTGGGGCCTGTAGTCAGTATGAGGACTTGGCCGGCCTGGGGCCTGTAGTCAGTATGAGGACTTGGCCGCTCATAAGTGCTTTGTTCTTGATGTCTTGAATGTGTCTTCATTCTTCAAAATTGGAGGCCTTGGGCCATAGGATAGTACATTCACTAGTTATGAGGGCTTGGCCGCTCTTACATTATTGATAAAATTTAACTAAGTGGTGTACATTCCAGTGCCTAGGGACCTCTTTCCCGTTGGGGCGTTTGAGCTTGTACGTCCCGGGTTTGATGATGGCTGCTATGATGTAGGGGCCTTTTAATTTTGGTGCCATTTTTCCTCCCTCGGTTGGTTGGCTGGCTTCCCTCCTCCGGAGGACATAGTCCCCCACTTGAAATTCTCGGGTGCGAACCTTGGCGTCGATGTAGCCTTTGACTTGCCTTCGGTAGTTCTCTGCCCGGATGAAGGCTTGCTCCCGGCGTTCTGAAAGGAGGTGGAGGTCGAGGGCCATGTTGCTGTCGTTGACCTCGGGGTCATATTGGATCACCCTCCGGGTGGGAAGGGTGACTTCCGTAGGAGCTTTGGCTTCAAAACCGTAGCAGAGGGAGAAGGGTGTTTCACCTGTTGCTCGCTGAGGGGTGGTGCAGTAGGCCCAAAGGATGTTGTGGAGTTCTTCCACCCAGCCACCGCCCTCGGCCTCCAGCTTCTTTTTTAGGCCCTCGAGCAAGGTCCGGTTGGAGTTCTCTACTTGCCCGTTGCCTTGAGGGTAGGCAACGGAGGAGAAGGTGTGTTTGATGCCCCATGCCTCCAGAAGGGCACAGAAGGGGGCTGCCTCAAATTGTGTTCCGTTGTCGGAGATGATCTGCTGGGGGACGCCAAACCTTGTGAGGATGTTCTTGAGGACAAAATGACGGCACTTCGCCTCTGTGATACTGGCGAGGGGCTCAGCCTCCACCCACTTGGTAAAGTAGTCGATGGCCACAATGATGTATCTGTTGTTGGAGGTACCCCTCGGCAGAGGGCCCACAAGGTCTATCCCCCATCGAGAAAAGGGGACAGATGTGCTGATGGGGGCATAGTTGACCGCTGGCCTGCCGGGGGCTTTCTGGAAATGTTGACATGCGGTGCACCTCCGGGCAAGGTCAGCACAATCTCTGGCCATGGTTGGCCAGAAGTAGCCCTGGAGAATGAGCCTTCGGGACATGGAGAAGGGTCCCTGGTGAGCTGAGCAAGTGCCACTGTGCACTTCCTCCATTGCGACCTCGGCTTCATCTTGATGAAGGTACCGAAGTAGTGTGCCATTGTAAGACCGTTTGTAGAGCCTTCCATCTTCGATGGTGTAGCTAGGAGCCCTCAGCTTTGCCAGTTTAGCGCGGGTCTCATTCTCGGGTAGCTGCCCTGTGGAGATGAAGGCGGTGATATCTGAGATCCAATCCTCTTGGCGTTGTTGTATGTTCATAACGGGGCTTGCATGGATACTTGAGAGACTGAGTTCCTCAATTTTTGCAATTTTGGAGATGTGCTCGGGGGAGTCGGCCGAGAGCTTAGATAGTATGTCGGCCTCGGAGTTCTGAGCCCTCGGTATTTGAGTGAGAGAGTGTGCCTCAAATACCTTAAGCAACTCCTTGGACGCTTCCTTGTACTGTTTCATTCTTCCCTCCTTGGCCTCATATTCCTCGGAGATTTGGCCAACGACCAACTTGGAGTCGCATTTGATGTGGATCTGCCGAGCCCTCATGTTGGCAGCCAGCCGAAGGCCACATAGGAGGGTCTCATATTCGGCCTCGTTGTTGGAGACTTTGAAGGAGAAGCGGATTGCATAGTAGGCTCTGAAGCCCTCGGGAGTAATGAGGACTACCCCTCCCCCGCATGCTTTGGTCGCGGAGGAGCCGTCGGTGTAGAGGGTCCACCAGTCGTCCGAGGTAGCCGAGGGCTGCCCGTCCGTGGCTGCCCTTACGGTACACTCCGTCACAAAGTCCGCCAGGGCTTGGCCCTTGATGGCAGGCCTCGGATGGATGTCAATGTTGTACTGGCTCAAGAAGATAGCCCATTTCACCATGCGGGACGAGCTGGTGGGGCTCCTCATAAGGGCGCCGAGGGGTTGATGAGTGAGGACCTGTACCGGGTGAGCCTGAAAGTAGTGGCCCAACTTCTTGACGGTCCAAACGATGGCTAACACCGTTTTTTCCACAGGGGAGTACCTGAGCTCGGCCTCCCTTAGGGTCTTGCTTACATAGAAGGTGACATGTTGGATGCCGTCTTCCTCCCGGATGAGCACAGAGCTAATGGCCGCCGAGCTGACCCCAAGGTAGAGATAAAGGGTCTCCCCTACCTTTGGCTTTGAGAGCACAGGGGGTGAAGATAGATACCGTTTGAGCTCGTCGAAAGCCCCCTGGCATTCTGGAGTCCATAGAAAGCCAGCCGTCTTCCTCATGATTTGGAAGAAGGGTAGAGACTTCTCCGCTGATTTAGATAGAAAGCGGTTGAGGGCTGCCAGGCGGCCCGTCAACCGTTGAACTTCCTTCACGTTGCGTGGGGGCTCCATGTTGATGATGGCCTGGATCTTCTCGGGGTTGGCCTCAATACCCCTTCGGCTCACCATGTAGCCTAAGAATTTGCCCCCTTGGACGCCGAAAGTGCACTTCTTCGGGTTTAGCCGAAGGTTGAACTTCTGCATGATGGCGAAGATTTCCCGGAGGTCGTCAGCATGGCTGGAAGATTGCTTGCTCTTGACGATCATGTTGTCAACATAGGCCTCCATGGTGCACCCTAGGACGGCTTGAAAGACTCGGGCCACCATCCGGGTGTAAGTGGCCCCTGAGTTCTTTAAGCCGAAGGCCATTACTAAGTAGCAGAAGATGCCCTCGGGAGTCATGAAGGCTGTCTTTTCGGCGTCTTCCTCATGCATGAAGATCTGATGATACCCGCGGAATGCGTCGAGGAATGACAAGATTTCACACCCCGCGGTTTCATCTACAAGTTGATCGATATTGGGCAAAGGAAAAGGGTCCATAGGGCACGCCTTGTTGAGATCCATGTAGTCCACGCACATGCGGAAGGTAGGAGGCTTCTGTGCGAGGACTACATTTGCCAGCCATGAGGGGTATTTCACCTCCTTGATGTGCTTAATAGAGAGAAGCATGGCGACCTCCTTCTTCACAAATTCCCTCCTTTCGGCGGAGAGGGGTCTTCTTCGTTGTTGTACTGCTTTTGCCGAGGGGTCCACCGAGAGGCGGTGGGTGATGACCCTTCGGCTGATTCCCGGCATGTCCTCCGGCCCCCATGCAAAGACAGTGGAGTAGGCACGGAGGGCGTCGGTGATACCGGTCTTCAGATCTTCAGGGAGCTGGGCTCCAATCTTCACGACTCTCTCCGGCTTGGCCGGATCGAGTGTAAAGTCTTCTACGTCCTCGGCTGGTTCAGCCCTCGGCCTTTTTTCTTCTTGGTCGATGGTTCCGATGATGGTGTCAACACGAAATTCCGTCTTACTTACCTTCTTAGTGACTTGAAGATAGCAGGCGCGGGCGATTTTCTGATTCCCCCGGGAATAGCCAATGCCCCCCTCGGCGGGGAACTTGAGGCAGAGGTGCCTCATGGAGATGATGGCCTCGAGGTCCTCGAGGGCTGGCCGGCC
This sequence comes from Cuscuta europaea, assembly GCA_945859875.1. Classification (NCBI taxonomy): domain Eukaryota; kingdom Viridiplantae; phylum Streptophyta; class Magnoliopsida; order Solanales; family Convolvulaceae; genus Cuscuta; species Cuscuta europaea. Next base: position 31,459,831 of record CAMAPE010000005.1, read on the forward strand.
GAGGATGATGTTGTGAGCGCAGTCGATGTTGACGACGACGAACTCCACTTCGAGCTGGGCTCTAGGGAGCCCGTCGCCAAAGATTACCGGGAGGGTTATTACCCCCTCGGAATCAATAGTATCGCCGGTGAAGCCGGTAAGAGGGGTCTTAATGGGCCGAAGGAACCCCCTCTCCAGATGCAGCTCTCTAAAGGTGCTGAGGTACATTACATTGACGGAGCTGCCCGTGTCAATGTAAGTTTGGTGAATGATGGTGTCGTTTATTTCAGTCCGAATCACCAAGGCATCCCTGTGAGGAGAAGAAGTAGGAGGGAGATATGCGTTGGTGAAGGTGATGGGTTCCTCCCTCACCCGCTTTACCGGGGGCATATGGGTGACTTCCCCCACGTAAAGAGATTGAGCCCACTTTTTCCGCTGACTGGTGGAATCGCCCCCTGTATTGCCGTCGGTGATCATGAGGATGTGGCGTTTTTTCTCTTGGTAGTGGGGGTACTCCTCCTTTTCCTCCTCCAAGTTTCCGATCTCCCTCTTCTTGCCGAGGGGGATGGTGTTCGGGTTCACCCAAGCGTTCACCTTCGTGTGGTGCCCTCGGGGAGGTCCCTGATGAGAAGGTCCCTCCTGCCGAGGGCTCTGAACAAATTGGGACATGTGCCCCGCTTGTATCAGTCTCTCGATGGCCGTTTTTAGCTGGTGGCAGTCATCGGTTCTGTGCCCCTGGTGCCGATGGAAGCGACAGTATGGGAACTGAGGGTTGATAGCATGTACCTCCGGGGGTGCGCGAGAGTCGCGCTCAACGAGGCCCCTCTCCTCGGCAAAATCAAGGAAGATGCTGACGGGGTGCGTCAATGGTGTCCGGGGGCGGTCCAGGAGAATGGGCTGTGCCCAAGTCTTAGGGTTGCTCTTATAACCTCCCCCGGGCTTGGCTTGGCCTTGCTGAGGGCGATCATCAAAGAGTCCTGAAGACTTGGGGTGATTTGGAGGAGCCCCCGGCCCCCGGTTATTCTTGTTGTCAGCCCTCGGGGGTTGCTGATCTGGATGCTGGTGGTATTTCTCCACCTCCTCGGCCTCAGCATATCGGTCCCCCCGCTGCAAAGCCCTTATGTAGTCGCGGGGGGGTTCAATGATGAGGCTCCTTGAAAAGTTGCCGGTGCGGAGGACGGTCTGTAGGAGGGCCAGGAGGGTCCCGTCATCAGCACCGTCGACTTTGTCGGCCTCCGTCCTCCAGCGCTCCTGGAAGTTCCGAAGGGTCTCATCCCTCTTCTGGCGTATGGTTAGGAGGTGAGAGAAGTGCTTCCTCGTGCGACGCCTCCCGGCAAATTGTGTCAAGAATCGCTGGGCGAGTTCTTGCCACGAATCAATGCAGCCCTCGGGCAACCGGTTGAACCATTCGTATGCCGGCCCCTCTAAGGTGGAGAGGAACCAACGACACAAATATTCGTCTGACGCCCCTACTATCATCATGTTGTTCTGATATTTGTTGTAGTGTTCCTGGGGGTCCGTCTTCCAGTTGTAGGGCTGTATGTGTTGCCCTCGGTATTTTTCCAGGATCCGGGCCGCCAGTACCCTTGGGGTAAATGGCGTCCGGGTCCGGAGCTGGATGACGGGTTCCCCGGAGCCCTCGGCCACCTTCTTCTGTAATTTCTCCATTTTGGCCATCATGGCCTCGTATTTGAGGTCTGAATGAGGGGTGGAGGTGGTGGCGTGAGCTTTGTTGGCCTCCATTTCGTCAAGCCGGCGTTGGAGGGCCGCAATAATTTCGTCCCGGGGATCCTTCGGGATGGTCTCCGCCCCCTGCGAACGAACCCGGGCCGAGTGGGCCTGGTTGATTTGGTGGCGAGCATCATCGGCATGAAGGGGTGCCTTGCCTTTGTCCCGAGGGGGACGCTCCTCGTCTGCCCTCGAAACAGACCCTCCGCTTTCCTGGGGCCTTTGGAGTGCTTTCCCTGCGAGGCGGTCTTGTACCCCTCGGCGGTCTGGCCCTCCTCCGAGCCGGTTGAGGGCGGAAGTGCGGGGCCTTTCTCTGTGGTCATTGTGGCGGTCCCGGGACTGAACTTCCTGGGAGGCCGTATCTTGGGCCACTACCCCTTCGTCATTCCTTACCCGAGGGATGGGGTTTCCGAAGGGGCGTGGCAGAGGGGGAAGTACGATGTTCTCCCCAACCTGGGGTTGAGCCGGAGCCAGGGTGCCGAAGGCACCTGGATTCTGAGTGAGCGTCTGGATGAAGGCGGAGAGCGCCGATTGAACGTCGATGGTGAGAACCGGAGGGTTGACTTGGTCGTCGCTCCGGTTTTTCTTCTTGGCCTCGATGCCGAGGCGGGCATCAGGGGCATTCTGTTGGATCTGAAGGCGTAGGTCGACAGCCGCCTGTTCCAGCCCAGCGATGACACCGCCCTCGGGAGCCATGTGAGAGGCTTCGGGGGGCGTTGAGGTCGTCGAGGGCCAGGTTCTTGTCTTCCACGTTTTTGGAGTTGGCACGTGTAGTTCTCACCATTTTGGTAGAGGGCTAGTGTTTGGCGAAGGGGGAGGGTTTCTTACTCGATTGTTCGACCTCTCAACGAGAGCACCAAATGATGGATAGTGTACCCGGGGGGTATATATCCGAGGGGTTATTGCTGAGAATAACTTAGAGAGAAGTCAGAGCACAAGTAAGTAAGAGAGAGAGAGTGTATTCAGTATGAATGTCGTGGTTTACAATGGGGAAAAGGGGGTGCTATTTATAGTAGCAATAAATGCCGGACAGGGACACGTGTCAAGCATCCATTGGCCGAGAGGTCACCTCATCCGGTTGGCGCTGGCAACCGCATGTGGCCGCATTTAATGCGGCTGTTGGATGGGACGTTTGTACAGGGTACGGTGATCTGTACGCGCGTGAAGAGGAGATCTTGTCGAGTGAGGTGCCTTCGGCTATAGAGCAGTAGCCGAGGGCTCCTCAAACCGAGGGCAACCTGGTGCTGAGGGCTCCTGGTGCCGAGGGCTACTGTTCTCGCCGTTTTCTCCCAGTTTCTTAGTTTGCTTGAGAAACCCGTTCTGTGAGATTTTAGAGCCTTCGGCCAGGGGGTCGAAGGCACCCCTGGTGCGCTGTGGGCTGCTCGGTACTCCGGGCGCCATGATTTGGGCCTGTTGGGCCTTCTGGACCTGTTGGGCCTTTACTGGAGTAGTAGGAGTCTGTGGGCCGGGGGTTCCCGGGCCATATACTCCATCAATATATATATATATATATATATATATATATATATATATATATATATACATATATATATATATACACACACACACACACATACATGTACATGTATGCATGTATGTTTGTTATTAGGATGTTTTTACTTGAACTGTAATTTGCTAGTCTGGTCTGATCCGATCTGGTCTGGTTTGAACTGGTTTGGTCTGATTTGTATTTTTATAACTATCCAAGTCTGGCCTGGTCTGATCTAAACTGGTCTGGTCTAAACTGGTCTGGTCTGATCTGAGGTGATCTGGTCTGGGACGAATTACGGTCCACCTAAAAACATCCTTGGTATTTATCGGTCTAGTTCATGTCGGAAGTAGTAAGAATTGAAGCATAAAACTGCATAGCTTTCACTCCTTAAACTAAACATTTGGGTCTCATCCTTATTCTAATTAAATAATTTATGATTTTTTTACTTGCCATCACAATACTTAAATTGTTTCTAGAAAATGTTGCAGTATATATCATACAAAAAAACTGCACTACATATAATCTTATTGTTCTCAAATCGTAGCTTTGAAAGAAAAAAAATGTTTTTTAACATAGCTGCAACATGCTATCCAACTTTTACCTCGGAGCCCCTAAAGTAGCAATTTTTTATTTGTTATAAGTATTAAATCAGATTTTCACAAAAGAGGATGTTCAAAGCTGCCACTAATAGCACTGAAAAAATATAAAATATTGCAGAGTGTATTATACTTAATATTAAAAAAAAAAAGCCTCCGAATCTGGGGAGGGGGGAGGGGGGAGCTTAAAAAATGGCAACAAAAAAAGCTTCAAACATGGGAAAAAACTCTAAAGCTGCACTATTTGTTATACTAAAAAACTGCATATTTTGACTACATATATTCTCAGTGTTCTACGATCATAACCTAAAAGAAAAAAATTTCATTTTTTACATTGTATATTGAAAAAGCGCTCAATATGCATGAAATAATGTTTTTTGTGAACAAACATTAGTAATTTTTGTTTCCTAATTTCTCTCACTACGAAAAGAGTGTTTTAACTCTCTTTGAAGATTCTTTTTTTATGATAAAGTGGTAAAGAAAAAAATATTGATAAATCATATAACATCATCGCCGGCAACACCTTAATTAATTTATCAAAAATGCTTTTTGTACACACAAAGTGTACATACTTGTACATCCTATAAAAGGGTTTTAAATTTTTACATTCTTCTCTTTTACCCCTTTTCTTCCACTCGACCGCTCCCCTCCCTTCTCGTACATCACCCCTCTCCATTTCTTTCTCTTCTATGTTCCCTTCTCTTGGGGAGGGGTCTAGGGAGTCTTGAGTAATCAGGGCTGAAACTCATTCCATTGAGTTTCAAACCCGAGACCTTCCGTAAGGGAGAATGAGTCGGCGACCAGCTAGGCTAGATCGCTTCCTCTTGCTCACTGTCTTAATACTCATCTCTTACTAAATACCCTGTATGTTTTAAAAGCAACATAAATCATATGCTCAAGCACTGAGGTAATAAGAAAGCAGCTGCGCAAACACAAGTGAGGACGAGAAGGAAGAACACTCGGTTGAAATCAGAGTGGGCAGCCGCTCCTTGTAGCTGCATCTCCACCGTCAACTGCTGCTCCCACGCCACAATCATCTGACCTGATAACCATACGGCAACATTTCTCACGCCTCTCTTCATCCATATCAAGGTAGTAATTCTCTTAAGCTATATTTTAATGAATAATTTGAATTATTCTTAGTATATTGATCTTTCATTGTATATTGTATGCGTAGAGTCTGTTTCACTGGTTTTGATTGAAGATCGAGCATGATTTTTATAGGTTATAAGAAATTACTAAATTAGTGGATACAAACTGATTTAATTATTAAGATGTCTCACAATTACATGTGGTAAAGTATATATAAACTTGATAACTACGGTCCAACAAAGAGATAAGAATACCTAGCTACATATTCTCTAGGTACAACAAACGGATAATTACAAACTAATAATTACAACATAACTAGTGTAGCACCCGGGGCATGCCCAGGTAAGTTCATGTTAATATAAATTAAAATGATAAATATTAATAGATGCTATGAATTATTTACAGAATTTGTTAATAGCACTTTTAGTGTTGAAAAGGTATACATTTACTGAATTTTATTCATCATTTTCATCATTTTCATTTACCCCAGTGCCGCAATGGCTTACCCCTGTACTAAAGCACAGAGAGACTGTTTCCGGATGACCCATAGTGAAAATCGCGTCCAAGATTGCATGGACTGACTGTTGCTCCATAACAAAGAAGCGCAGACAGTTTAGTCCATCATAATCTCAAGCCAAAAAATAATGAATCTTTGGCTCCATTGAAAATGATAAATAAGGTTTTTATAAACCCGGTGGACAAACCACCAAAATCAGTGAGACAAATGCCGAGGAATATTTGCCAAGTTGTATTAAATAAAAAGGATAAATTATTATTATTATTGATGTGTACATGAATTATAATTATTTTAATGTTTGCCTTGTTATTAAATCCCGGGACCAGTGCGGTGTGAACAAAGATAGGCCTCGGACCTCCGCCCTCGAGAAGCTCGGAGGGGTGCAGGATCGCTGAGGGGTCCAAGACCGCCTCGGTGGTAAGGCACTCCAAAGACCTCCCGAAAGGCGTCCCCCTCAAGAAAAAGGGAAGGCACCACTACATGCCGATGACGCCAGAAACCAAATCAACCAGGCTCACTCAGCCCGCGTGCAATCTATGGGGGTAGAGCCAATACTGAAAGACCCCGGGGATGACATCATTGAGGCCCTCCAACGCCACCTTGATGAAATGGAGGCCCGCCAAGCGCACACGACCGTTTCCGCCTCACAGATGGACCCCAAATACACCACAATGCTGGCCAAGATGGAGGAGATGTAAAGAAGATTTGTCGAGGGATCCGGGGAACCCATCATCCAACTCCGGACAAGGACGCCCTTTACCCCAAGGGTATTGGCAGCCCAAATTCCGGGAAAATACCGAGGGCAACCCATCAAGCCCTACGAAGGAAAGACTGACCCCCAGGAGCACTACAACAGATATCAGAACAACATGATGATGGTGGGGGCATCAGATGAATATTTGTGCCGTTGGTTCCTTTCTACCTTAGAAGGAGCAGCATACGAATGGTTCAACCGATTGCCCGAAGGAAGTATCGACTCATGGCAAGAACTCGCCCAACGCTTTTTAACACAATTTGCAGGAAGACACCGGTCAAGGAAACACTTCTCCCACTTACTAACGGTGAGGCAACGGAAGGATGAAACCCTCCGGGACTTCTTGGAACGCTGGAGGCTAGAGATAAATAAGGTTGACGGCGCCGACGACGGAACCCTTCTGGCTCTCCTACAGACGGTCCTCCGCACCGGGAACTTTTCAAAGAGCCTCATCATTGAACCCCCTCGCGACTATATAAGGGCCCTCCAACGGGGGGACCGATACACGGAGGCCTAAGAGGTGGGAAAATGCCACCAAAACCCCGAACAACAACGCCCTAGGGCAGACGACAAGAATCACCGGGCGCCCCGTTCCACCAGTCCAAAGGTCCGACTCCCTTGGGTGATCGCCCACGGCATGGCCAAGCCAAGTCCGGGGGAGGTTACAAAAACAACCTGAAGGCTTGGGCGCAACTTGTTCTCTTGGAGCACCCTCGGACACCCCTGACGCATCCCATCAGCGTCATTCTCGACTTCGCCGAGGAGAGGGGCCTCGTAGAGCGAGACTCTCGCATGCCCCTGGAAGTATATGCCATCAACCCCGATGAACCTTATTGTCGCTTTCATTGCCATCAGGGGCATATAACTAACGACTGCCATCAGCTGAAGGCAGCCATCGAAAGGTGGATACAGGCAGGTCATCTGTCCCAGTTCATCAGGGGCCCTCCTCCTCAAGGGACCCCTCATCACCAAGGGCCCCCGCTGAAGGCCAATAAGTGGGTTAACCCAAACACCATCCCCTCTGGAAAACCGCAAGGGAAGAAGCGTGAAATTGGGAACCTCAGTGAGGAGGAGGATCCCCAACACCAGTACAAATGCCACATCCATATGATTAACGGAGGCAACACCAGGGGTGACTCCACGAGCCAGAGGAAAAAATGGGCACAGGCCCTTTACGTGGGGGAAGTCACTCATATGCCCCCGTAAAGCGGCTGAGGGAAGAGCCCATTATGTTCACCAACGCTGATCTCCCCCGGTATCCTCTCCTCACAGGGACGCACTGGTGATCCAGAGCGAGATCAACAATACCATCATCCACATAACTTACGTTGACATGGGCAGCTCCATCAACGTGATGTATCTTAGCACTTTCAAGGAGCTGCTTCTGGAGAGGGAGTCCCTCCGGCCCGTCCAGACGCCTCTGTCCGGCTTCACCAGAGATACTATAGATTCCGAGGGGGTAATAACCCTCCCGGTACTCTTTGGCGAAAGGCTCCATAGAGCCAAGCTCGAAGTGGAGTTCGTCATCGTCAACATCGACTGCGTCCACAACATTATCCTCGGCCGGCCTGCCCTCGAGGACCTGGAGGCCATCATCTCCATGAGGCACCTTTGCCTCAAGTTCCCGGCCGAAGGAGGCATCGGGTACTCAAGGGGGAACCAAAAGCTCGCCCACGCCTGCTACCTCCAAATAACAAAGAAGGTTAGTAAGGCTCAATTCCGTGTAGACACCATCATCAGGACGTTAGAGGAAGCAGAGAAGAGGCCGAGGGCAGAACCAGCCGAGGAGGTAGAAGACTTTGCGCTCGAATCGGCCAAGCCGGAAAGAGTCGTGAAGATTGGAGCCAAGCTCCCTGAAGACTTGAAGATCGACATCACAGATGCCCTCCGCGCCTACTCCATTGTTTTTTCATGGGGACCGGAGGACATGCTGGGAATCAGCCGAAGGGTAATCACCCACCGCCTGACGGTGGACCCCTCCTCCAAACCTGTGCAACAAAGGAGAAGACCCCTCTCAGCCGAGAGGAGGGATTTTGTGAAAAAGGAGGTTGCCATGCTCCTATCCATCAAGCACATCCGGGAGGTTAAATACCCCTCATGGTTGGTTAACGTGGTCCTGGCACAGAAGCCACCCACCTTCCGCATGTGCGTGGATTACACTGACTTGAATAAGGCATGCCCTATGGATCCTTTCCATCTGCCAAACATTGATCAACTGGTAGATGAGACAACAGGGTGTGAAATCATGTCCTTCCTCGATGCCTTCCGCGAGTATCACCAGATCTACATGCACGAGGAAGATGCGGAAAAGACAACCTTCATGACACCCGAAGGCATTTTTTGCTATCTGGTTATGGCCTTCGGCCTGAAGAACTCGGGTGCCACTTAGACCCGGATGGTGGCCAGAGTATTCCAAGTTGTCCTGGGGCGCACCATGGAGGCATATGTTGACGACATGATCGTCAAAAGCAAACGATCAACCACGCACGCCGAGGACCTCCGGGAGATATTCGCCATCATGCAAAAATTCAATCTCCGGTTGAACCCGAAGAAATGCACCTTCGGCGTACAAGGAGGGAATTTTTTGGGCTTGGTTAGCCGAAGGAGTATCGAGGCCAATCCCGAGAAAATCCAGGCCATCATCAACATGGAGCCCCCGCGCAACGTGAAGGAAGTCCGAAGGTTAACGGGCCACTTGGCAGCCCTCAACCGCATCCTATCCAAATCGGCAGAGAAGGCCCTTCCGTTCTTCCAAGTCATGAGGAAGACAGCCGACTTCCAATGGACATCAGAATGCCAGGAGGCCTTCGATGAATTAAAATGGTACTTGTCTTCATCCCCGTGCTCTCCAAGCCAAGGGTGGGGGAAACCTTATATCTCTACCTTGGCGTTAGCCCCACTGCCATCAGCTCAGTGCTAATCCGGGAAGAAGACGACGTCCAACATGCCATCTTCTACATGCCATCAGCTCAGTGTTAATCCGGGAAGAAGACGGCGTCCAACATGCCATCTTCTACGTCAGCAAAACCCTCAGGGAAGCAGAGCTCAGGTACTCCCTCGTAGAGAAGGCGGTGCTAGCCATCGTTTGGACCATCAAAAACTGAGCCACTACTTCCGGGCGCACCCGGTCCAGGTCCTCACGCACCAACCCCTCGGCGCTTTGATGAGGAGCCCCACTAGCTCCTCCCGAATGGTAAATGGGCTATCTTCCTTAGCCAATACAACATTGACATCCGTCTGAGGCCCGCCATCAAGGGCCAAGCCCTGACGGACTTCGTTACGGAGTGCACGGCAAGATGAGTGGTGGACGAAGAGCCCCCGACACCTTTGGATGAGTGGTGGACTCTATACACCGACGGCTCCTCGGCTGCCAAGGCATGCGGGGGAGGCGTAGTCCTCATCACACCCGAAGGCTTCCGGACCTATTATGCGATCTATTTCTCCTTCAAGGTGTCTAACAATGAAGCGGAATATGAGGCCCTCCTCTGTGGCCTTCGGCTAGCAGCAAACCTGAGGGCCAAACAAATTCACGTCAAGTGTGACTCCAAGCTAGTCGTCGGCCAAATTTCGGGGGAGTATGAGACCAAGGAAGGAAGGATGAAGCAATACAAAGAAGCGGCCAAGGAGTTGCTTAAGGTATTTGAGGCACATTCTCTCACTCAAATACCGAGGGCTCAAAACTCTGAGGCCGACACTTTATCAATACTCTTGGCCGAGTCCCTGGAGCACCTCTCAAAGATTGCGAGGATAGAGGAACTCAGCCTCTCAAGCATACACGCCAGCCCCATCATGAGCATACAACAAAGGCCTGGGGATTGGATCTCGGATATCGTCAACTTTGTCACCACAGGGCAACTGCCCGAGGATGAGGCCCGTGCGAAATTAGCAAAACTGAGGGCTCCCAGCTACACTATCGAGGACGAAAAACTCTACAAACGGTCTTACAACGATACACTACTTCGTTGCCTCCATCAAGATGAAGCTGAGGTTGCAATGGAGGTAGTACGCAGTGGCACTTGCTCAGCTCACCAAGGACTCTTATCCATGTCCCGAAGGCTCATAGTGCACGGTTACTTTTGGCCTACGATGGCCCGGGATTGTGCGGATCTCGCTCGAAGGTGTGCCGCCTGCCAACACTTTCAGAAGGCTCCTGGCAGACCAGCGATCAACTACGTCCCCATTAGCACAACAATACCCTTCTCCAGGTGGGGCATTGACCTTGTGGGCCCATTTCTGAGGGGTACCTCCAACAACATGTACATCATTGTAGCCATAGACTACTTCACCAAGTGGGTGAAAGCAGAGCCCCTCGGCAGCATCACCGAGGCCAGATGTTGTCACTTCGTCCTCAAAAACATCCTCACAAGATTTGGCGTTCCCCAACAAATCATCTCCGACAATGGAACTCAGTTTGAGGCAGCCCCCTTCTGCGCCCTTCTAGAGACGTGGGGCATCAAACACACCTTCTCCTCAGTTGCCAACCCCCAAGGAAACAGACAGGTGGAGAACGCCAACCGAACTCTGCTGGAAGGTTTAAAAAAGAAGTTAGAGACCGAAGGGGGAGGTTGGGTAGAAGAACTCCACAACATCTTGTGGGCCTACCGCACCACCCCTAGGCGAGCAACAAGCGAAACACCATTCTCCCTGTGCTATGGGTTCGAAGCTAAAGCTCCCACTAAAGTCACTCTCCCTGCCCGAAGGGTGGACCAATATGAATCGGAGGTCAACGACACCAACATGGTTCTCGACCTTCATCTTATCTTGGAGCGCTGGGAGCAGACCTTCTTGAGGGCAGAGAACTACCGGAGACAGGTGAAAGGCTACATCGACACCAAAGTCCGTTCCAGAGAATTTCAAGGGGGGATCATGTCCTCCGGAGAAGAGAAGCTAGCCAACCAACCGAGGGCGGCAAAATGGCGCTGAAATTCGAAGGCCCCTACATCGTTACAACCATCATCAAACCAGGGACTTACAAACTAAAGCGCCCCAATGGGACCGAAGTCCCTAGACATTGGAATGTACACCACCTGGTTAAATTCTATCAGTGACACTTGAGCGGCCAAGCCCTCATGATTCACAAATGTATTATCCAAACGGCCCAAGGCCCCCTATTTTCAAGAATAAATACATGGTGAAGACACTAAGTACCAAGTACAAAGCACGCATGAGCGGCCAAGCCCTCATACGAGCCCCCGGCCCAAGGCCATGTCACACGACAACAAGGGTCCCGAGCGGAATTTATGAACAACACCTCAGCATCAAGTGCCGAGGGGGATCTTCGACTCAGCTACTAAACCAACTAGGAAAAACACCAAGTGTTTTTTTCGGACAAGGACCCTTCAGTACCAAGTACCAAAGGCGGAATGCGACACCAAGTGTTAAAATAAGTCGTTCCCCTCGAGGACGCTGTATACCGAAGGCGCCACCTATCGGTCCCGGAGGCACCAAGTGCCCCCGGCCATTTGCAACTAATATGCAAATAAAACCCTTCCCTGAAACGCTTTCCGCGCCATTACCCCAAGGGAATGGCTGGCAACTAAAATGCCCAGGATTCGACTTTCAAAAATGAAACGCTCCCCGCGCTATACCCCAAGGGGAAGTAGGCCACAGACCATGTCTCGGGCTGAGGGGACGACTTTCAAAACTGAGGCGCTTTCTGTGCCATCCCCCAAGGGGAGGCAGGCAACAGACTATGTCTCAGGCCAAGGAAACGACCCTCAAACCCCTCGGAGCCCGGAAGGTTAATCCCGAGGGGGAGCCAATGGTGTATACCGTTCACCTCCCAATAGGCCAAGCCTTACCAAGAAACCAAGTTTCTTGAAGCCTTCCCTTCACTATTCCCAAAAAAATGGGTGAAGGGGAGTAGACTCAACGAGCAATCAATGAGTACAGATTTTACAATGGAACAGCCTTCGGCGGCCAACAAGAAGATGGCCTTCAAATCCAGCTACTGCTCCAAAAACTTAATGAGATAACCAAGTCCACACTCTGGCAGTCTCCGGTATCGTTTAAAACTGAAGGCTCTAGTCCTATAGTGGGTTTAAATTTGGTTAAAGTCCAAACATACCACAACTTCCGGCATTTCAACAAACACCGAAGGCAACGACTCTAAGTACGGGGCCTGAATTCCAAATTTCCAAGATCAACTTTGAAGGCCTCCACTATGCAGCACCCTTTAGGGATCGAGGGCTACAGTTTTCCTAAATCCACACTTTGGAATCCATCAAAATCGAGGGCTCATATGCATAACAAAGGATCGAGGGCGCCTATTATACATCACCGAAGGCGTCTGCTCACAAACATGAGCTCAAAATTCCTAAGTCCACACTCCTATAGCCTCCGGCACCACAATCAACGTACGTCGGAGGCTTCTATTCCACGAGTAAGGCGAAGGTTCACTAACTCCACATATCTACAGGAGGCTACTACTTGCAAAGACAATGGGGAATTTTCTAAGTCCATAAGCTTTGTGCCCCCCGACATCATCATTCCTTGTTGAGGAAAACTTTGCCTAAGGCTACTGCAGACTGAAGGCGTATTCATTGCAGTGCCCAAAAATTTGGCTAAGTCTACAACATCAGTCCCCCCAGGGGGGTGACGAAGGCTAAGTATTTCATACAGCTAAAAGGAGGTTTCAACCGAGGGCCTAATGGTGAAACAACACTTAGCAGAATTTTCTAAATCCTAAATGTTTAGCCCTCGGATGACTCATGATATCCACGCAAAATTAAAAAGACAGTATCGACCGAAGGCCCAGTGGTGAACATTGCTTAGAAAATTTAACAGGACCATGAGCTAGGGGCCCTCGACACCACGGCGCTTTGCTAAGGAGAATTCAACCAAAAGCCTTGTGATACACATCACTTAGAAAATTTTCTAAGTCCTAGATGTTTGGCCCCCGGTCAACTCATGGCGTAGACAGACATTCAAGAAAGAAAGCATGAAAGAAAACGAGGGCATCAACAAAACATTAATTCATCAAAGGGGACAAAGAAAGCAGAAGGCATCCATTCACCAAAAAATAAAGAAAAGAATGTAATCATTGTTTACATTAAGGCCGAAGCCGATGGTAATTGTTTATACATCAGGAATTCAAAAAAACAGAGAAAATTACAAGAAGAGTCAAACATCAGTTATCTCAATAGCCACCCCCTCGGCAGGCTTCGAGGAGACGTCCCCTCCGGCCTCTTCTTCATCCTCGGCCTCTTTCATCAATTCAGAATCTTCTAAATCTGGCCTCTCTACACCCGGGGGGAGGGGAACGCGAACATTTGGTTGAAGAGGGGGAAGGCCATAGGCGACAGGATCAAAATTCTTTGGATCCACCCCATAATGCCGAGCCAGCCTCCTGTAGACGAGGGCTTGAGTAAAGAACTCACCCCCATCATAATATTATTTGCCCTTCTGGGCCAGCCACATCGCACCTGGGCCCGCCATCCATTCGTCCACTGAGGCCTCCACCACCGAGGCCAACCATGGTTTTTGGTCCTCGACCTTCCACCCTTCGGCGACAAAAGCGGCAACAGTTTCCTCCTGGGCCTTCGCGACAGCCTCTTCTTTGGCGGCCTCGGCGGCCAACAGATTTCTTAGCAGCCTCAGCGGCGGCTTTCTCGGCCTCGGCCTTGCCCTCGACTCTAGCTCTCTCCGCCTCGGCCTTTGCCTGCCGAAGGGCTTCCTCCAGCTTGGCCATGTCCCTGACAGCGGAAGCGTTTTCCTTGACGAGCTTCGTCAGGGTCTCGTCCTGCTGCGCCTTCTCAAGACGCAGCTGCTCCACCCTCCGGATCTGCTCACCGAGGGCGATGCAAGCCTATGAACAACAAACAAGAGGGTTAGGACACTATGCAAATACTCTAAGTCAAAAAAGAAAAAAGAAAAAAAAACAAGATGGGAATTTACAGTTAGGGAGGACCGGAGGAACCTATTGTCGAGGGCGTCGTCATCGTAGCGGCTGAGGGCTACCTTGTCCATCTCAGAAGTGACGCCCCTCACAAACTCCTTCGGGTCTACTGTGCCATGCATCATGGCGGTTCCCCTTACATGGGAGAACTGCACGGTCTCCCGAGGGAAGTCTCCCGAAGGGAGATTGGATGGAGCCGTCGCCATCACAATACGCGGCCCGGAGGATGAGTGCTCATCCACAACCAAGACCGGGGGAGCCTTCTTCCCGGTCTCCCCTTCTTCGGCTTCTTGCCGACGGGGGAAACACCTTTGCCTGCCGCCTTCCTCTTTGCTGCGGCAGCATCGGCATCAGCGGGGACAACCGATGGCTCAACAACCCTCGGGAAGAATTCATCGACGGGCTTCTGGGTGCCCGCCTCTTTCTTCTTCGGATCCTTGCCCGATTTCTCTTGAACCCGACAAAGTTCTTCACATCCATCCTGGCACCTGCAAGATAAACAACAAGGAATAAGGCTGAGGGGTCAAGACAAGAACCAAAATTACACTACCAAAAAATTCTAAGTGCAAAAATTTGGAGCCCCTGGGAACTACCTCCTATGCTCTCGAAGGCTAGGTCGAGAACGGGAAACTTCTCATGTGATTCCCCCAGAAAATGGTAGCGAGGAAAGCCAAGGAGATACAAGTCCTCCTCAAGGGTGGATTCCTTGATTGTCACGTGCTTCACACGCCCCTCCGGGATCTTGGAAAGCTTCTTACCGTCCTTCTCGAGGGTGCAATTTCCCACCTTCGGGTGTCGTCTAAAAAGATCCCGCAACTCCCCCGGGAATGGGTTCTCGGCCAGCCTAACGTAGCAAAAACGGTCCTTCCAGCCCTTGTGCAACGAGGGCGCCTCAGTAAATAGCCTCCACTTGGCAATCTGTTGTAAATTCGTGAAGCCCTCGGCGTTTGTGTGGCCTCCCCGACAGAGGTTGAAGCTATAAAAGAATAGATCGAGGCTGGGAGCCACCCCCGGAACCGGCAGAGGTGCAAAAATCCGGCAATGTAAGAATGACTGTTAGGAGTAGGGCTGTTAACGAACCGAGCTTTTATCGAACTATTTGAGTTCGAGCTCGGTTTCGAACCTAACGAGCCGAGCTTAATGAGCTTTCGAACTCGAACCCAAGCTGAGTTTCTAGTTCGAAAACTTAATCGAGCCGAGCTCGAACATAGTAGTATTTGGCTCAGTTCGAACTCGAGCCTATCGAACACCTGAAATTATAAATATAATTTATATATATGTTAAAATTTAAATGTAATTAGTATTATTTTATGAATTTAAATATGATTATTAACGAACCGAATACTTGTCGAATCATTCGAACACGAGCCTATTAACGAGCATCACCTGAAATTTTAAGTTCGGGCATATTTATCGAGCTTATCGAGCGCTCGGTTCGAACATCGAACGCCTATAGAGCCGAACACGAGCCTCATTTGTAAAGCTCGTCGAGCTTTGAGCTCAAACTCGAGCACCACTAATTCCTTATCGAGCCGAACTCGAGCTTTAGGTGTTCGGGCTCGGCTCGGCTCGTTAACAGCCCTAGTTAGGAGTCAACTGACAAGGGGCCAAGCCTACGTACCGGAGGTATTCAAGGAGGAAGAGATGTAGAGGAAACCGGAGGCCCATGGAAACCGAGAGCACGTGGACAGCAAGACACCCCTCGGGAGCCCGGGAAAGCACATCATCGGGTCCTGGTTCCACCATAGTTGCCGAAGGCCCAACATGCAGTTGTGTGACATAACATTCCGCCCTATCGGCCCTCGACTTCAGCTCGAGAGCGGTGGTGTTCAAAAATGAGTACCCCTCAGGAATCCCGACGGGTTTCCCAAGGTCTGCAACACTCCCCTTCTTCTTGGGTGCCCCCACCGTCTTCTTGATCTTCTTTCCCGGGGCCACCCTGAGAGGCTCCGGGTTTAGTGGTCGGGAGCTGCTGGCCTCACCAGCGTTGCGTGGGGGAAGGACAGCGATGGTGACCTTCTGCCGCTCCTTTTCCTCCTCCTCCTCAGCAGTTTGCACAGCGAGGGAAAGCTCCTCATCCTCTATCACTTGCTCGAAGTCCTCGGCTTCGGCCACCAGATTCTTTTGCATCTCCACCGCAACAGCTGAGTCATTATCAGATGAGGGCTCCTCACTCGCTGACCTTTCTTCCGATCAGGTCTTAGCCTGGACTGAGGGCTCTCCGGAGATATCTTGGGAGTCACTAGCGGACGACATCCTTCAGAGGTTCGTGGAGAAAGGAATCGAGAAAGGAAGAAATTTTTTCCTAAAGGCTCTAACACTTGATCTAAGGCCACAAAGCAAAAATTGCTGAAAAGGCGAGGAACGGGTGAAGAACTTACCTTGGAGCTTGAGTTTGATCGAAGGAAACGGCTTATCTCTCTAGAAAATTTGCCAGAGCTTCGCTACAACAAGAATGCATAAAGGGAAATGAGGTCAGGCCTTGGGTATTTATAGGCTCCCCACTTCGGGCCTAGACCAAGAATTGGGCCCCCGATTGGAAAAACCATCATTACAGACTGTCGCCTCAGCCAACCGGTGACATCAGCCCGGAACAGCCAACGGGAGCATGCCACGTGGACCCCACCTGCAACGGTCATATTCCAACGGTTATGATGGAGTATATGGCCCGGGAACCCCCGGCCCACAGACTCCTGCTACTCCAGTAAAGGCCCAACAGGCCCAGAAGGCCCAACAGGCCCAAATCACAGCGCCCAGAGTACCAAGCAGCCCGCACTACGCGCCAGGGGTGCCTTCGGCCCCCTGGCCGAAGGCTCTAAACTCTCACAGAACGGGTTTCTCAAGCAAACTAAGAAACTGGGAGAAAACGGCAAAAACAGAAGCCCTCGGCACCAGGGTGCCATCGGTTTGAGGAGCCCTCGGCTGCTGCTCTATAGCCGAAGGCACCTCTCCCGACATGATATCCTCCTCACATGCGTACAGATCGCCGTACCCTGTACAGACGTCCTATCCAACAGCCGCATTAAATGCGGCCACATGCGGCTGCCAACGCCAACCAGTTGAGGTGACCCCTCGGCCAATGGGCACTTGACACGTGTCCCTGTCCGGCATTTATTGCTACTATAAATAGCACCCCATTTCCCCATTTGTAACCACGACATTCATACTGAATACACTCTCTCTTACTTACTTGTGCTCTGACTTCTCTCTAAGTTACTCTCAGCAATAACCCCTCGGATATATACCCCCCGGGTAGACTATCCATCAGGTTATATCTCTAACGGTCATATCCCAATGGCTATATTTCAAACGGTCACCTCGCAACGATGTCTTCAGCTGGCACCCTTCGTGCAAAACAACAAACATAGTCAACCCTCAGAGAACACATTCAGACCCCCTCCTCAAGGGCAAATCCCCAGTGTAAGATCAGGGAACCCCTAAGGAGCCCTTAGCCCTCATGAGAACCAAAGAGCCCCCCTCGGCAACACAAGAACAAATGAACAATCACTGGCATTCATCCCCTCGGCGTCCCCGGAATATGCACCCATGCTTATCAACTACGGACATCTTCAGGGGAATGTTCCCGGTAATTACCCCCTCGGGTCATCACAAGTAGCCTTCAGCTAATCAACAAAGAAGCCCTCAGATCGCGGACAGCCCCCGACCTCAACATTATACTCTGATCAAAGGACCACCTTTTTGATTCATCATTGGGGGAACCCAGTGCACTCTTTTTCCCTCGTTAGGATTTTTTCCCACAGGGTTTTTCCTAATGAGGTTTTTAACGAGACATCCCCCCAAAATGAAACAAAAAGGTTCAGCCCTCGGCCCTATGCTGAGAACGGGCATTGCTCTACTCCTTTTCACCACATTACATGTGCCCCAAGGAGTGGGGGACTAGAGAACCCCTTCGGGAAATCGCAAAATGTTAAAAGTGTTATCAACATGATACTTCAGTCCCAAAATATGGGGGACTGAGGGACTGCCCTCAGCAAATCACGCAACACAAAACCCCCACTACTTTGCAAACTACAAATTACAAACGTCAACACTAGAGGTCAAACGCAAATTATTCCTTTTCCCTCAAGTACCTTTTGGCAAAAGGAGTGAGGGACTCCTGATGGAGTATATGGACCACGGACCCCCAGTCCACAGACTCCTACTACTGTAACACTGGCCCAACAGGCCCAAGAAGCACAGGAGGCCCAAAGAACAGCGGCTCAAGTGTCAATAAGCCCACGGTGCACATACGGGTGCCTTCGGCCCCATGGCCGAAGGCTCCAAAAATCTCACAGGACGGCTAATCTTGCGCATACAAACCTACTAGGAGAAAACGGAGGAAGTCAGGAGCCCTCGGCTCTTGTATGCCTTTGGCACTTGGGTAGCCTTCGGCTACACAGAGCCCCCGGTCACAGGGGAGCCTTCATTCCAGCACAAACATCGAAGATTCCCTTTGGAGACAAGCAACAACCGCATTTAATGCTGTGCACATGCGTATGTCAGTGCCACCCCGGTTGAGGTGACCCCTCCACCACCAGATTATTGACACATGTCCTTATCTAGCATTTACTGCTGCTATAAACAGCATCCCATTCTCCAATGTAAGGCATCACAACTTTCCTACTCGAATACACACTCTCGCTCTTACTTATTGCCCTGACTTCTCTCTAGGTTATTCCCGCAATAACCCCTCGGATAAGCTACCCCCCAGGTACACTATCCATCAATAGAATATACAAAGTGTTTAGGAGCTTGAGAATCACTGGAATTGCTCTTTCTATGTTGAATACCATCTTCTGCAAGTTCAGAAAAACAATTTCTTGAATTCAAGTACAACCCCATTCTTGTAATACAATTACCAATCAAAAGACTCAAAGCCAGAGTCATGTTGTGTAGTACATATTTTAAGCTGAACAGTTCAACCTTTTCAGGGCAGTGTTTGAGACTTGAGAGGAAAAGAATTAAAGACAGTGAAAGTTGAGTCATTAGAAGGATGATCTCTTTGCTTATCTCAAGGATCAGAAACATTCTCATGCATCAAGTCACTAGACAATTCAGATTTTTGCTTTGTACTATGACTACTATCATCTCCATTTATTATATGAGCTTCTGATTCTTTAGCATTTACATCACCCTCATTGTTCTCATTAATCCCAGTAACATCCTTCATTGATGGTAATTTTCACAAAGATTTGTAGTCTCTCACAGTCTAGTCAACCTAAAAACATAATCCAATTCCCTCCATTCCAAACACAAACATCCAGTTACAAAGCATATCTAGTTACAAATTAAAACATAAGCCAATTTCCCCCATTCCGAACATGTACAGCCCATCACAAGAAGCTACTCTACTAAAGGATGTGAATATACAAATATCATTCACAACCTTGAAGAAGATGAAGAATAAAATGGAATTCTATGATGTGTAATTTAATCCCTGTTAAGAATTAGTTGTGCTAAATGTTATCAACATATATAAGGTTCACAAAATTATTAGTGAATAAAATAGGAGACATTAAAGGAATTTACAGAGATAAGTGATCACCTCAATGAAATGGCACCGACAATTGATTCATAGTCTCTGCTATTTGATTCATCATCTTGTTTATCCTCGTCTCACTCTGCGACTAGCCTCTTATCTTCTCATTACTGCATTTGAATCCATTTTCCTCCTAAAATACAAAAATATTGCAACAAGCTAGATAACCCGATTTGAGATTAAATGAACCAATGTTCCTGAAATCGTAGATAACCTGTAGCGAAAAGCTTCTCAAATATGTGGAATTCAAAAGACAGAACTTTAATTCCTGATTGAACCAACTTGTCGAGGCAAAAATCAATTTCGATAGCCACTTAGAGTTGTAGAGAAGATAATCAAGATATTACACTAATTGAGAGGGCTATAGTTAAGAATGAATATGGTCGTCATCGTTTCTATACCAATTCCAATCCGGAAGAAGGAAACACTGATTCTCAGAGAGATGGCCGGCAACTCAGAACGCATATGACCATCATCGTTTCTTATAGGTTTGTTCAAAAGCACTACTCAGTTACAGTGTTAAAATAACGACTCTACTCTCTATTCTAAGCCTGGAGATCGCCAGATCGATTGCCTAACTGCCTGACGACGGTGGGGCGAGATATTCAAACACAGATCCATCAGTGATGCCCAATCCCGACCATGCAGTCCACCTCTATGAGAAGAGTGTTGAAAGTCATGGTCCGTTCTCTGGTTGGCTCTCCCAGATTTTTTTCACCAACAAGGCCATGAGAAACATTGATCGGAAATCGATCTCCCCCTGCGTCTATCTCCGTGATACTACTCTAGTTATGGAAGATGTTAGGAAAAGTGGCTAAAATTGAAATAGAAAACCAAAATTGAAAAAGAAAAAGTTAAAAATGAAAAAGAAAAGCACTTGGGCCATAAATGATATCGTGAACCTAAAACTAGCCCATATGGGTAATTTGCACGAAAACCAAGCAACACCCGACAATCCAAGCCTAAAGGTGCATTCTCATCCCTCTTTTTATAAGGAAAATATTTTGGGGGAAAAGTATTTGGTTGAAGATTCCCAAAATGTGACACCTGCAATGCAGGCCACGTCGACTTTTCAGATACTCCCTCCGGTCTTTATTAAACTTTATACACTTGAATTCACACATATTTTTTTTTAAAATAAACAAAACAGGAGTCAAGTCTTGAATACCAAAATGAACTCTTAATCCTCGAGTCTTACATGTTAATTATAATAATAGTCACTGTAAAGGCAACAAAATCGATTCAAAGTCTAACATCGAACATCGAGAAATCAAAACAAAAGACATGGAAACAAACATAATTTACTCCAGGTTGAGCATCGAATGAGTTTTTAGCATCCTCAAAACCCGAGCTTGGTACGGCGCCAATGGCGACGCTTGGCGTTGTAGCGGATGATTGTGTTGTCGGTGCGCATGTGGATCCAGTAGGGGATTGGCCTGTTCTGTCTAGCCTTCTTTGCAAGCTTCTTCTTTATGATGAATGTCTTGTGCGACGGCATTTTCACTTCTGCTGGAAAGACGTCGACGACGGGGTTCCTGCAATTGGCCGAATCTTTGACTTCACACATATTAAGGAAATAAATTTGACTTTACTGTAGAGTACACTGTTTGACACTATTTGACACTGTTTGACACTATTTGACACTGTTTTGCACTGTTTTGCACTGTTTGGTGTAGATTTGTTTGTCAAATAAGACATATAATGAAGTGTGAAGTTTAATATGGGTCGACCTAAAAAGAAAAGTGTAAAGTTAATTAAGGACCGGAGGGAGTAATTCATAGCACTATAAATATCATTCTTCACTATAGTCTCAACTCTAGGGGTTCATTATTAGATTCTGAGGAAGTTTGCAGCCCCCTCAATGAAGCTATTTGACGGAACCATCGATCCAGTAGAACATGTCACCCAGTATAAGCAGCGGATGCTTACCGTTTCCGTCAGACCAGATCAGCGGGAAGCTTGCATGTGCACGGACTTTGGGACAACATTGATTGGACCAGCCTTGAACTGGTTCGTTAATCTACCAAACGAATCCATCCATTCATTTGCAGAACTCGTCAACATCTTCAATCAACAATTCGTAAGTAGTCGGGTTCTGGAAAAGCAAACAAGCGATCTGTATCGAGTGGTCCAGAAGCGGACCGAGACCTTAAGAGATTACCTTCATAGATTCAACAGAGAAAAAGTGTCGATTCCAAGATGTGATATGTCGACAGCTGTAGAGGCATTCATAAGAGGACTGCTAGAAGATTCGGAGCTCTACAGAGAATTGACCAAATATCCCTGCAGGACCTTCGAAGATGTTCAAGCCAAAACTCTGACGTTCATCCGGCTTGAGGAAGACCAACAGTCTCGTCAACGGCCCGAGGGTTATGAAGGAGGACACATGAAAGCAAGTTCGTCCAAAAGACATGAGTACCGAACGGGGAAGCCTTATACAAAAAGCAAAGATCGATAAGTGACATCAGTAGCCAACTGGCATGACGATCCTGACCTGCCGCCATCGACAACAGAATATTGTTTCAGTGTCGACACCGTGGGACTCATTAATTCTTTGGACAAATTAGGGGAGAAGGTCCGCTGGCCCAGGAAATCTGGCAAGTCAGGAGGACGACAAGATCCCAGCAAGAGGTGTGATTTCCATGACGACATTGGTCATAACACCGAAGATTGTGTCGCTTTAAGAAAGGAAGTCACCTATCTCCTACAAAATGGATATCTAACGGAGATAATGTCTGAACAAACTGAGGGGCCGTTTACTTTTTTGTTATTAAGTCCTGAATGAATTAAGACGTCTGTGTGCATTAAGTTGTCTGTCTAGATTAAGTGACTCTAAGATAACAAACCGTTTACTTAGTGAGCTGAATAAGATGTCTGAATCATATCAAATGACCAAATAACCATCCTTTCTGGAACAAGAGCTGAATGTATATTGATGTTTAAACCACATGCATTTGCCTCAATACATTTGAGCTTAAATTTATTACTAAAAATGTAATTACACCGGTAGATTGTTTTGACAAAATATATCTAAAAGCTAAAACAGTTGCTTAAGAAAGAAAGATCATTCATTAACATCATCACCATCACCATCACCATCATCATCCATCACCACCACAACCATCAGATATTTCAAGAGAACATCCGCACATAAAACAGGGCAATGAAGAAGTTCTTTAGTTCAGAATACAAGTTCATCAAAAGGTCTTAAATTGTTGGTTCTATGATCTTACCTAAATAAAACCGTAGCGCTATCTACTTCCACATAAATAAAACCACAGACACTAAAAAACTGCAGTCACTTGCATTTACTAAAGATAAAATCTGCCTTCAATTGAGAAAACAATAAAAAATGAATCAACAAATAATAATCAGAGTTCGAAAGAAAGTTAGGCACAGCTGTGGCAAAAACACTGAAACACTCTATTGCACAATGCACATAATGTATAATGAAATGAAATATTCTTAAGATTTTGAAGTAAAATAGAACTCAACCGGTGTGAAAAAAAGGAACCAGGAAAATAAAAGTTGAGGATTACAAGATCATAATGATTTCTAAGATTTCTGGTGAAGCAGTCCAAACCGGCAAACCGTTGTGTGCCGTCCAACTGTCCAAGTGTTGAGCGCTTGACCCGCCGTGCGCCGCCCAAGTGCTGACCTTAGGTTGGGATTTGGGGTTTTGCCGAAACGGAATGCATCATACTATTGCGGTTGCTAGTCTGCTGTAGTGTTTTTCTCTTCCCCTGTGCGCTGTGGAGGTGGATTTGGGATGTTGAGACTTAGGGCCATGGTCTAACTGTGGGCTTGGCTGGAGGATACGAGAGGGCGGATGAACAAACCTAAAGATGAAGAAGTTAGGCTTTGAAGAAGTTAGTACCGCGAAAGATCGCAAGATGCTCAGGTCGACGATTTCCGCAAGGTTTGTAGCCAGAATGTTGTTGTAAGGGATGAAATATTTGAAAGGAGATAAGGTTAAAGAAGGCATTCCGTGAAGGCAGAGGGGTCTGAATCGTAAGGAGTGCGAAAATGAAGTTGAACGAATCAGTCCTAATTTGACTGAGCGAATAAGTCATATCTTTAATTCAGTCCTAAATAAACACAATTATATAACTGATTGATTAAGTCAATATTTCCATTCAGCTCATTAAGTCCAGAGTAAACAGCCCCTAACTCCCTCCTACACCGAGATCCAAAGCCGTCGACATCTAGACAACAGCCTCCATCGCCATCTGCCCCTCACAAGGTAATAAACTTTATTAGTGGTGGTTCTGAATTATTAGGACTTACATATTCTGCAGCCAAGAGACACGCTCGGGAATACTCCCGAGACAAGTCGTCGCAGGTCTGTCGAATAGCCAAACGCGAAGAGGACTGGAAGAATGTATCAATTACCTTCGACGAATCTGATAGGGTTGACCCTGCTGACGTCCACCACGATGCTCTTGTTGTCTCACTCTGAGTGGCAAACTGAGAAGTACGTCGAGTCCTTATCGAAAACGGGAGCACCGCCAACATCACCACGATGAAGATGTTGGGACAGATGGGCTACAAAGAAGAGGACGTGACCAGTTCTGGATCAACCTTGATCGGCTTCAATGGAGAGCCAAGCCACACTCTAGGTAACATGCCCTTACCCGTATATACGAATGGTCTCAATTTGCAGGTCAAGTTTGATGTGATGCAAGAGCTACCCGCCTACAACATGATACCGGGAACCCCATGGCTACATCAAATGGGGGCAATTCCGTCCACTTATCATCAAATCGTCAAATTTCCAACACCATGGGGGGTACAATCAATTCAAGGAGACCGAACAGCTGCAAAGTCGTGTTATCAAACATCAAAGAAGTCTAGAACGGGTCGTCCGCATTGGGAGAAATGTGCCAGAGCACCTTAAAGGCGAGCTCATCGACTTTCTTAAGGAACATAAAGATGTTTTTGCATGGAGGCACGATGATATGACGGGAGTTGATCCAAAAATCATCACTCACAGGCTGAACGTCAACAGATCACACAAACCCGTCAGGCAGAAAAGAAGACGATTCGCCAGAGAAAGGAATGAAATTGTCAACCAAGTGATCGAGATATTGCTACGCACCGGTAAAGCTAGAGAGGTCAAATATCCTGACTGGCTAGCCAATGTCGTCGTCGTACAAAAAAGGAAAGGAAAAAAGAAAGGGCAAGAAAGCAAAATGGCGGATGTGCGCCGATTTTACAGACTTGAACAAAGCCTACCCGAAGGACTCTTTTCCTATGTCGCACATCGATGTGTTAGCAGATGCGACAACAGGGCATGAAATGTTTTCATTTATGGATGCCTTCAGCGGATACCATCAAATCCAACTACATCCAGATGACCAGGAGAAAACCGCCTTCATCACTGAAACAGGTACGTATTGTTATATTGTTATGCCTTTCGGTTTGAAAAATGCAGGTGCCACTTTTCAAAGGCTTGTGACAATGATGTTCAAAGACGAACTCAAAAAAACCAAGGAAGTCTATATTGAAGACATGATGGTTAAGTCAAAGAAAGCAGAGGACCATGTCGACCACCTCAAAGAATCCTTCAAAAAATTGAGGGAATACAATCTGAAGCTCAATCCTGCCAAATGCACATTCGGGGTGACGTCAGGAGAATTTCTGGGCTATGTCCTCAGCGAGCGAGGGATTGAGGCGAGTCCATAACAAGTGAGAGCCATCCTTGACATTGATTCACCAAAATCCGTCAAAGATATCCAGAGGCTTACCAGACGAATTGTAGCTCTCAATAGGTTCATATCAAAGTCGTCAGATAAATGTCGTCTGTTTTACGATGTCCTTCGCAAAAATAAAAAATTCAAGTGGACGGAGCAACACGAGCGGGCATTACAACAGCTCAAAGAATATATGACGACACCACCACTCTTAACCAAGCCGAAAGACGACAAAGAGCTGCAACTATACCTGGGCGTATCCGAACATGCTGTCAGCGCTGTCTTGACCAGGGAAGAAGGTGGACAATAGACCCCGGTCTACTACATCAATAAGTCATTAAATGGACCGGAATCCAGGTACGCGCTTCTAGAAAAATTAGTACTTGCATTAATAACAACATCTGTTAAGTTACGCCCTTATTTTGAATCACATAACATCTGTGTCCAAACTAATTATCCCATGAAGTCTATCATGAGGAAACCAGAACTAACAGGTCGAATGGCGAAATGATCAATTCATCTGGGGGCATATGACATCAGATACAAGCCAAGGACAACTTGGAAGTCACAGTGTCTGGCTGATTTTGTGACGGACTTCAGTCCCAAGTTACAGGTAGACGCCGAAAGAGAAACATGTCTGCTCATAGAGGGACAAAGTCAACAGAAATGGGAGCTACAAATCGACGGAGCCTCCAACATGCAAGGCACGGGATTGGGAGTAGTTCTGAAGTCACCACAAGGGGGCACCATACTACAAACTGTCCGATGTGAATTTGACGCAACGAATAACGAAGCGGAGTACGAAGCACTAATCTTCAGACTAAACCTAACACAAGATACTCGAGGTAAAATGTGATTCCCTTCTGATTATTAATCAAACTAACGGAATTTATGCAGCTAAAGATCCAAAACTGACGGCTTATCTACAAGTTGTCACGGAGTTGGCAGCCTCCTTTGATGAGATCACTTTCGAACAAGTCCCAAGAGAAGAAAATACTCAGGCAGATGCTTTAGCGGTAGTCGGATCATGTCTAGGGACAGAAACCAATGACAACATACCCTTCATTCACTTGATGAAACCGGTCATTGACAAATCTGAATTCGTCAACAACATCGAACCAGCCACGGACAACAACTGGATGTAGCCATACACGGATTATCTGAAGTACAATATCCTTCCAGCCAACAAGCGTGAAGCAAGGGCAATCCTGTCTAAGGTAAAAAAAAATTACTAATCGATGGTGTGTTGTTTAAGCGTTCAATTGCAGGTCCATACCAAAGATGCTTAACATCATTTGAGGCCAACAACGTGCTCAAAAGTATTCACGAAGGGGAGTGTGGTAATCACGCTGCTGGAAGAAGTCTGTCTAACAAAGCCCTGAGATTTGGCTACTATTGGCCAACTACGAAGCAAGATGTTGTCGCCTATACTCGAGCTTGCCAACCATGTCAAAGGCACGCACCTATTCACCACCAACATCGAGAAGCACTCCATGCAATGTTGTCACTGTGGCCGTTCATGAAGTGGGGAATGGACATCATCGGAAAGTTGCCCGAAGCTCCCGGCCAGAAGGTCTACATGCTAGCAATGACTGACTATTTCTCAAAATGGACTGAAGCGGAGCCCTTCTGGAAAATCCAGGGCGTCCATGTCATATCCTTCATAAAAAAGAACATCCTGAACCGATTTGGCATCCCATCAGAGATCTCTGTGATAATGGGTCATCAGATCCTTACGTGTTTGCCAAATGTAGTACCCTACAGCATCCACCACCTATTGCCTTTTCTTCCTTCCATACTCTTCTAACAACTTGATCCTACACGATTTGATCTTCACAGCTGCAGTCACATCTTCAATCTTCTGATCTTGAAGAGCCAACTTCTCCTCCATCCCGAGCTTTATTTGATCTGCCTCAGAGAGTTTTTTCTTGGCCTCTTCCTCTCATCTCTTGGATTCAGCTAACTCCACCTTCATGGCCTCCACAAGCTTGAATGCCGCAAGATTGGCTTGTACCACCTGGAGGGATAATCGGCTCATGACAAACCATAAGGTTAAGGGAAAACAAAACAAGGACAGTGCATATCAGTTTTACCCCGAATGCAAGCACGGAGGATGCTGCCAGTGGATCTTTATCCCCAAAACCAGAAAAAACTTCAAAAGCCGATGGTAGAAGCGTCTGTGACAACTCGTCCCTCATACGCAGAGCATAATCCAGACGACTAAAACCAGCAGAAAGATCAGCTTTGAACTGGACAGATTCTAGAGGTCCAACTTTCAACCCAGATGATGGCAGGGGTAAAGAACATATTGTCACCTTGCCAACATCAGCCACAGGGGGAAAAGGAGGCGGCATTTTCCTCTTTTTAGAAGTCAAGCTCAACAGTTCAGTAGCATTGAGAGCTTTGCGTACCATAGATGAAGATGAAGTGGCTGAGGATAGTTTCATTCAAATATTACCAAAAGGGAGGAAATCTAGAAAGTCGAGACCAGACACGCAATTCAAAGAAAAACTTACCAATAACAGAACCCGAAGGAATAGCAATAGCGGGGATACGCAATGCAGAGACACAATCATCAGTAACAGAGGGAACAGAAGCATCGCCATTAAGACTCAGATTATCGTCTTCTTCTTTCTCCGAGCTGTCAGCCGAGATAACTGACACATCTTGGGACAAACTCGGGGATTTAGACATAATCCAAGTGGATCGCCTCAAACCAACGCAGAGGGGATTAAAAGATGAAGAATTAGAAGTCATACCTCGGAACAACGGTTTGAGAGAAGAATACACCCGGAATTCAGGATTCAGCCCTAAAAGAGTATTGGTCCTCGCCTCAGCATCTTGACCAAACTCCAATGGGAAAGTTTTTGTGCCCCCTGACGCAGAAACAAACAGAGCAAAACAACAAATCAACATGCGAAATTGAAAGCAGAACATAAATTTCAAAATAAACAAGAAAGGGAGGGCACATACATGTAACTCTTAAGCTATCAAGCAAGTAGTTTCCAGACCCACAAAGTGACGCCTTCTCCACAAAGAAGAACTTGGCCATCCACCCTCGATCGTTCGCGTTGTCTATACCTAGTATCAGTAGTGGATCCCTGCCGGCTTTGAGGGTCAAAATGAACCGACTCTGCCCTGATGTATGAAGGTCATACGAATAGCCAAGGTCAAGAGAGGTAAATGTTAAGTCATGCTTCTCGATTAAAATCTCTAAAGACCGGAGCAGACGCCATGTTTGAGGTATAACTTGGCAAGGTGAAATTTGGGCTAGGGTTAAGAATCCGCTCGTCAATTCAGAAAGGGGAACTGAATCCCAAGCTTCTCAAAAGGACACATAAGCAAAGAAACTCATCTTGGGCATATCCAGTCAACCCGTTCAGGTCGAGTGGGGTAATGGATGTGGGTGGAAGGAGGAAAACCATAGGCAGATTCGATTTCTTCTTTGTCTTTGATCCTAATGTCACCCGTCCGTAGGTTCTTGACTTCGAAAGCTTCCTGACTCTTGAGAACGGGAGGATCCATGAACGCTGAGGCTTGTAAAAGGAGATGGAGGAAGATGGTTACAAAGAGAGACACATGGGGTTAGTTGAAGAGTTCGAGAAAGAGAAAGAGAGTAGTTTAGTCAATACGGTGGACGATTGCCTGAATCGATGCGACACAGAAACCGAGAGTTTGAATTCATAATGAAGATACTCTTTTAGCGCACCTACTTCATCATGAATTGGGGGCAATTGTTAGGCCAACGATTTTACTTACAAATGGGCCGGCTACAGAGGCTGACCGAATAAAGGTAATGGGCCAGAAATAATATTGATTCTCATACCCCAATGGTAAAAGAGAGCAGTCCGCTTGCAAGCAAGAGATGGAGCCAAGGAACCGTTAGCAGCTAGCCAAGTTAAAGGAAGAACGGATAGGGGTTGGTTGTTAAACGCGGAGCGGAAATAGGGAGTAATTCCTAAGCTTGGGGAAGGAGTAATTTTATTTAATAAATAAAGTGCCTAGCTCACCTTGTACGACACATTCATAGCACTCAACTCTAATTAAACTAGCTCAACCCTTTATAATTAAGCTCTCAATACTATACGAGATATTCCAATATACTTAATTCATATTTCATAGACTTTTATTTGCAATTAGTCCATTATCGATTCATAATTGTTCGATTCCCGTTTCATTCTTAGAACAGTTTATTTTTAGCATAAACATTGTCCATCTTCATCAATCTGTCTACCGTAGCCAGTTCCTGTCTACTAACCCCTTGGGAATCAATGTAGGGATTTTCATCATTCGGTAGCTAAGGATTTTCCCAAATCTTAATAGAGCTACCATTTCCCTCTTGCAAGGAGTAACCCTCATGAATCAGCAGTTGTGTTTCAAACAAACTTCTCCAAATGAAGGATGAGTTCTCCAAATGATGGTCACCGTTGGGACTAGTGGCATCGCCGTATCTCCGCTTCCGCGATCGCTAGAATTGATCGCGCTTCCGTTGTCGCTCATGCTTCCGCAATCGTCGGCGTCACCCACATTTTCTTTCTCCTTCATCTACTATTGTTGTTGGGGATGGAGCGCGGCAGCTAGCGACAGTGCTGTTGGGGCTTGAATGGCTGGGCAATGGTGGTGCATGGAATGGAGAGATTAGGAATGGGGCGGGGCTGGGGGCCGGCTTGGGGGGAGGATGGGAGCTGGGGGTTGGGGAGCTGGGCAAGGGGCTGGGGAGTGAGGTGGGGGCGGGGAAACCCGGGGCAGTAAGCGGTTTTAACCACCGGGGTGACGAGGGTGGTGTCACAAGGTGGAGAGTGGTGGTGTCACAAGGTGGAGGCGGTTGAAAACTAGGTCGAAGACCGTTGAACATGTAGTCAATGCCCGACCGTGGTGGTCACTGTTGGCGACAGTGGCAGTCTCTATGAACGAATGATCACTGTGATCAGCGGCAACATGTGTCAGAGTGACGGGCGCGACATTGGTCAATGTAACCGGTTGCGGCGTCTGTCACTTTGACCGGAGATTGTCACTGCCCGAATGGTCGCTAGGCATTGGTCACTGTGACATTGTTGTAGCTCTTGTAAGGTGTGATTATATTATCTCTGTTTTTATATTTAGTAATATTCATTAAAGTTTATTTTTAGTGATAAACTGAAAATTTTAATCTCGTAGTTATATACGTACTACCTCTGTCCCCCCTAACGTTGGGACAAAGGAGAATGGTGGAAATAGAGTTATGCGGTTGATAATGAATTGATAAAGTGGGAATAAAGTAAGAATAAATTAGAGATACAAAAATAATACCAAATATGTAGTATGTTATAAGATAAATTTAGTAGAACAGACGAAAAATGAAAAATAAGACAATGATAGTGGGACAAAGGGAGTACTTTTTAGTTATTAGTAATATTCTTGTCCTAAGTTATATATTCCCTTATACGCAGTACTCCCTCCGCCCCCGTCTCATTTTTTCATTTTTGGGTGTCCCCCTTTTATTGTCTCATACCATATTTGGTAACATTTGTGTAGCTCTAATTCATTCTTACTTTATTTCCATTTTATCAACTCATTATCAACCACAAAATTCCACTTTTCTTAAAAATCACATCACTCCCTTTCATTCCAATATTAGGTGGACGGAGGGAGTATATTTTAACAACAATTTTTTATGTGCACACTTTTACTGTTCACACATTTTTACACAC
Source organism: Cuscuta europaea (assembly GCA_945859875.1). NCBI lineage: Eukaryota > Viridiplantae > Streptophyta > Magnoliopsida > Solanales > Convolvulaceae > Cuscuta > Cuscuta europaea. The sequence continues at coordinate 31,490,808 of CAMAPE010000005.1, forward strand.
GCTTGTGAACAATGTATTCCTAAACAAAAAAGCCTTGATAAACATGTGCAAAAGTGAGTAAACAATAAAAATGTGTATAAAAGATTTTTGGAAAATTTGACGTTAATAATCTGGCCTTTATCCGGTCTTCCATTAACGGTCCCTACTATTAATAATTCTAAGCTGATGCACATCTTTCCAAACACGTTAATTCTTGAACATGTGGCTCAAGCATCCAGATTTTCAAGAAATTTGTCTCAAAAGTCTAGAAGGCAATAACCAGTTCGTTATTTGCAGGAAGCTGAAGGCTTTGAAAGGGCCCTTAAAGCTTTGAACAATACAGAAATTAGTGGCATCTCTAATAGAGCAAAAGCTGCGAAGGAGGAATACACTCTACTCCACAGCAACCTCCTTCTTGATCCTTTGTGTTGAAATTATTTATTAATTTCCATGTATTCAATTATTTACTCCTTGTATAGCATTATTCAACTTCCTTATACGTAGATCACTTAATTATACCCTACCTTAGTTAGTATTACCGTTATAGGAATGTTGTATATATATTGCTATATTTTACATCAATAAGAATAAGACATTTACAATTTACAATTCATTACATGGTATCAAAGCGTATCTTTCCCTCTACTGCCGACATGCTTCCCTTTTGACTTAATTCCCTCGTTGGCAGCACAAACACAGCAGTCCCAACGGAATTCACACCATGACCACGGATGCAGGCCACACTTCTGGAGAGGATGACACCTCCGACGAGGTTTCCCACTCCTCCGCCCGTGATGGCCGTTCTTCACACTATGACCTCGAGAGCCCTTACCATTTGTTGTCCTCTGACAATCCTGGTGTCACTCTTGTCGGGACTGTCCTCACTGGTCTTGATAATTACACCTCTTGGTCCCTAGCCATGACTATGGCACTCAAAGGACGTAACAAGTTTTGCTTCGTTGACGGCTCCTTGCCTGCTCCTTCTCAAGATCACCCAAATCATGCTCGGTGGCATCGCATCAACAACATGGTAATGTCTTGGATTCTCCATTCTGTCCATTCGTCCCTTGCCCCCACGGTGCTTTATGCACCGGATGTTGCCACCGTTTGGACTGATTTTCATGACCGCTACTTTACGGCTAATGGTCCTCGCATATATGAACTAGAACGATCCATAGCCACCCTTCACCAACGTGATGCTTCTATTCCCGAATATCACAACAGCCTGTGTGCATTTTGGGATGAGTTAACTCTCCTTGACCCACCACCCAAGTGTACGTGCACGGCTCGTGGCGAATATTCTGCCCAAATTGAACGGCGGCGTCTTATGCAATTTTTGATGGGGCTGCGTGACACTTATGCTCAATCTCGGAGTCAGCTTCTACTCAATGCCACGCTTCCCACAGTCAAACGAGCATATTCTCTTCTTCTTCAAGATGAGGCTCAAAGGGTTCACATCTCTCTGCCGCCCACTCCTGAACATGCAGCCCTTCAGGCCACCTTCCAATCTGCCCATGTATCCTCATCGGATACCCATAACTCTTCTGCCAATGCTGTCCGTTCTGTCAGTGCATCCTCAACTCATAAACAACGCCTCCCCTCTGGTCAACAACATACTCGGTGCACTCATTGTGGTATCCCCGGACACACCCAACAGGTTTGTTATCGCCTACATGGTTACCCGCCCGGTCACAAGTATTATCGCCATGGTAACACTCACGGGCAGTCTGCCCCTACTCCCGCTTCTCCCATCATTGAAGGTAATACTTCCGTTCAACACTTACTTCGTCTACTTCGGGACGTTAAAGAACCCAAAGCTAATATGATTGGTATGCCTCTTGCTCTCGCCTCTCCTCCTTTTAGTCATTTTGATTGGATTATTGACACCGGTGCTACCGATCACGTTTGTTATGATTCATCTTTATTTATTAATTCTCCTATCCCCCCCTCTGCCATCTTAAATATTTCTGTTCCCAATGGGGATAGTATACCAGTTACTGGTTTTGGTGATGTCCATCTTAATTCCCTAATTTCATTATCCAATGTTTTATTTGTTCCTAGTTTTAAATTTAATCTCCTATCCGTAAAAAAATTAGCTCATGATTCCAATTGTTCTGTCATTTTTTATCCTCACTATTGCATTTTTCAGGACCTTTTGACGAACAAGGAGATTGGTCGGGGCCATGAACGTGGTGGTCTTTATGTTATATCCAGTTCCGGATCTACACCTACTATACTATCTGTTTCGTCCGAGACATGGCACTCCCGTCTCGGCCATCCTTCTCCTACTGTTTTTAAACATTTATCCCCTATTTTGGGTTGTTCCCCTTTTAATGACTTGTGTCATTTTTGTCATATTTCTAAACAAACGCGTCTCCCCTTCCCCACTCATTACACTAGTACTACTGCCTGCTTTGAATTAATTCACGTTGATATTTGGGGAAAATATTCTACCCCTACACGTACTAATCATTGTTATTTTCTCACCATAGTTGATGACTTTTCCCGTATTACTTGGACTTACTTAATGCATTTTAAATCTGATGCTTTTCTTCTTCTTGTGCATTTTTTGAATTATGTGAAAACTCAATTTAATACTTGTGTTAAAACTTTTCGTTCCGATAATGGATCTGAATTTATGCAACCCGCTTTTCAAAACTATTTGCTTAGTCATGGCATTCTTGGCCAAACGAGTTGCACTAGTACTCCTCAACAAAATGGAGTCGTTGAGCGTAAGCACCGTCACCTACTCAATATGGCACGTGCATTACGTTTTCAATCCGGCCTCCCTTTACATTTTTGGGGTGATTGTGTCCTAACCGCCACCTACCTTATTAATCGCACTCCCACCCCCCTCTTAAACAATAAATCCCCTTACGAAATTCTCTTTAAAAAAAACCCTAATTTTCATTTTTTGCGTACTTTTGGATGTTTATGTTATGCATCCACTTCACATTTTCGTCCAGATAAATTTGCTCCTCGCGCCAAGCGTTGCATTTTCTTGGGTTATCCCCACGGTCAAAAGGCCTATCGTCTCTACGACCTCGACACACAACAAGTTTTTACTAGTCGGGATGTTATTTTTCATGAAAACTCGTTTCCTTTCCACTCCGACAGCTCCACTATGACTCCATCCCCACATGTTGTGCTCCCTCTCCCCGTTCCTGACCTTCCCCCGCTTGACCAAACACTGACCACTTCCTCCCCCTCCCCACCAGAGCCTATTTCCTCTCTTACTGACCCAACTTTAGACTTGCCGTCTAATGCTCCTCCAGACACCACCCAGCCCTTGCCTCGTCACTCCACACGCCCCAGTAAACCCCCATCCTATCTTCATGATTACGTGTGCAATCAATCCTTTCTTGACCAGCCTTTAGTTCCTTATCCCATTCAGTCCTCTCTCCAACCCACCTCATATTCTCCAAAACATCTTCTCTTTATCAATAATATCACTCGAATGACTGAACCTAATTCTTTCTCTGCTGCCCGCAAAGATCCTAACTGGCGTCAAGCCATGGCCTCTGAGATTGCGGCTCTTGAAGCCAATCACACTTGGGACTTAACATCTCTTCCCCCTAATAAAAAAGCTATTGGTTGTCGGTGGGTTTATAAAATTAAATATAATCCTGACGGTTCTATTGAGCGTTACAAAGTCCGCCTTGTTGCGAAAGGGTACTCCCAACTTGAAGGTTTTGACTATACCGAGGTTTTTGCTCCGGTCACTAAACTTACCACCGTTCGTACTGTTTTGAGCATTGCAGCCACCAAAGGATGGCCTACTCATCAACTTGACGTTTCTAACGCTTTCCTCCATGGTGACTTACATGAAGATGTCTATATGACTCTTCCCCCGGGCTACGGCCAGAAAGGAGAGACTCGTGTTTGCCACTTACGCAAATCCTTATATGGCCTCAAACAGGCATCTCGTTCTTGGTTTGCAACTTTTTCCACCGCCCTTTTACAAGCCGGTTTTACTCAATCTAAGGCTGACTACTCCATGTTTACATATCTTCGTGACTCTTATCTTACTGTTTTACTTGTTTATGTTGATGATATTATTATTACAGGTGTTGATCCTATCATTGTGCCTCTCCTCAAAATGTATCTCTCTCAACGCTTCCAGATCAAAGACCTTGGGCCCCTTAAGTATTTCTTGGGCATCGAGGTTGCCCGATCTTCCGCTGGAATTTTTCTCAACCAACGCAAATATGTTCTTGAAATTTTATCTGACACAGGCCTCCTTGGTTGCAAACCTGCAGCCACTCCCATGGACCATGAACACCATCTCACACCTAACACCGGGCAACCATTGCTTGACCCCACTCCTTATCGGCGTCTTGTTGGACGCCTTCTATATTTAACCGTCACCCGTCCCGATATTACTTATTCTGTTAATCTCTTATCTCAATTTATGTCTTCTCCGCAGGAACCTCACTGGGATGCTGCCCTACGCATTGTTCGCTATCTCAAAGCTGCTCCTGACCAAGGGATTTTACTCTCTTCTTCCAGCTCCCTTCGTCTTCATGCTTACTGTGATGCAGACTGGGCATCTTGCCCAACCACTCGACGCTCCACCACTGGTTATTGCACCTTCCTAGGTACTAGTCCTATTTCATGGCGTACAAAAAAACAACCTACAGTTTCTCGATCCTCTGCTGAAGCCGAATACCGTTCCATGGCATCTGCCGCAAGTGAGCTCACTTGGCTCCAACTCCTACTTCACGAATTACGTCTCCCTACTCACGCCGCTCATCTCCATTGCGATAATCAAGCATCACTGCACATCGCAAACAACCCCGTTTTTCATGAGCGTACCAAACATGTTGAGATAGATTGTCATTTTGTTCGTGAACGTATTCAACAAGGAACCATACGCACTGTTTTTGTTCCATCTGCTCAACAGTTGGCCGACATCTTCACAAAGAGCTTACCGCCACCTGCTTTCCACGCTATTACATCCAAGCTCGTCACTCGCCCTTGAGCTTGCGGGGGGTGTTGAAATTATTTATTAATTTCCATGTATTCAATTATTTACTCCTTGTATAGCATTATTCAACTTCCTTATACGTAGATCACTTAATTATACCCTACCTTAGTTAGTATTACCGTTATAGGAATGTTGTATATATATTGCTATATTTTACATCAATAAGAATAAGACATTTACAATTTACAATTCATTACACTTTGAATACCCAGCTTCAGGTTTCTGCTGACAATGCCAGAAAGAGGGCAGTTTTTCTTTCAGATGCTGAATTCCTCATTTTCCAACAAAAGGCCTATTAAGACTAAGCACCTATTAAGGCCTATTTTGAAGAGGAACACTTCCCGCAATTTTATCTCAAACATTACACTGGCAAATGGAGAACAAACAACATCGTCTGACATAGTTGCTACTGAATTTCTCAGGTTTTTCAAGGATCTATTTCGCAATGCTACTAACCAGAGACTTGACCCCACTGTAGTCAACATGGGTAATATGATTTCCCCTTTTGTTGCTGATAGTCTAATTACACTTGTAACAGAGAATGACAATGGAGCAACGTTTTCAGTTTTACTTGCATGGCATATGTTATCATTGTTGGAGTGTCTCGGAAAAACTAAGAAATATTGATTAATAAAATTAATTAATAAATAAAATAGCCAAAGAAAAACAGAAAAAGGAGATGAGACAGAGTTTAGTCAGAGCTCGTGCTACGCAGGATGTCCTTAAAACGTATTCGTCGCCTCCCACGGTGCTAGGAGCGTTGCAACGACCGTTTCCCAGGATACGGTGGTTAACGAACTAACGTTTGAGCACACAAACGAGAGTTCCGGCGAACGGGAACAAAGGAGAAACACTTAGGTATTTTTCGGAAAGCTGCAGGTGTTTTTCAGAGCTAAACATGTGTATGGTTGCTTCTGAACGTGTAAAACCATGTGTTGTTGCAAAGCATCTGCCAGCTATTTATAGGAGGATTTGTTGTGTGTCAACAGAACCCTCTTCTGGTCCGGACAGAAGCGGAGCGATTCTGCCAGCCTCGGAAAAATAAAGGAACGTTTACGGGAAGAAACAAAAATTAAACTGTAACTTTGAATGATAGATTTTTCGGACGACATTCGTGTCCGCAGGTCGCTCGCGCACACGAGTCGCGGTTTTTCTTCTCCGTTTTCGGGGTTTGATCGGCACCCCCCTGCGCGCAAGAGAGAGCTTTTACCTTTAGGAATCTTAATTCTTTAAAAGAGGCTTCCCTTTATAAGGGGGTGAAAATCCCTTGAATTTTCCGTTGTGGTATAAAACATACTAGAAACCCATCATTTTCCCAGTTTTTTCATTTCAACGAGTGAACTTCGAGAATTAATTTCTCATTCACTCGTTATCCGTTTTGAGCGTACCATATATCAAATTGTAGCCCTTAACAAGGACAATCCGAAACCACTTTGACCCGACCCAAATCAGAAGTGGACCCACTCAAATAATTGCCCCAAAATGACCATTTAATGCAATTTTTAACACATTTTTCCAACAAGCATGACAGAAATATTGCATTCTACTATTAGTAATTGAGAATAAATTATCAATAAGTGTATCAATTAACTTTGTGGCAGTACATCAGGATGAAAATTATGTTACTGAGCAAAGGTTGGATTTTGTTGGGATTATTAATAATAGGAACCACTTTTAGCAGATGGGTTAAATGTCGGATTATTAGTGTCAAATTTTCCAAGATTTTTTTTCATATTTTAATATGTGCATCTGATTACGGAATATTTAGGATTTTAAGGTGGGATGTATTGAATATGGATTGTGGCGGACTTTTTTTTAATCCATCATGGGGAGAGCAAACCCGACCCTACCCGATAGACTCGATCGGATATATCCGAAATTTTTGTTTGGATTGGAAAACCCGACCCGAAATACCCCAACCCGAACCGATTCTTGAAGCCTGTGACTTAAGCGGGTAGCGGGTACGGTTATAAATTAGGCTACCCGACCCGCCCGACTACCCGAACTAGCGTAGTATATACTGCGTATACTATTTTGAATTATTATGCATGTTCAAATATTCCAATTACCGTATTTGTACAACTATAACTTTGAATGTTGTTGATAGAGTATATCTAGAGAGAAGTGAGAGCTAGAGAGAGAAGTGCAATAATATGCTTCAATAGAATGATTTTGTAACCCCTATAACTACTCCCAAGGGGAGTATTTATAGAGAAAATACGGGCTGGGCTCCCAAGCCTTGGGCTTGGGAGGCCCATTTACAACTGGACCGCTACTGGGCCGAATACAAAACCACTAATGGGCTGTACAAATAAGTAAGTGTAAAATCCGGTTCTGTGAGGTCTTCGTGGCCGACGAGGGCGTGGCCGACGAGGGCACAGCCTACGAGGGCGCGGCCGACGAGGGCACCCGGGTTCCTTGGGCTCAGGACCATAATCTGAGTTGGCACCTTTTCGGCCGACGGGGGTCCCTTGGCCGACGAGGGCGCCACTCAGTGTCTTGTGCTTTCTGTTCTTCTGAGTATGTGGGTCCAGGGGCTCAGCCCCATATACTCCATCAGGAGTCCCCCACTCTCTAAACTGAGACGTAGACGAAGTGAAGGAGAGTAGATTCCTGTGCTTTAGTGCTTCTGGCCGATGCGGGCATTCCCAGGCCGTTAGCTGTTGCGGCGTTGGCGCTGTTTCCATTTTGGTGATCCTGTTCTGTGTTTTGACCGTTACCTGCTCCTCGTTGTGGACGGGGAGGCCGTTGTTTACTTGATGTGTTCGTTTGGGGACGATGGGTGTCCTGCTTCAATGGTGGCCGTTGAAGGCGCGCTTTCCCTTTCTTGGGCGTTGATGGTTGAAGTTTACATTTGGGCCGATGAGGCCGTTGAGGTTGATCCTTGCTTCGAGGACGATGGCGTCCTTTCCTTTGGGTGGCCGATGAGGGTTCTTGCGCACTCCTTTTGGCCGTCGCTGATCAGCTTTCGTGTTCTTGGCCGAAGAGCCCATCATGATTAACTGTTGGCGGAGGATGATGAATGTCCTTGCCTTAGGTGGCCTGTTGGCCGTTTGTTGATGATATTATGTTCCTTTGGCCGGCGAGGCGCAGCGTGATACATGGACGATGTGGCCATGCTTCATGGTTACATTTGTGTTTGCATTTTTCCTTTTGTTTTGTTGAGGCCGGTGTAGTCCCCCAGTCCCCCACTGCTTCAGGCCGAAGAGAGTGAGGGGTGAAGGAGTTGCTTGAGTCCTTGGCCGAAGCGGCCTCGCCGTAGTCCCCCTGAATCCAACCCTCATGGCGATTTTCTGGCCAAGGTAACCCTGTGGGAGAACCCTTATGCGCAGATCGCTTGTAGAGAGTTATCATCAATGGTCGTTACGGGGAGCCGATGGGCGTTCATGACATTCCTGGCCGTTGTCATCTCCTTATTGTTGGCATTTGTGAACTTGGCAAGCAAGTAGGCCGTTGTGGGCGATTGCTGGCACTTGTGAAGCCGGCCAGTGTGTAGACCGTAGAGTCTGATTCGCTAGTGGGCTCTTGATATGTAGCTTGGCCCGTTGGTGACGTGGTGGCCTCCCATTGGTGGCCGTTGATATGGCCATTGGGAGGGTGCCACGTGTAGTGACCGTTGGGTAGGGGGTTCTATAAATACCCCTCCCCCTCCGACGAGAAAACTCATTTGCATTCTGAGTTGTCGAAGTGCTGGCCAAATTTCTAGAGAGATAAACTCCCAAGCTTGTTCTTCATGTTCTTCGTGTTCAAGGTTAGTGTTCATCGCAATCTTCTGTACTTTGCATACTTTACTTCCTAGGCTAGTGATCTAGTGTTAGGCGCTTGAACACCCTTAGATCCTAAGTTATTCCCCTTAGGCTCGTAGTAGTTGTTATGAAGAGCTTAAACGAAGACTACTATCCGTACGACGACCAGCCCTCCACTAGGTCACTCGACTATGAGGTGCTCGAGGAGTTCGAGGAGGAGATACAACACGTAAGTCCTTACAAGTCCGGAGAGCCGGTGGACGACGAAGTCGAGGACGAGGAGTCCGCCTCGTCTTCAAAAGGTGAGGACGCAGGTGCGTCCCGAGTGGTGGACGGGGCGTCCACTTCCGCTGTCATTCCATGCCCGAGACCGGTGTCTGCCGTGAAGGGAGCAGATAAGCCGAAGAGAATAAGGAGGCCGAAGAGTGGGCCGGGCATCTCCTACCTGGATCTCACAAACATCTTCCTGATCAAGCCGGAGAGCAGCGCGGCCGACTACTTGGTTGCCCAGATGTACGTGGGGCCGTTCGGGCGGGTTAGGGCACCCAGAACGACGGACCATGTTCTTCATCCGCCACCGGGATACTTTGGAGTATACCCGATGAGTTTCGCCAAGGGGCTGAGGTTTCCCCTTCACCCCTTCATCACCGAATACCTTGACATGGTGGGGCTCCCTCCGGTCTTGCTAACGCCGAACAGCTACTCATTGATGGTGGGGTTTTTGCTCCGCTGTGAGGAGCTGGGCTACAGGCCGACGACGGCTCTGTTTATGAACCTGTATCAGATAGGCCGAGGAAGCCACAAAAATTGTGCGGCCTATGCTACTCTCCAACAGCTGCCGAAGAAGAGGAGTTTCACGGACTTGCCTTCGTCCATTCATGGGTGGAAGAGCAAGTTCGTTTTTGTATCCCTTGGTGAGAATGGCACCGAGTTTCCCTCTCTCGGCCATACCGGGAGGTTCAATCTGCATGACCCGCCGAAGAGTTCTATCTTGGACGCTCAGGTGGAGGCTTTCTTGGAAGGGGGGCCGAGGAGCGTGAAGGATTATATCACCGAATACAAGATGACCGCCCTCGGCTTCTTAAGATACCATGTATATGGCGATAAGGAGGACGATATCCAACTCTGGCCGAGGATGACCACCACCTTCGAAGAGGCCGACGGCCCGGATTTGGGCATTCCTGCTGAGGCCGATGGTAATTATTTCTTCGGCTTTCTTCCTTTATGATTTGTTCTTTTGCTTTACTAATCTGTTGTTTTTCCTTTGTGTAGATTTTGTCATGGATCGTCGTTCCATCATGGCTATAGCCAAGGCCAAGGCGGCCGAGGAGTTGGCTGCAAAGGCGGCCGAGGCGGCCAGACGTGCCGCGGCCGAGGGAGGCGGGGCTACTGCTGGTGCGGCCCCAAAGCCTGCCCAGTCCAAGAAGAAGAGGCCTCCCACTGACGGCCAGAAGAAGTTGACTGAAGCCAGCCTGAACGTCACCAAGAAGACGAAGAGGGCACCGTCTCCTTCCCAGGCTACTGAGGCCGGCACTCTTACCGTCCCCAGTGTGGACGATAGTGGTCCTGTTGTGGACCTCACTGCTGCTCCTAGCGATGCTGCTCAATCGCTTCCTCTCGTCCAGGAGCCACGGACGAAGAGGGCCGACAAGGAGATTGTCGGTGCCACCTACCAGAAGATGGTGGAATACCCCGTCGGCGGGGGTGTTTTTGATGACGTCGTCCTTGGCCATGATGTGCTGGCCCAGGCCATGCCGGCCAAAGATAGGGCCTACCTGAAGAGGCTCGGGGACGTGAAGGTGTACGAGGGCGGGATGGACCTCCTCGTCCAAGTAAGTTCCCCTCCTTTTGTTTGTAGTTTTTCTCGTCGTCCGGGGTGGAATCATTTGCCCGAGTTTTGTTTGCCTTCTTTTTTTGCAGGGTGCCTTCATGCTTATGGAGAGCCATAAGAGGCAGTACCGGGAGATAGCTCGTCTGAAAGAGCTTGAGCAGAAAGCTGCCTCAGCCGATGAGGCGGTCGCTTGCTTGGATAAGCTCCGGGAGGATGCCAAGGCCTTGCAACAGAAGGCCGACGAGGCCGCCGCAGCCAGGGACGATGCCCTGGCCAAACTCGAAGAGAGCCAAAGGGCGCTTGAGGCCGAGCAGCGCAAGAACGATGAAGCCGTGAAGGCAAAAGCTGAGGCCGAGGTTGCCGCTGTGAAGGCCGCTGATGAGGCCGTTAAGCAGTTCCTGGCCGAGGGGTGGAAGGCCGATGAGCGGCTCTCCTGGTGCTATGAGGTGGTGGCCGCTAAGCTTGAAAATTGGGGGATGAACTCCCCCGCCGGCCAGGAGTATTTCAGCAGGGAGATGGCCGTGTACTATAACATGGGCCAGGAGCGGATGCAGAGGCTCCTGTGTCGGCGGCTGTCTCGTGCTCTTAAGGCCATGAACTATACTTCCGGGTGGGCTAGACGGAACTTGAAGCTTCCCAAGTTGATGAAAGATCCCGAAGAGCAGGCTAAGCTTCCTCTGTCGGAGCGGGAGTCCCCCATTGAGAGTTCCGTCCTTGGCGAGCCGGATTACACAGAGTTTGACTTCCTGGACGATGCCACCTGTTCTGCGGCTGCCGCTGGCCAGGAGACTGAGGTCGAGGAGGGAGCCGAAGACGTCGAAGAGCCAGCCGAAGATGGAGGCGCTCAAGAGGCTTGATCGGCTACTCCCCGCTCCCTTGTAATTAGTTTTTCATTTTTGCCGAATTGATGTAATGGCCGAAGCGCCCCCCTTTGTACTGAATTGATTATAAATGAAAATTTTTGCTGTCCTGCTCGGCTTCGAATTCCTTGTATGCTTATTGCCCTTTGCCCTTTCAATTCTGAAATTTGTCTAAGTGTAAAGGTTACAACTTGGGTCACCCGCGATTGTCTGCTACGTCCGTGAGGTAGTCCATCCTGTCCGGTGGCCCGGTCGGCCTGGCCATCGTTTCTTTACTATCCTAACACTTAGGATTTATTCAAAAATTTCCTAAGTGTTTTGGGTCCACTTAAGTGCTTCCCTTTCCGTCCCTGACCGTGGTGTCCGTTCCGTCCTGGCGTTGTCCCATTCTTCTTTTTTGTTAGAATTTTTCTAAGTGTTTAACTTCAAGTGGATGGGTGTTCTCATCATCCTGGTATTGGATTTCTCCTCATTGTTGACAAATGCTTTGGGAGATTTCCCAAGTGTTGAACCAATGTCGTTGTCGGCCCAGTATTTTTCGTGGCCGTCGTGTTCACTTGCTTCTGATCTGATCAGGAAGGTCGGCCTGGATCCTTGTGTTGTGGCCGATAAAGGCACCTTGGACTTGCCTTTTTGAACTTAGAATTTTTTCTAAGTACACATGCAAGGCGTAGGTAGCTAATGGCCTTGGAGTATGCAGGTACCCGCTTCGTCCAGAGTTTCTCCATTTGAGTACTTAGAGATTTTTCTAAGTATAAATGCGAGACATAGTTCCTTCTTCGTGGTACCGCTGTCGGCGAAGAGGTGGCCCTACCCTCATCGGCCAAGGTTTGGCTTGTTGCCGATGAGGGTGCCCCTTGCTTTCCCAAAGAGATGGTCCTACCTTCATCGGCTAAGACATAGCTCCTTCTTGAGGAACCTTTTTCCTCCGAATTTTTTCTAAGTGTTTAGTAAACACTTGGACAAATCCCTAAAGAAACCTTCGCCTGACCAACAGCCTGGGTTTCAGCGCATGTGTCGGCTATCCGGGATGCTGTGGCAAGTAGGGATTGTTTCTTGATTGCTTGATTCTTCCGTGGGTGTGATAAGTGCCCGCTTCGTCCTGGTCATCCTCAGGATTGTGATTCTTTGTTTTATACCAAGCGTTGGTGCTTCAAAGGACTGTGGCCGATGAAGGTTACCTCTCGCGTGTCACCCAACCGATTCGGTTAGGGTTTTATAGGCGTATGTTTCGGCCTTGACCATTCCCTTGTGGTGTGTGGACGTGTCGTCCATGTTATCTGTCAGTGGTACTACACTTGTGTTCAACTGATATGTACTTGGCCTAGTTGGGCCTGAGTTGTGGGGATTTTATTTTTTCATTGCTCGAGGCCGGCTAGTGTGCACGGCCGTCGGCTTCCCTCTTTTTCCCTTATATATATATATATATATATATATATATATATATATATATATATATATATATATATATATATATATATATATATATATATATATATATATATATATATATATATATATATATATATATATATATATATATTGTTTTCGGGGAGTATCCTTCTTTCAGGCTTCGGCCGAAGGGTGTGCTCGTCCTTCGGCCGGTTCGGACTTCGTTTATAACGTCCGTGATCTCAGGGCGGGTACCGTCGCCTATTTATGACGCGGGCTAGACTTTTGGTCGGTTTCCAACGGCTGTCGTTGCCCATCCCTGAGTTTTGGGATTTTGTCACCTCGGCCATGATTTCAGGCCTGTCGTCCTGCGATCTGGCGCGTGGAAGACCGCAGTGAGCTTCCCGTTTCAAGACGTGGGCCGTTTGCGGGCCCCTCGTCCTGGGGACATCGTCGGCCATACCTGAGCGTTTCACTTCTAGGCTTACGGGGCCAGGACGATGTGCTCTCTCAGCTAGGCCTGAGCCCTTCGCTGATACAAAATACAATGGGACGCCTGATCTTGTCGATCGTAGGCTGCAAGTGCAAGGGGCCCCGTCGGCCATGCCTGAGCCTTTTGCTCTGAGGTGGCCGATGAGGGCACCTGCTAATGTTTTTTACTTTAAATTCCAGAGAGAAAATCAGGAGGAACATGATTTTATTCATAAGTGGCTCGAGGCCGAGGGTGGCGTTCAATTAGTAACCCGTTAAGGGGTGAGGGCTTCGCCGTCTGCACCTCCTTCGGATTACTGATAAAACTTCACCAGATGGTGTACATTCCACGTTCGTGGTACATTGGACCCATTCGGGCGTTTAAGCTTGTAGGTGCCGGGTTTGACCACGGCACTGACGATGTAGGGCCCTTCGTACTTCAATGCTAGCTTGCCACCCTCTGTCGGCTGGCTTGCTTCCCTTCGGCGGAGGACGTAGTCCCCCACCTGAAATTCCCGGGAACGTACCTTGGCGTCATAGTATGATTTTACTTGACGCCGGTAGTTCTCTGCTCGGACGTAAGCTTGCTCACGCCTCTCATCGACCAGGTGCAGGTCAATCTTCATGTTTTCTTCGTTGGCATCGGGCTCGTATTGTTCCACCCGTCGGCTGGGGATGGCAACTTCCGTGGGCGCCTTTGCCTCAAAGCCGTAGCATAGGGCGAAAGGCGTTTCACCTGTCGCCCTCCTCGGCGTGGTTCTGTAGCACCACAGGATGTTGGGGAGCTCATCAACCCAACTACCTCCTGCGGCCTGGAGTTTCTTCTTCAGCCCCTCCATGATTGTTCTGTTGGCGTTCTCGACCTGCCCGTTGCCCTGGGGGTAGGCAACGGAGGAGAAACGATGCTTCACCCCAAACTCCCGGAGGAGCTCCTAGGAAGGGGCTGCCTCGAATTGGGTGTCGTTGTCTGATATAATCTCCTGGGGGACGCCGAAGCGTGTGATGATGTTCTTGTAAACAAACTTTTGGTACTGGCCCCCGTGATGCTGGCCAAGGGTTCCGCCTCGACCCACTTGGTGAAGTAGTCGACGGCGACGATGATGTAGCGGTTATTCCCGGCGGCTCTGGGCAGGGGGCCGACCAGGTCAATCCCCCATCTAGAGAATGGAATTGCAGTGCTGACGGGGGCGTAGTTGACGGCTGGCCGACCAGGGGCCTTCTGGAGCACCTGGCACGTGGTACATTTCCTAGCCAGATCCGCGCAGTCTCGCGCCATCGTCGGCCAGAAGAAGCCCTGGACGACGAGACGTCGGGACATGCTGAAAGGGCTCTGGTGCGAGGAGCAGACGCCACAATGAACTTCTTCCATGGCCATGTCGGCCTCGTCCTGGTGCAGGCATCGGAGGAGAGTGCCATTATAGGACCGTTTGTAGAGTTTGCCATCTTCGATGGTGTAGCTTGGGGCCCTGAGTTTGGCAAGTTTGGCCCTCTCCTCGTCCGGGGGCAGCTCCCCCGTCGTGATGAAGGTGATGATGTCGGAGATCCAGTCCTCGGGTCGCTGTTGGACGCACAAGACGGGGCTGGCATGGATGCTGGACATGCTCAACTCCTCGATCTTGGCCAACCGGGAGATGTGCTCCGGGGTGTCCGAGCTGAGTTTGGAGAGGATGTCGGCCTCGGCGTTCTCGGCCCTTGGGATCTGTGTGATCTCGTGGGTTTCGAACGCCTTCAGCAGCTCCTCCGCTGCTTGTTTGTACTGTTTCATCCGGCCTTCCTTTGCTTCGTACGATCCCTCCACCTGGCCCACTACCAGTTTGGAGTCGCACTTGATTTTGAGGTGCTTGGCCTTGAGGCCGGCGGCGAGTCTGAGACCGCTGAGGAGGGCCTCATACTCGGCTTCGTTGTTGGATACCCTGAAGTCGAAGCGGATGACATAGTAAGCTCTGAATCCTTCAGGGGATATGAGGACGACGCCGCCACCGCACGATTTCGCGGCCGACGAGCCGTCAGTGAATAGGATCCATGTATCGTCCGGCTCCGGCCCGGGGTTGGCAACGGCCGTCTCCCTTGCTGTGCATTCAATGACGAAGTCGGCCAAGGCTTGCCCTTTGATAGATGGCCTTGGCTTGATCTCAATTTGAAATTGGCTGAGGAAGATTGCCCATTTCACCATCCTAGAGGAGCTGGTGGGGCTCCTCATGAGTGCGCCGAGAGGCTGCTGGGTTAGCACATGGACGACATGGGCCTGGAAGTAGTGTCCCGGCTTCTTCACCGTATGGACGATGGCCAGCACCGTCTTCTCAACGGGGGAGTACCTGAGCTCGGCCTCCCTGAGTGTCTTGCTGATGTAGAAGATGGCCTTTTGCACCCCTTCGTCCTCACGGATGAGCACGGAGCTGATGGCCGACGTGCTCACCCCTAAGTACAAGAAGAGGGTTTCGCTGGCTTTGGGTTTGGAGAGCACGGGTGGGGACGATAGGTACCTTTTCAATTCGTCGAATGCTTCCTGGCACTCCGTCGTCCACTTGAAGCTGTTGGCTTTACGCATGATCTGAAAGAAGGGGAGTGCCCTCTCGGCTGACCTGGAGAGGAACCGGTTTAGGGCCGCCAGGCGCCCCGTCAGTCGCTGTACTTCCTTGACGTTGCGGGGCGGCTCCATGTTGATGATAGCCTGTGTCTTCTCCGGGTTTATCTCGATGCCTCTTCGGCTGACCATGTAGCCGAGGAACTTGCCGTCCTGGACGCCGAAGGTGCACTTCTTGGGGTTGAGCCGGAGCCTGAACTCCTTCATTATTTCAAAGATTTCCCTGAGGTCGTCGGCGTGGGAGGAGGCATGCCTGCTCTTTGACGATCATATCGTCGACGTAAGCCTCCATTGTCCGGCCGAGGACCGCCCTGAAGATCTTGGCCACCATCCTAGTATAGGTGGCGCCGGAGTTTTTTGAGTCCGAAGGCCATGACGAGGTAGCAAAAGATTCCTTCCGGGGTCATGAATGCCGTCTTCTCAGCGTCATCTTCATGCATGGAGATTTGGTGGTACCCTCTGAAGGCGTCAAGGAACGACATCAGCTCGCACCCCGCCGTCTCGTCCACCAGCTGATCAATGTTGGGGAGAGGGAACGGGTCCATGGGGCACGCCTTGTTCAGGTCAGTGTAATCAACACACATCTTGAATGTTGGCGGTTTCTGGGCGAGGACGACGTTGGCCAACCACGTCGGGTACTTCACCTCTTTAATGTGTTTGATTGAGAGGAGCATGGCGACCTCCCCTTTGATGAAGTCCCGCCTGTCGGCGGACAAGTAGCGCCGCTTCTGCTTGACGGGCGTGGAGGCCGGATCGACGGTCAGCCGGTGAGTAATCACCTGGCGGCTGATGCCTGGCATGTCGTCCGGGCCCCACGCGAAGACAACGGCGTATGACCGCAGGACGAGGAGGATGGCGTCTCGTTGGTCCTGAGGGAGTTGCTTCCCGACTCTGAGAACCCGCTCCGGCCGGGAGGTATCCAGAGGGATTTCCTCGACCTCCTCGGCCGGCTCCGCACGTGGCCTCTCCTCGTCCTTGGCAACGGCTGCCGTGATGGTGTCTATCCTCTGGCCTTCCCTCTCGGCCGGCCTCGTCAGTTTGAGGTAGCACGCCCTGGCTATTCTCTGGTTTCCTCTGGCGTAGCCGATGCCGTCATTAGTGGGGAACTTCAGACATAGGTGCTTCATGGAGATGATGGCCTCCAAGTCCTCCAGCGCTGGCCGCCCCAAGATCAGGTTGTGGGCGCACTGGAGGTTGACCACCATGAACTCCATGTCAATCCTGGCGCGGTGGGGGCCGTCACCGACCTCCACGGGGAGGACTATCGTGCCCTCGGCGTCGATAGAGTCCCCGGTGAAGCCGGATAACGGTGTCTTGATCGGCCTTAGCAGAGCTCTGTCCAGCTTCAGCTGCCTGAAGGTATCCAGGTACATCACGTTGACGGAGCTCCCCGTATCGATGTAAGTGCGGTGGATGATGGAGTCACCGATCTCACATCGGATGACGAGGGCGTCCCTGTGTGATTTCATACCCGGAGGCAAATCCTTGTCGGTGAAGGTGATCGCCTCCGTTCGCTGCTTCTTCGGCTGGGGGGGAACGTGGGACACCTCCCCAATGTAGAGGGATTGGGCCCATATCTTTCTCTGAGTGGCGGAGTCCCCCCCAGTGTTCCCACCTATGATGAGGTGAATGTGATTCTTCTTTGGCGGGGGCTCTTCGAAGTCCTTGTCGTCGCTGAGCCTACCAATCTCACGCTTCTTCGCAGAGGGTTCGCCCCCGTGTTTGCCGGTGTTTACCCATGTGTTTTTGCGTGGGCCACCTTTAACAAACTGGGAGAGTTCCCCCTGGCGAATAAGGCGCTCGATGGCCTTCTTCAGCGTGATGCAATCGTCGGTGTTGTGCGATGAGTTCTTGTGGAACCGGCAGTATGTGCCGCCCTGCTGGATGGCAAGGACCTCCTCGGCCGGCCGAGGAGCCTGCTCGATGAGGCCATGCTTCTCGGCATAGTCGAGGATGATGCCGACCGGGTGAGTGAGGGTAACCCCCGGCCGTTCCAACCTCGGTCGCCAGTGGCGATCTTTCTTACTCTGTCCACCAGAGCCGTGACGGCCCTGGGCACCCTGGCCGGCCGGGGACGGACCCGGGGCCGACGAAGGATTTGTCTTCTTGGAGGGATGGCCCCCCTCTTTCTTGTGATTGTGGAGCTCGTCGGCGTCGGCGTACAAGCCTCCGCGCTGGAGCGCCTTGGCGTACGACCTCGGAGGGTCGGTGATGAGGCTCCTAGCGTACGGGGAGCTGCGGAGGGCTCCTTGATACAAGGCAAGGAGGGTGCGCTCGTCGGCCCCCTCGACTTCCTCGGTCTCCCTCGTCCAACGATCAATGAACGATCGGAGGGACTCATCATGCTGCTGCTTGACGGAGAGGAGGTGAGTGAAATACTTCTTCGCACGCTTCCTCCCGGCAAAGTGGGTGAGGAAGCGTTGGGCAAGATCTTGCCATGAGTCGATGCTCCCTTCGGGGAGTGCGTTGAACCACTCGTACGCTGGCCCCTCGAGAGTAGAGAGGAACCAACGGTAGAGATATTCATCCGACGCGTTCACCATCAGCATATTGTTCTGATAGCGGCTGAAGTGCTCCTGGGGGTCTGATCGGCCGTCGTAGGACTTGATGGCGTTCCCTTGTACTTCTCCGGGATGGGGGCCGAGAGGACCCTGTTGGTGAAAGGGATCCTGGTCCTGACCTGGATGATGGGGTCACCTCGCCCTTCGGTCAGCTCCCTCTCCAGGGCGCTAACCTTGTTCATGAGCGCGTTGAGGCCAGGGTCGTTGGAGGCACCGGCCGTAGGGATGTTGGTCGACTGCTTGGCTTCCATCTGAGCCAGCCTCCTTTCCAACTGGGCGATGACTTCATCCCGGGGGTCCCTGGCGGCCGCAGCGGCGCCCGGCTGGTTCCTCATGCGCTCGTCGTGAGCCGCATTGATCCGGTGGCGCACGTCGTCCTCGTGCAACTTCCCCTTGCCCTTCTCCGGGCGGGGCTGGTCCGCTGTCCGGGACACAGACCCCAAGCTTTCCCTCGGCGAGCCAGGACGAGGCTCACCAATCCGTCCCACCATCCTCTCCGAAACCGGACGACGACGCGTGTCACCTAGCCTGTTGAAGGCAGAGGCTTTTCCACGCGCTGGGGTCTGCCCAGGCCGAAGAGGGGAAACAGGGTGGGAGTGGGACGACGCCGTGTCCTGGGCCACCACCCCCTCATCGTTGCCTATCTGGACGGCCAACGGTTGGGGCTGAGGAGGTTGAGTGACGTTCCCCCTGGTCCTTGGCAAGAGTGCGCTGAGGACGGTGGGGTTCTGAGCCAGGCTGGCGATGATGACCGACAGCGCGGCCTGGACCTGTGGATCCATGGACGGAGAGGCCGCGGCCATAGGCGGGGCCGGGGCGTGATCCGTCTTCTCCGCTCGTTTCTTGTCCAAGCCGAGGCGGGCATCAGGGGCTCCGCCGTTGAGTTGGTTGCGGAGGTCAGTCGTGAGGTTGAAGGCCTCCTGGAAGAGGTCCCCTCCGCCGACCTGGTCGGCCGTGGCGTCCTCATCGTGCTCCCTGGGCTCTTGGTCCTCAGGGATGGCCTTGCTGACGAGGTTGCGGTTTGATTTAGTTCTTCCCATGATCAGTGGTTAGCAGTGCTCGGTAGCGACGAAGGGTGCTAACTTGATTGTTCTAGCTCTCAACGAGAGCACCAAATGATAGAGTATATCTAGAGAGAAGTGAGAGCTAGAGAGAGAAGTGCAATAATATGCTTCAATAGAATGATTTTGTAACCCCTATAACTACTCCCAAGGGGAGTATTTATAGAGAAAATACGGGCTGGGCTCCCAAGCCTTGGGCTTGGGAGGCCCATTTACAACTGGACCGCTACTGGGCCGAATACAAAACCACTAATGGGCTGTACAAATAAGTAAGTGTAAAATCCGGTTCTGTGAGGTCTTCGTGGCCGATGAGGGCACGGCCGACGAGGGCGCGGCCGACGAGGGCACCCGGGTTCCTTGGGCTCAGGACCACAATCTGAGTTGGCACCTTTTCGGCCGACGGGGGTCCCTTGGCCGACGAGGGCGCCACTCAGTGTCTTGTGCTTTCTGTTCTTCTGAGTATGTGGGTCCAGGGGCTCAGCCCCATATACTCCATCAGTTGTATTGTTATGACTTTGAATGATATTTTGACCAATTATCATTTTGTTTATCATAATATCAAATATGCCAATCATCGTATATTATTATTTTACATGTTCAAATATGTCGATTACCGTAATTGTACAACTATTACTTTGAATGTTACACTAGTATAGCTTTGAATGATATTTTTATCAATTACCATTTTATTTATCACGATTTCAACAATAAAAATAAATTAAAATCCGAATGGACCCAAAAATTGAATCAACCCGACCGCAACCCGAACTTCTTCAACCCGAAAAACCCGATAATTTTTTTGATAGGGTAGGGTTTGAAATTATCAATCCGATAACAGAACGGGTTTACAAATTTTGAACCCGACCCGCCCGAACCTGACCTGTGCTCTGCATGGATTATCCATACACTTCTAAAAAAGTCTATGGACTTTTAAATCCATGGATTTTTTTGTGAATGAATTCTATTGACTTTTAAATCCATGAATGAGTTTATTGACTTTTAACAAGTCCATAGACTTTTAAATCCGGACTGTCACGGCCGGTCATCGGAATTTCACCTAGATCGCCTCTACCGGTTTGCCTGTCTGCCTCCATCACTGGAGTTCGCCGCCAAAATAATGATTTCGGTTATGTAATGGATATATTGGAAATTAATTATATTAATATTTAGTCCTTTTAAGGAAAATCAAACATATGATCGTACTTTGGTAAAATGCTATTACGTATGCTTTAGTCCAACAATGAGTAATTTCCTATGTGTAATATGATAAAAACAATTAAATAAATAAATAAATAAATAAATGAAACAAATGTAATTTATCTAGCAACACAGACTTCCACAAGAATAAATGAAGCATAAGAATCCAAATTTATTTTCGTTTAAAAGAAACTCAAAGTTTCGAGAATGCTCAACAATCTCGATCTATTTATGATCAATTGTTATACTCCGTATTACACAACTCAATGAGTAAGAATATTGATGATTACACAAACGTTATACTCATTGCTACATGTGGTACAAACATAGGTGCAAACGAGCTTTTCTTCTTAATAATTGTTTTCTTTTCATTTTTAGCTTGTTAAATTTTGTATACTTATTTAAGTTAAATATTTAGTAATTTGAAAATAGTTTTTTATGTGTTAGCAGTTTAACAATCAAACACATTGATTAATAGTTAATTTTTTTGCTTAATGATTAACTAACAACTTACCAACATTGCTCCGATTTAATACTATCGATTCTTATATCGAATCTTCTAAAAATTTCCAGAATCGAATCGATATGGATTAACGGTTCAAGAACTGAACCAATCTCACCCTACACTTTTCTTCGTAAGATGACATATAAATATCACTTTTTATTTTATTTTTTAAAAATTGAAAAGATAAGTTTATCTTATGTATCAGTATTAATGTAAAAACTCCTTGTTCAACTTTATTTGTAAAATGATAGAAGAAAAAAATAGAATTTAATGTTCAAATCTTGATACTCATACCATCTTGGTATCCACCTTCCGTCCCGGCCGTTACTATTCTAGGACTTGTTGACCGGTTTGTGATCTCGGCTAAATAATTAGTTAAATCTGTAATCAGATTTATGCGTACTTGTGATGAGTAGAGAATTGTAGAGAATTAATGTACATATTAAAAATGAGTTAAAAGTTCACGAGAATCCATGATTTTAGAAGTTAATACGAATGAATGAAATTTTGACTACGTCTAGATTTTTATAGCCTTTTAAAAATCTTTTTTTATAGCCTTTTAAAAATCTATCAAATACATTTCAGACTTTTAAAGTTTTGTTAGTAATTGCTAATACAATGAGTGCCTATACCGTACAGATTTATATTATTTTTTCTTTTTGTTTTTAAAAAATAGTAATAACTTTTTTATTTTTGATCCGATTTTTATAAAATTTATATCAACATTTTTTATTTTTCATGATCTTTCAAATGAGACCAATATTGCCTATGTAATTTTAACATATTAACATTTGCGTGTAAAATATGTAACTTTACGTGTTAAAATATGTAACTCACGTTCAGTCAGGCCAAATGCAATGCGTGTGTATAAATATGTATCTCTACGTGTAACAATATGTAACTTTACGTAAAAAAATATGTAAGTCGCGTTCAGACAGGTCAAATGCAACTCGTGTGTATAAATATGTAACTCGCGTGTATAAATATGTAACTTTATGTGTAAAAATATGTAACTTTACGTGTAAATATATGTAAGTCGCGTTCAGGCATGTCAAATGCAACTCGTGTTTATATATATGTAACTCACTTTTAAAAAGATGTAACTTGCTTATAAAAAGATGTAACTTGTTTATAAAAAGATGTAACTTGCTTATAAAAAGATGTAACTCGCTCATAAAAAGATGTAACTCGCTCATAAAAAGATGTAACTCAATGTATTATCAAATGTAACTGAGGCCACTGATCCACTCCCAAACAGATTCGATCTTCTATTTCACAAACCTATCATCTCCCAAACAGATTCGATTTTCCTTATAATCTAATACTTATTAATATAATAATTCGATAATTTTAGAGTGCACCACTTAAGCTATACAGCCGAATCCAGATTCATTTCGGATTCTAAATTCTATTGTGAGTTGTGTGAGTTTGTGACAGGTTTAACTCTTGCCATTCCCTACCTTGGCTAATCATTCGTTAACTTGTCCGCAAACCCTACCTTCCAACATGGCCGGAGAACCGGAGAACTTCACCGAAACTACTGCCGTCAGCGATGACATGGAATTCGGGTTCCAGAGGTCTGAAATGTACCAGTGCGACCTTGCCGGCACTGTTAAACCGCCCTACGAACGCCACGTGTTCCTCACCTACCAGTCTCACGACACCTGGCCTTCTAGCGTTGAGAACTCGGACTCTGATCTGCTTCCTAAGTTGCTTTCTGCTTCCATCAAAACTCGCAGGAACGATATCAAAGTGAAGGTTGGTGTTAGCTCAAAGTTTTATCAATAGCGGCCTTTTGTGACCATTGAATGACCATGATGGTAATGCTTAAATAAATGAAAATTTCATGTATTCCTGCTCGGCAGACACGGTTGACAATCTGTGAAGGAGGTGATGGCATGGAGTTATCAGATGGCGATGTTCTGATTTTCCCTGAAATGATCAAGTACAGGTAATTCTGTTGATTTGAAGTTGTCTTCGTAATGTTGATCTTTAATATAAGTAGCCATAGTAAAAAATCATTAGTTTGTTAACAAAGCTGTTAGTTCGAACATTCCTTCCAGAGGAGGATCTTGCTCTGGATAAACTTCTGTCTTTACCTTTTATGGGGAGAAAACAACTTTTTCGAAGAATAGCAAGCAAATATGTTAAGAGGGTCCAGGTGAAAACCTCCACCAAGGCACCGAAGAACAAGAAGCAGAAACAAAAAACAAGGAAGTCCAAACAAAGAAATTAATGAACCCGCAACGCTCAAAATCTATGGAATTCTAGCAGCTTTAGTTGTAATAAAAACCATAGATTTAGCATCACAATATTTGAGTTGAAAAGTCATAATCTTCTCACATTTATGACCCAGTTTAGCAAATTGCACAACCAACAACTTTTTCTCCCTTCAAACATGAGAAAAAGAGCAGTTCTGGTTCAATAGCATTCGAATTTGGTCTAAGTAGTTAAATCGCTACTCAGTATCAACTCGGTCAAGGGCTGAGTAGCGAGTAGGGATGAGTACTCCGGATTACCCAGTGATTATTCTGCCCTGTATTTATTAATTTTAAATATACAAATGTGTGAAATTATAGTAATATATTATTCTTATAACTCTTTGATATGAATAAAATAATAATAACAATTCTAATGAAGAAGAAACGAGAAAGAAGATAGTGGAGAATAACTTACCGAGAGATCAGGAACCACTGTTGGAATGAGCTGATGTTTGAAATACTTTTAAACCTAAACTTTTTTGTTTTTAAGGTTAATGCCCATTTTTTAAAATACCTACTTATTATTTTTAAATTCCATACTATCCCTCTTTAATTAAAACTTCAGATTCAACCAAAAAGTTATTTTAAGACTGACCGAGTAACTCGTTGAGTCCGAAATTTCCTCGAGTCAAGCAAATCGGTTAGTACTCGGCGAGTAACTCGGGAAAACAAGGTGGGCTGAGTCGGATTGCTAAACGAAACGGCCACCTAGGACTTTTGAGTTTTGACCAGATGGCAGGCTGAAAAAGATTCAGATTGGGAGTCGCCTGGTAAAGGTAATCACAGAATTCGCACAGCCTCAGAACTTCAAACAGGAAGAATTCTCAAGTCCAAACTGCCTCAGAACTTTGAATAGGACGAATTCTCAAGTCACTTTGTCCTATTAATATGCATTAGCCATGACAAGCTACAGAATAATGTTTACCCTTCTGAGTTTTCTGTCTATTTGGTCCTCCCTGTCTTGAGCCAGGAGGATTTTGTCAACAATACTTCTGCTAGGTGTAAACCTATCCTGAATATCACTTTATCAGAGATAAGCTTGGGGCAAACAGTGTTCAGTCTATTGTTCAAGACCCTGGTAATGATTTTATTAGATTTGCTGCGTACACCAATATGCCTAAAATCTTTCCAACATGTAGGGTTCCAAGTTTTAGGTGATAAAACCACAGTAGGGGATGAATAAGTTTGCCCAGAAATACCCTCTCATTCCCTCCATAATACTCTCTCCCTACCAATTTAAGGCCCACTTTCCTTTTTTGGCTATCCAAAAATATATTCCTTTCCTCTTTACAAAAGTATTGTGTGGATGATATTTTTTATTGCTTTTCTAAACAGATATCAACCACACAATTTTACTTTCTTAATTCACGTGTCATTTTACTTATGGGAACAGTACTATGGGACTAAGGGAGAACCATTGTTGATAATATCCTAAGATTGTAGTCTGTAGATAAAAGGCAGCCCCCCCCCCCCCCCCCCCCCCGAAGCCATCTGGTCCTGCAATGCTAGCAGAATCCATGTTAAATACAATCTCTGCGATTTCTAGCTAATTGTGTGTTTAATTTTAGCATTTCCTTATCTCCTTTGTTAATGAGTCTAGAAATATCATACACCAACTTTTCTACACTGGACTGATCCTGAGTAAACTTTTCATTAAAATAATCCACTGCAGATTGTCTAACACACTCAGAGTCAGCGGTCCGAACCCCATCCTTGCGCATCCCTTAGATCTTAGCTTTCCTCCTATTTCCAGCCACTTCTGCATCAACGAAAGCAGTATTGCTGCCCTTCTCATAATCTCATTATTTTTTTAAGACATGTAACTTCGTTCATTTGTTTCTAATAAGGTTTCTCACTAGCAGTGTGTTTGTTTCTTATAAGGTTTCTCGCTAGCAATGTGAAAATTAAGATTAGCATTAGCTGCAAAGCTTACGTAGCATCCTGGAAATCTGGAGTTTAAAATTCTCCTATTCTATATCCTTTGGTTCTTCACAATCTTCAGTTTTTTATGATATCAAGCATGTTCTCAAATGTCGATTGTATTCCATGCCTTCAAAATCTTTTTAGGCTTCTTAAGTTTAAACGAGATGCCATATAGCCATCTTGGATAAGGTAGAAGGGGTTCTGCTCAAGATTTATGCCCTGGATTCATGAATTTTGGATGAGAAATCCAACAAGCGAGAACATAAAGGAAAATATGAAACCCACACTTTCTTCATTGCTCTGACCTGTAAGAATATGGTGGCTGTGTTCTGAGTGTCTGAGGTATCTCTGTTAAGAATCGATTATTGATACTGATGCAATTTTGAGATTGTTTAAGAATAATGTTTTCATGTTTCTCCCAGTGTTCCTCTATTCCAAGCAAAAGGTCTTCCTTCGATGAGCAGTTCAGACTATGAGTCCATGTAATTAAATATCAAAATTCAGAAATGGATGGTTGATTAAACTCAGAAGTTGTTTTCTTTGCCTGATCTGTTTGTTTCTTATCTGATTTTTTAAAGATTTAGTCTGATATTAATTTTTCCTTTTGATCAGATATTAATTGGTCCTTTCTAATCTGAATTTTTCTACCTATAGTCCTATAGTTTCATAGTTTTATTTATGTACCTATAGTTTATTCCTATTAATATACCTATATTAATAATAATTATTATGGAGTATTATTTATTTATCTTTCTTTTATTGTGATTAATTAATGTCATACTAATCATAGTAGTAGTAGTAAATAGTAATAATAATACTTTCTCAGAATTATCACTTGTCGTTGTTAGAAAACAATATATAGTTCAAGTTACTTCTCTTTCTTCTAAATAGATTTCGTCTACTTCAGTTTTCATATTTCAAATTTGTTTTGCAAGTCAAAACTAAACTTTATTTAGCAAAGAATGTAGTAATTCATATTAGCTCGTAATATAATTTTTTTTATTACCAGAGCCACAATAATAATAATCATTACTATTATTATCATCAAAATAATAATAATTATATGCTTATAAATAACAATAACAATATAATAGTAGTAGAGTACTACTATTATATTGTTATAATGAATTGAATGCTTTTAAATAATTTGTTTTTGCTTTGATTTTCTTAGTACTACTAGTACTACGAAATTAAAACAAAAAATTAAATGAAACAAAATACTCCTTACGTTTTATTATGATTAACAGAACCATTTAAATATAAATTCACCAAATAATAAATAAATTTGAAAAAGAAAGTGTTATAATGATTCATAGTAATAATAACCATCAATAGTAATTATAAATGTGTCATTATTAATATAAAATAAAAAATACTCCCTCCGGTTCTCAAAGAGGTTCACAGTTTGACTTCACACAGATTAAGAAAATAAATTTGACTTTACTGTGGAGTGCACTGTTTGGCACTATTTGACACTGTTTTGCACTGTTTTGGTGTAGATAATTTGCCGAAAAGGAAAGTGGGAAGTTGTTTGAGAACCGGAGGGAGTAGTATTTATTAATTGCATTAAATAAAATAATTATAAATCAGATAACATTCACAAAAATATATTATAGTATTAATAGTTAACAATTTTCGTAGCAATATAAGAATATCAATACAATAATATCAATAACAACAAAAATATGGGTGATAAGCTTTGTGCAGTATAAAAAAAGAGTTTAATTTTTCCCTGGTCTGATTTTTTCATTCTTGTCTGATCTGATCAGTATAGTCCTCATCTGTTATGAATTTTCTGATCTCATTGGGATCTTTCTAATATAAATGTTTCTTATCTGCTTTTTTATTTATTTTGATTTGAGTAGAATAATGAATAAGATCGAGGTGAACAGAACAACTTTTGGGTGCCTCTTTTTTATCCATTTCTCAGAATCGCATTGAAGTGACTACTAACAACTCAAGGAATTACTTATAATATCTTGTTGGTTAAGAGGATTGCATAGCTCTCTCCTTTGTATCACTGTTGTCTTACCATTTCTATCTTGGCTGTTAAAGTGTCAAAGTTTTTATACTACTTTGACTACATTTTATTTATTAATGTATTATAAATTAATTTTTTGAAGAATATTGTTAACTTCCTCTCATTTTAAATTTTCAAAATATGAAATTTATAATTTTTTTACTAATAAGAAATGAAATATATTAATGGTCAACTTCTGCGTTGGCAAACGTGAAAAGTGAACCGTTGCAATTAAAAGAGAACGAAAGAAGTATTTAAAATTGACTCCACGTCTTGATTGTTATACTTTTTTCTTGTAGGGGTCTGAAGGAGTCTGAAGTGGATGGTTTTGTTGAAGATGTGCTTGTCAATGGCAAGCCATGGGCTTCTGGACTGCCTGAGTCACTGCAAGGTGCATATGTGTTTGTCTGCGCTCATACTAATCGGGATACGAGGTGTGGTGTTTGTGGACCAGTTCTGATTGCGAAATTTAAGGAGGAGATTCAGGCCATGATCTTGAAAGAACCAGTTTTTGTAGCAGCTTGTTCACATATTGGAGGGCACAAGTATGCTGGTAATGTGATCATCTTCAGTGAAGTTGAAGGAAAAGTTGCTGGCCATTGGTATGATCTTTATCCTTGTTTTCGTTATTTTGTAATGTATTTACTCAGTCGGTTTTGTTTATGCATCAAATATTGAAATAGTACATATACAGCTAGCGCTATATTTGGTTTATGCAGACATCGCAAGGATCTCACTCTTAATATCATAATATTTTCTCTTATGATTCAGGTATGGCTATGTTACCCCAAATGATGTGCCTGTGTTGCTTGATCAACATATTGGGGAGGGGAAAATCATCGAGCGGATTTGGAGGTGCGAAACTGTGAACTGTTTCTCTATTACTTTGTTACCAATTTAAATTTTAAAATGCATCCCCTAGTTGAAATGTAATATGCAATGTTGTTTCTGTTATGATTTTTTTCACTTAGTCTTGGTCTAAATAGTCAGGTCTAAATAGTCAAACCATATTAGTTATTCATCAAGACACTATATGTGTATGTTTAGCTTTTTACTTATGAAAGAAAAATAGCTTTACTTCACTTGCCACTTTTTTGCTTTTAATCTCTGTCGTTGTGTAGGCAGTTGTGCGGTTAAGGAAAATTACATAATTTTTCATGCTCACTGCAGGGGCGAAATGGGAGCATGTGCTAAGGAAGGTGACAAGAAAGATGAGCAACCAGTTCCCAATGGAACTAATTTGAGCAACACAAAAAACAAACCTCAAGAGACTCATAGTGAAGAGAGCAAAAGGAGTTTCGTGACCTGTTGCCAAGGTTCTAATGGAATATCCTGTTGCAAAGATTTGAGTGCTGGGGAAGTAGAGAAAAAGAAGGGGCATGGATGTCTTTCGAGTTTGGTGGAGAAATGGGAGCGGAGGGACACTCTTACAGCTGTTGGGCTTATTGCTTCGGTTACAGTTGTTGCCTTGGCCTATGGGTTTTACAAAAGGGCCAGGTGAAAACTTCTTGTCAGATTTCATTTGAGTAAGCATCAGCCCAGATATTTTTATTTACCTTACATGCAACAGTTGATTAAATATATGTATGCCTTGATCTTTGAATGAAACAAATATAGAAAATGAAGCTGAAACTGGTAAGGCGATGCCAATTTAAGTGCTTTTTGGGTAAAAGGCTGTTGTGTTGTATCCCTTGCAATGATGGATGTCTACAGAGCTTGATGTTAGTATTTTATGTGAAGATGGATGTTTAAAACTCTCGTGCTATATACTTATGTGAGTGAGAATGGTATTTTTCCCTTTGACTGAATTTAAATTCCTTCTCTTATTTATTTAAAAGGAACATATAAGGTGATATGGCCATGTACCTAAATCTTTAATATGATAATATCTATTTAAAATACTTATTATATTTTAGATAATCAACTTGATATCTAGTCTATGCGTCTTTCCTTTTTGGTTTGTCTTATAATGAATGTATTATTTCCTTTTTGGTAATCATGGTTAGAAATATGCGGTTCATATCAATTCCAATATATTCTATTCAATACTCATTCATAACTTTTACATTTTAATCAAAACAAAACAAAACAAACAAAATGGGATGTAGGTAGTATTTCTTTGCTTAGAATAGCAAGATGTTCCTTAGATGGGATGTAGGTAGCCTTAGATGTTCCTACTGGATGGAATAGCAAACTTATATGAAGATGTTGTCCAGAAATATCAGAGAGCTTTTGGGAAAAAATTATGTCAAGATGCTCAATTTAACAAGTACATGTCAGAGTAGTGGTTATGTTTTAGCCTTTTAGGATTTCTTTTACAAAATGTATGCCAAGGTTTCTGGATTCATATATTTCACTGCGAATTCCTTTATACCCGAAGCCAGTGCAATTGATAGCATCTTAAGGGGAGTTTGGTATGATATAAAATTAACCCTAGGCATGCAAAGTTCAAAAATGCAAACAGCTTTTGCACCTTTTTTATGTGAAGTGCGAGTTTTTAGATAATTTTTCGTTGTATTGTTTCAAGTATTTTACCTGGAATGGTCGTGAAATACCTTAAAAAGTAAAGGAAACAAACGCTTTATGTGCAGTTTCAAATAAAGTTTGTTTATCTAATGAAAACGTATATACATTATACGGAGTATGATTTCGCATACAAAGTGATTACATATATGTAGGCATGGCCCAGTCTGATCCTGGATCGAGACCGGCCAGTCCCTGCCAAAGAAAATGGAGGCCCGGGATCGGATTGGGTCTCG
This sequence comes from Cuscuta europaea, assembly GCA_945859875.1. NCBI lineage: Eukaryota > Viridiplantae > Streptophyta > Magnoliopsida > Solanales > Convolvulaceae > Cuscuta > Cuscuta europaea. Next base: position 31,520,945 of record CAMAPE010000005.1, read on the forward strand.
GTCAATTTTTTCTCAAACTGTCCAGCCGTTGGGGACCAGACCGGACTCCAGATAGCTTGGTCCCGGTCCCAAAAATTTGTACCTGTGACCTGGTAACGGAGACAGAGGCGGGGGCTGGTCTTGGGACTGTTCCAAACAGTGTCGAGCTTGGTTCTAACTGTTTCAAAGCTTTTACGAACAATTGTTTTACAAGTAAAAGATGACGTTTCCCGTTTTTTGTTTCCTCCTGACTTTAACGTTTCCGTGCAACATAGGTGTAACCGTGTAGAGTCTAATTCCACTCAATATATGGAATGCGATGTCAAATTCCCTCATAATTTAAAGAAGATAAAGTGTTATGTCATCCTTTTTACCAAGGTAATTGTTAATACACTTGGATTTCAGCACTAATTGCAAATATCAGTTTGATCTTTCATCACTAAAAAGAAATTGGACATTTGAAAGATGAATGAGAAAATTGCTCTCCCTAAGACTAAATCATAGCAAATTTATAAAAGTAGGATTTGGGTATGTTTCTTCCATACGTGAGATTTATTTAGTTCCAGTTTAGGAAACTTTATTATTACTTTCCAGTTTTGCCCTTCACTTTAACACTCCATATTTAAAAACAAATCCCCCGATTCCCTGTCTCTCTTGCATCATCACATATCTCCCGCTTCATCGCATCTCATGGCCTACACGTATAATTCATCGGTTTTGGAGTAGGTATCAGTGTCGCTCGGCGGCAACTCCATGGCTGCGACCCGCCGCTAGCTTAAGCATCTCCCTGATTCAGATAATTTCCAGATTCTCTGCCTGAATCTATGGCGCTGACCAGACCACGGAACCGGCATCTGTAACATCATGGCTTCCATAATCAAATGTTGCGACCACCTATGCTTCCTCATCGCGGAGTTTGTTGATGACCTCTCAAAGTAATTTCATCGTCGAAAACATCGAACCATCTGTTGTCTGTTCTGCAATCAAATTATTGTTATCAGAATTTATTGTCTATTTATTGTCTACTTATTGTCTACGTAATGTCTGTTATGGAATTTAAAAGTAAAGGTATTGTGGTCAATACAGGTGTAGTTGAGTCTTACACTAATCTGTAGTCTTACTTTTGGAAAATTAGTAGGATTAGGTCCTATTTGTAAAATTAGATGAATATGAGCATGTTATCTGCTCGGCTTCTTGCTACTTATGTGTGGCCTCTCCACTCATGGATAAAAAAAATAGCAAAAGGCCCTGTCTGGTTCCTTTGGTACAAGTCTATCTACCACCCTTTATTACACTTGAGCAATATTTCCATAAACTTTCAGACAGGAAAAAGAAACCCCGAACATTCTGATATGACAAGTCCCCAATAGCATTAAGTGACCTGCCCGACCGTTTGACATCACAAGTTCACAACCACCAAGTGACATCCTTTTCCCAGGTAATGGATCATCTTTGCATCAATGTCATTTATCAATGTTGTAAAAACAACCACAGTTTTTCTTAATTTGTTCATGTATGGTTTTGACAAAGATGGGGATGAAAATAGTTGGACAAAGATGATGAAAAAGAAAAGAAAGAACAGTATGAAAGATAAAAAAGTAAGGGTATTGTGTAGAGTAATGGTATAAGTAGGGATAGAACTTGCCAAATTAGAAAATGGAACCATAAGAACTTCCTAAAAAGAATTACATAACAATTAAGAAATCATAGAAGAACAGGAGTAGTAATGATAATAATAATCTCTTAATCGGTAAACATCATGTGCAAGAGATTTTCATTAATTGATTGTCAACATGCACATAACCGAGCCTCCCAAGCTGGTTTGGAGCTTGCATTACCTACTAACACACTAACACAGCAGTACATAGATCTCTACAGCTTTCAGAATAACCCACCCGTCTAATTACTCTGATTTAGTGACAGAATAATCCCGAATCCACTGATAACTTATACAGTGAATATACAATTTAACCCAAGTGGAATCAGATTGTAGCAATGTGGGATACAAATGAATTGTTCTTGAGTTTCTACTAGTGTGTTGCATTTTAAGATGATTCCATGTTCCTCTCCAAATGATCAGACTGCCTAATATTTTCAATCATTTTAACTACCTCTGGCATTTTGGGTCTTTGATCGGGCGACCTGACCACGCACGACAGAGCAATCCGCAGCATCTCCACCAATTCCTCCTCTATTCCTGGGATCCTTAACAGGTTTACATCAAACACTTCGGCAGTCCACTCCTCCCTAACCACAGAATGGACCCACCGGACTAAATGTATGATTTCATCCCCAGCCGTTGTGTGGATGGGGGATTTCCCGGTTAGAAGCTCCAGCAGCAGCACGCCGAAGCTGTAAACATCAGAAGAATGCGTTGGTTTCCGAGTGTCGAGGGTTTCTGGGGCACGATAACCAGCAGCCCGAGCCACTGGTGGGGCCAACGAGGTCATCAATGATGACAGAGCAACATCAGAGATGCAGCCGTATTGTTTGGAATTTAGGAAGATGTTGGAGGACTTGATGTTCCCATGAGCTAGCTTTGCACTAGTCTCGCCATGAACTCGAACTATACCCCTGGCTGCACCTATGGCTATCCTTAACCTTGTTTCCCAATCCAGCGGCATCCTATTTTCTCCCCCCATTTTGCCTGCAATGTTAAGGGATAATTGTATGTTAAAGTCACGCTTTGGGAAAAAATATCTAACTGAAATGGCTGAATCTGTTAAATATTTAAAAGGAAAAGCGTTTGGTAAAATTGATCCAGCCAAATCGGTAAGGCTACTTATTTATAAGCAGGATCCGAATTGTAGAAGTAGATGTTTCGGAATAACATGCTCAATAATGGCTTGTTTGGTTCATGGATTTTAGAGGGGTTGAAGGGGAGGGGTGATTGTCTATTTTTTAGACAACATCTACATTTAGAAGAACTATTAGAAGGTTGAAAAGAAAGGGAAGTTTAAAAAACTCAATAGATAGTTATTTTTAGTCTAAAAGTACCACAAAGATATAAGTTGGTAAAGTCAAAAATCAATCATATCCTCCCCTCCCCTCCAAGGTCCCCGAACCAAACAAGCCCGAAGGATACATTATTCGGACGGCAGACTTGTGCGAAGCGCTCAAGGGAGGGTTCAGCAGAGTCACGTGGAACATAGATGGGATTAGGTGGGTCTATTTGAAAAGAATAAAACGTTGAAGGCCAAGGGAATTCTACTGCTCCTAGGTAGGGATTTTTAGAGCAAATAGATGACAATAGCTTGAAGGAAAGTGACAAAAGCAAAGGTGACAAATGACAATAAATAAAATGATTGGCATTTGGGATAGAGACAAACATAAACGTACTCATTTTAACAAAGAAACCCTCTCTGTCCCAGCAAATATGCTCTACCAGGCCACATGAGTGACAATCCACAAAATCCCCACCTCTATTATATTATTCATACTATTTTCTTTTTTTCTAGTGCCAGATAGCTATCAATGAGCTATCCAAAACAAGTGGCAAGTAGGTCGAATTTGTTAGGCCATCGTTTCTTTTTTTAATTGATTAGATTTGACATTCATGTCCAAAGGAAAAAAAACACAAACCGTTTGGTCCCTATCCTTTCCAAATTTTGTATTCAGCATTTGAGGTCCTCATCTTTTACTTTCTTTCAGTAAGCCCTTTCTTTTTTGAAAATATTACAATGAGTCCTTGTACATTTTGAAATTAATCACATTGGGGCCAAATACTTTTTTCCCACGCCCAAATGAAATTTCTTCTTCAATCTCACACGTACATCCTTTCCTCATTTGTAAATCTTATTTACATATACCCGTCTACAAGCATATTCCATAACATCAAAGATTCAGTATGTAAAACACAATGGTATAAAGAAGTTCAAATTTAACAAATAAACAAAATCATTACCAAGAAACAAGAATGATTAAAGAAGCAATCATACCATGCAGCATTTCAGCAACACTTCCCAGGCTGGAGTAGTCACACACAATGAGCTTCTCTTCTTTGGAATAGTAATAAGCTCTAAGCTCAATCACATTCTCATGCTTAATGCTTCCCACTGCCTCCATCAGCTGCTCAAATTCCTTCTTCCCGACTCCCACATCCTTCAACCTCTTCACGACTACTGTAATTGCGTCCTCTAGTATTGCCTTATAAGTCATTCCAAAGGTGCCCTTTCCAAGCACCTCAGCAGAAGCTCTCAAGAGGTCCTCCAAATCAAACACATAATTACTACCCTCAAAGAATACCAATCCATTATTCGCATCTTCAGCCCCTGAAACAGCCTTCCCTGGAGACATGCCTCCTTTCTCCAACTTCCCCAAGAATGCTTCATCGTCTTGTCTTCTAAGACAACAAACAAGAAACAGACAACCAAATCCCACTACCCCAAGAACACTAACAGAAACTAGAATCCAAAGAATTCCCCTCACTCTCAATTTTCCGAAACTCTTTGACTTTGGAATACTGCTGGTTGGTTCTAGAGGAAGAGAAACCACGGGAATTGAAGAAGCATAATCATCAAACAAGGAAACGTTGTTTCCCACAAACACAGCCCTAGGAAACCTTTGGAATGACTTTGGCACTATACCAGTAAGATTATTGTAAGACAAATTGAGATATTGCAGATTAGGCAAATTCAAGTCAGGGATTTCTCCTGAGATTGAGTTATTGGCAAGGTTTAAAGAAGTGAGGTTACTCAAACCAGACACTGTAATGGGAATGCTACCACTGAACCTATTGCTAGACAAGTCAACAACCGAGAGGTTCTTCCAAACAGAGAAATCTAAAGGCAAAGGACCAGAGAAATTGTTGTACTGCAAATAAAGATACGACAAGTTGTTCAACTTTCCAAAATCAAGAGGGAAGATTCCAGAAATACCGTTGGATCTGAGGCTCAAGATCTGCAATGCTGATAAACGGCCGAGAGTATTCACAGGGATTGAACCGTTAAATCCAACCCCAGGTAGCCTCAATGCTATTACTCTAGACCCATCTTCACTACACTCCACTCCAGTCCAGTTCATGCAAACTGGCAGCTCCGCATTCCAGTTCAGGGATCTGGAATGGTGGAGATTGTTCGCGAAAGAGAGCAATGCTTGTTTATCATTCTCAACAAGACTAGAAGCCACTTGATTCTCAAGAAGTGCTCCAACCAACACAACCAGAAATATAATGTTTAGCGGCTTCATTTTAATATTTGTTGTTTTTTGTTTCTTGAGCTCAAATCCTGTGTTACCGAATACGGGAGTAGTTCGAAACTTCGAGCTCCACAAGGACGGAAAGAAGGAAATTGCAAGAATGGCGACTTCAGTTATGGGAAAGAAGAGGTAGCAGGAGGTTTTAAGGACGGGAAGGTCAGAAAGTTTGACACAGGATTTTGGGTCAAAAGCTAATTTTAGTTTAATTACAGGGCGAGAATTTGGATGAGAAGCTAGAAGAACTTTTGGTTTTGTTGTTTCCTTTCTATTGTCTTTATACTTACCATGTTTGTAAAAGTTTTTTTGTCTGTGAATCCGGTTTACAAAAAATATTTTGTTTGTGTAAAATATTGTCTGTAAATAGATGTTCACAGACAAAAAAAGCTTTCACAAACATAAGTGAGTACAAAAGTGAGTATAAGAGTAAGTACAAACATCATTTTTGTTTCACTTTTGAACTCTTTGCATGGATAAACCCGGTCTACTTCTCATTTTGCTATGGCGTGCTCAGCTTTAAAGAGACACCCTAATGAACCGGTTAGGTTATAATTCCTCCAAATGAATCTCAATCCTAAGAGCTCCATGTTTTGGCCCAACGGAACATATAGAATAATGAAAAATTGTAAATCATGATGACCCGACCAGCTCATTGGTCAGTAATAATTTTTAGTCGAAGTTTAACCAGAAAAATATTGAAATGTATTCGTAATTTTTTTTAATAATTTTTTACATAATAGTTCTGACGCATAAAATATAAGGATGTATTAACTTGTACTATTTTCACTCCCAGACCAGACTTAAACAGATCAGCTCAGTTCAGACCAACAAATTACAATTCAAGTAAAATCATCCTAAATCTTTTCAAATTTGGGGTGATTCAAGCCTAATATACCCAATTTAGCTATGCCAATTATTCATAGATGTTTTTGTTTATAATTTGAGATTGATATTTAACATACTTTATGAAAATCTGGAAGAGTAGGGACTCGTGCGGTCCCTACTCTTGCCCAAACTAAGAACTTGAGTGAACACCAAAACTAAGAGCCCGTTTGGTGACCTTTTTTTTCGGCTTATCAGGCTTATCAGCCAGTTTTTTCACCAAACACTTAACTTTTTATTTCGCGCGTTGAATTTTGTAATAAGCTGAAAAAGTAAGGTTAGAGTTACGTTTATGGCTGTATTGGCTGAAGTTACTGTAGAGGATCATTTTTGCTATTTTTTCATATATTTTTTTGTTTAATTTATTAATAACAAATATTTTAAACATAATTTTTTCATAAATCAGCAAAATCAGCCAATACAGCCACTTCAGCCAGAACATCATAAATTTCAGCAGAATCAACCAATTCAGCCAATTTTAATGTTACCAAACGGGCTCTAAAATGTACAAGAAGAGAAAGGGGGGAGAATTAAGGGACTTTAATGTTCTTTTATGAAGGATAAAAATATCGAAATAGAACTTTAAAATAACGCATACGTACGTAGTACTATTTAAACTATTATTGTTTATTTATGAAATTAGTGCTAACGGAGAGATGAATAATTATGGCAAGTCACCACACCTTAATTAGGTGGGAGGATCATGATGCAATGTCCATATATATACATAAAAAGCCATCCTTAAAATGGAGGGTTAAGAAGTTTTGAGTATCTTTGTCTTGTTAAGATATACTTTATTCAAACAATTGTGTTCTCATACCTATTCCTAAGAAATCAATAGGATACATTTGAGAGGTTGACAAAGAACTGATTACCTTCTTAATACATTTGACAAATTTAGAAAAAATTTACTACGTTGTTCTAATTAAGAAGTGGTAAGTATTTCTTAAAGATACTAATTCTAAAAATGAATGGAGTAATTAACAATGCATGGAAACAATATAGTATATTATCAAAGAATAATTTACACTACAAAAAAAACACGAGATTGACACGAAATTTGGCACAGATTATCGACTTTTCATGCCAAATAGTTCGATCCAAAGTGTTTTTGACATGGATTTTGCATAATCCCTGCCCAAATCCTTGCCAAAATCCATGTCATTTCCGTGTTTTTTTGGTAGTGTTATGTGAAATTTAAAAGCACTCCTACATTTTATCTCTCATTATTTTTGAAAGTGCATTAAAAACCCATATGGAGTTACTAGTGGTGTGTGCACTACGTGCGAAAAACTCCCGATGTGATCATTAAAATGTGAATATAAACAAATAATACTACGTATTACAAGCTGAAATTTCAAATAAATTTTGAATATAAATATTTTATAATTACAATTTCTTAAAATTTTGTGTATGGATAATTTAGGAGTATTTTAGGAACTAAAAAGATTAGGGACATTGAAATTGAAAAAAGGAGTTTTATGGAAATTCTATTGTTTGAAGCCGACAGTAAAGTTGTGTTCAAGAGATTGTTAACATTTTTTGGTCAATCAATATTAAAGTTAAATCTTTCATATTGATAATTAATTCGATTATTAATAATTAAAATTTACATATTCAGAAATTACATTAAAATCTCTTTAAAGTTGCAAACTCCGAATTTAAATATAACTAGAGATTTGACATCTAGATTCAAAAAATATTGTCGCTCGACCGGTTTCCCATTAATCGAATGTAGTGTGCGCTTAGTACATCTGGATGATTGCATTGAAATGAGAGCATAAACTTCATAAAAAAAGAGAATTACATACTATTCAAATGGGTAAATGAGCATTGAATTTATGACTAAAAGTATGAGGGAGTAATTAACTAGGCAGACAAGCAACCAATGCCATAGCGAGTGTTTGGAAAGACAAGAAACAGCCCACTGCAAATAATCCCAACCATCAACGGGAAACTCTGCATCACTTCATCCATCTCCTTCCCATGTCCGGGGAACAAACAGTCCGTCACGCGGTGGTCGGAAAACGCGATCGCCATGAAAACCATCACCGACATCACGGCATGCACGAAGTCCGTGAACCCAACCTTGTACCGGTCGTCCTTGGGGACTTCCACTCCGGGGTCGCTCTTGAACACCGCCAACCCCCGAGGCGTCACAAAGCCGTAGTACACTTTCCGGCCGTCTGGCCCCCGGAAGCTGTCGGTGAAGTGGAAGAAGAAGCAGGAGAGGGCACAGAGGGCCAGGAGGACGAGGATCATGGTGGTGCTGACGGAGGAGCACTGCCCTTTGGCGTAGACGCTGGGGAGGACCATCTCGAAGGTTAGCAGCGTTCCAGTCGGGAGGAAGTTCACCAGCAGCGACGTTTTGGAGAGTGTTTTTTGTACCCCGGCCGCCACTGCCCGTTTTTTCCGACCTCCCACTGGCACCGGCATGTCGGGTGGACCCGTCGGCAGAGATGAGTCTGGGGATATTCTGATTCCGATTCCTTCTCCTGCTTCGTGATCCATTTTTGTGCTTTTTTGTTCAAATTCAAGGCCAATAGAAATATTAATTAGATTGATAAAAGATTGTGGGAAATGTAATACAGATGTATACGCGGTATGCGATTTCAGATATAAACTGTAATGCTTAACTGCCTAGGATCGGTTACAATGTAACTTACACTAGGATTATACATGTGCCCGCGATGCACTCCGATCCGTATTATTTTCATGATAACATTGAAATATATGTTATATGTATGGTATGATATGAAGTATTAAAAAGTTTTTGTACACAAAAGCTAAAAACATTACAATACAAAAAGAAACTAAACATTTTTAAAAACTTCTGGGTATATAACATTCCGGATGGTGATATGAGGCACCATCTTTGTTAGTTATTAATTTTTTAAGAAATAATTACATAAATATGACCAAAATAAAGATGATTTAGAAAAATATGACTAATGACTAGAGTAATAATGAAATCACAGTAATTCATGTTCAAGTTTTGAGTTTTAGTTACCACAACATCACATTGTAGTAATGAACACTCATATTTATGTAAATATGTTTTATTTTAATAATATTCTTGTAAAAACCTCATTTTTTAATTGTCTCATATAGAACTAAAACAAGACTGAAATGCAAAAATATGACTTCTTATCTTTTTTCCTCTAAATAGGACCAATTTAATCCTATTATGAAACATAAAGAAATTTGCATGCCAAATTTGCCCATACGGTTATTTTCTCTACCCTAGACCAAATATCTCCCAACCTCCTGTACCAGGCATCAGATCTACTTACGCTGCGCACCAGAAGCTTCTCCCCTATGCACCAGAAGCAACTTCAGCCGGCCGACTCTCTCTCTCACCCCGCCATCGACTCTCATCCTGCGCACAATCGATCGGTTGCACACCAGATCTGCTTCTTCCGCGACACGGTCGATAGATTCCTCTTTGTACATCGCTGCCATATACGCCGCTGTCGGCATGCACTCTCCCTCACGCCGTCGTCGTTGAGGTTTTGCTCCTCCTTCTCTTCCTCCTCCTCTTGCTCCTTCTTTTTCTTTTTATTTTCCTTCTATTTCTCTGTTTTTCAGGGATGTTTACATTGATTTTGCCAATTTTCGGATTTCTATTTTCTATTTCCAATATCCGATTTCTTAGTTTTTAAAAAATTCTGATTTTCCAAAATTTTGGATGATATCTTCATATTTTGCCAAGTTTATGGCAGAAATGTGTGTATTGACAAGTGATTATGGCAAAAATGCATTTATGTAAAATGATTTTTCCAATTTTTTGACATTAGTTTCAATTTTGGTTGTGCTAACGTACTTATTCCATTATTATTTTTGATTTTTCAAATGTTTGGATACTGAATTCATAGTTTTGCCAAATTTATGGGAGATTTTGTGTTAATCTTTCAACATAAATCTACCAACTTTATGGCAGATTTGAAAACCTGTCAACTTAATGGTGATGGTGGTGAAGGATGGTGGCGAAGCCAACAAGGGAGGCGGCAGGCGACGCTGGATGGTGGTGGTGCCAACAAGGGCGGCATCAGGCGGTGGCGATGAGGGTGCCATCGGGCTGCGGTGGTAAGCGGCGCCGGCGAGGGCGGTGGCAGGCACCGCCCACGAGGGCGGCTGCTGATATGGTGGCTCAGGTCTTACGAAACCTCTTGTTTGCGTAAGAAGCAATTAATTAGACTTCAAGGATAAAATTGGAAAAGCAGACCCTTTTAAGTCTTACGAAACATCAGTTACGTTTCTGGTCCTACTTGTGCACATGGAACTAATTTTAGTCCTATATAGGTCATTAACTCTTTTTTTAATGGAATTTTATCGATCTGGGACTCGAAAGATAGACGAGTTATCAATTCGGGACCTGAAAGATGAAATGTATCAGTATAGGACTCGAAAGATGAAAAATTATCAATCTAGGACCTAACATTTCATAGGTTTTGATTTATTTAATTTTTTATTAATTCCATTGCTAATATTTGGTGAAAGTTTCTTCACAAAAGTTTATTAGTTTAATAAAACTAAATATTATTTAAATTTTTTAAAATAAAAAATAATAATAAAATTTATGAAAAGTTAGGTCCTAATGGATAGTAGTTATCAATCATTTAAGTCATAGATTGATAGTTTTCTATCATTCGAGTCCTATATCGATACATTTCATCTTTCAGGTCCTGAATTGATAATTCGTTTATCTTTCAGATCCTGGATTGATAAAATTACTTTTTTTAATCTGAAAACTCAATATGAACAGGCTGTTCTTCTGCTTATACTAGAAAAGAATATTTGAAGTTCATGCGGCAGAAATATCGTTTTGTGAGGGCCAATTATACAGAGGTATGAAATATTTGTAAACAGAAAGTTTAACTTGTGTGGAATAAAATACTCCATTTGTCGGTAGAGGAGGAATGTAAGTTTTTTGTAATGTTTTCTGCGTTGTTTAACAGCGCAATTATCTTCAAAAATTCATTTCATTGTCTTCTCGGTTGATTTTTTAGCTGAAATTTGGTGTGACTAAACTAGGTTTAATGAAGAAGATGCTCAAAAATTTTATCAAAAAATTCCACCGAGAACCGCCCCAAATGACGACGGCCGAACAGTGCCTCCTTTATAAGGGGTGATTTGCACTTTTTAATTTAGTTCGAGGGCCTATTTGACCTTTTCCCTTCTATCTATTATCACCTTTTGGATTTTACATGAATTCTTACATCTTTTTATTTTTAAAAAAATGCATTGAAAAGAAAACAGCAGCCCTGCATAGTACGGACAATCAAAGTATTTATGCATAATACACCTTCGTATTAATGTATGAAGTATTTGTTGAGAGCAGCAACCCTACATAGTACGGAGAATCAAGTAACGAATGCTTTATACTTTGTATAGTCTATTTGTGAAAAGAAAATATCAACAAGTCTACTTTTGAAAAGAAATAAATAAAGGGTGATAAAAGTGATACGAGTATTATTTTCACTTTTTGGTCTATTTGTGAAAAAATCCCTTATTTCTTTTCTCATTGTTGGACCAGATAATTATTTTTGACGACCCGTGATCCAACCGAATGTGAAATAAATACTCCCTCCGCCCCCCTAATATTGGGACATAAGGAAGTGATGTGATTTTTAAGAAAAGTAGAATTATGTGGTTCATAATGAGTTGATAAAGTGGAAATAAAGTAATAATGAATTAAAATCACACAAATTTTACTAAATATGATATGATACAATAATAGATGGACATCTAAAAATGAAAAAATGGAACAATTGGGGGACGAAGAGAGTAATAAATAGTATGTTGAGAATTGAGATATTGCCTAGTAACCAGATGTATGAGAAAGAATCAACATGTGCACGAGGCACCACGTGTTGTGTGAATGCATACTACATGTACCAAAAATGTTAAAAGGCATTATATGATATAGAAAGAATAATCCAAACAACGTTTACAAATAAAAGAATGATTAAAATAAGATTAAGAGTGAGTTGGCTTAATATTGAAATTGACTAAATCGGGTGATTTTATTCAAATTGATGAAGTTCTGATTAAAGTGGATGAATTGTTTAATCCGTTGAATTATGAAATGTAGCTAAAAATTCATTCAATTCGAAAGCAACACTGAATGTGAGGAATCCATTTCTATCTCAAATAAGATGTTTGATTTAGATATTTAGGCGAAAAATGCTAGAAGTACAAACACATTTACAAAAAAACTTACAAACAAGTGATGTGATTATTCTAATTACCATTGATGTAAAAGTGTTGTAAATGTGATGTGATGTGTTAAATAATGTGATGATGCCACATACCCCTTTTGTAAGATTTTTTATAAAAGTTTTTGTACCTCTAATATAACTCTATTTAGGCAGCATGTGCCATCAAACCACGGATCATATCCGTAGAGGAGGACAATTGTGGCTTCAGTGAGGAGGATTTTGAGGCGCTTATCCCAGCTCAGAACACCTCTACCTCTGAAATGAGCGAGACCCTTCACAACTTATGGAAGCAAATTTGTCAAATGATGATTTCGACACTCCTCCAAGAAACTTTCCATCGAAACAAGAACTATTGGATCAGTTGGTTGAGCCCAAAATCGCTTATATTCCAAAGAGAAGGAGCACTCACATCAGATCCAAGATATGACTAAGCACGCTATGCACTAATTTGTTGGGTTATCTAGTGTAGCATCTTTGATTTTTAGTTCCTTTTCTTTTTCCGTTTTTGTTTTTCTTCTTTTCTTGCATTGTACTTTTTTCTATCATTAATAAAAAAATCATTTCTTTAGAAAAGAAAGGAAAATAAAAAAGGCTAAAAATTCAGTTAGTTAAGTAACTTCAATCTTACTTATTTTTATTATTACATGATTCATCGTGAAAAATTAAAAATTGCATATTTGGTGAGAAAGTTGAGTAGTAAGGCCGTTAAGTCGAAAGCATGAGTTACCCAACGTGGTCTAAAACATTAAACAAGATCAGAATGTCACCTTTAGAACATTATATTGTCAATTATCAAATATTTTCATCATCAAGTCAAAATCATTTGCCAATATCAAGTCAATTTATCATCATTGATAAATTGATTTGACTAGCAGCAAGCACCCGTCAAGATCGAGAGCCTATTTGATAACATTGAAATGGATTTAATCGGCTGATTCAAATTTATGAAATTCTGATTGAAGTGGCTGAGTTGGCTGATTCTGCTGGTTTATGAAAAAATTATATTTAAAATATATTTTATTAATAAAATGAAAAATGAATAAAAGGGGAAATCGCACTTTCAATTCCTCAAATATACTCATATTGAAATGTAGGACCACTGATGCACACTAATTAGTAGTGCATAATTACATGTTTTTATGTTTGATTTATGTTAATTGTTTGACGTTTTATTTAGTTTTTAAACATTTATGTGATTTCAGTTGTAATTGTATCTTAGTCTTTATTTGTCAGTTGTAAAGTTTAGTTAGGATTTGTGGTTTTGGAAAGGGAGACTTTGAAGAAAAGAAAAAGAAGATTTGGCTGACCAGGAGCAAATACCCGACCGGGTATAATACTTGACCCGGTCGGGTAAGAAGTGAAAAACGAAAATGCAAAGAAAGTGCATGGCCCGGTCGGGCCCACTACCTCACCCGGTCGGGTGAGAAGTGACCGGGGACAACCCGGTGTGCAGAGATCACCCGAACGTGAAGAATATCCAATTTTTGCACTCACTCGGTCGGGTCCCCTACCCCACCCGGTCGGGTCTGACTTGACTCAGACACTTTAACATGCTGAAGATCGCCAGAACGTGGAGGATATTTGATTTTGACATGCACCCGGTCGGGTAAGTACTATACCCGGTCGGGTACCCGGCCAAAGGTGTTGAAAAACACCTATAAATAGCACTCTTTTTCTTCTCTAAAAATAATCCCTTCTTCCAATCTCTTTACCTCAGTTTAGAATAGCATTTCTTTATATTTTTCTAGCTATGTTTAGTCTCCAAATGAGGAGCTAAACTTCCATTCTTGGTGTTGCTCTTGAAGCTTGTTGATTATTAAAGTTGTGAGTTATTTTCTTAACTTCTTTCCTTGAATATTAATTAATAGTTCTTTCCTTAATATCATCTCTATATTAATGTTGGGGAGTGTTGCTAAGATGACAATTAGTTAACATCTTGATATTAATTATAGTAAGATTAATCTTCATTAATAATATTCTTCCTTGAATATTAATTAATCCCTACTCTTATTTCATATTAATATTTTGAACATTACTTAAAGGATCAACTAGTTTTGTTTCATATATTAATTATTACTAGAAACGATCAACGAACCGATGGTTAATCGTTGATGGTTTCACAAGTAAGTAACTTCGGTTTATTAATGCACGGTCGTGGTTAAAAAACTTAAGAGGGATTAATTTTATTGGTTAAACCGAAACCGCTTGTGTTGAGGTTATCAATCTCAATTGATTTCATCAAGGAGTTAGAAAGATTAAATGCTACTATTAAATCGGTATAAGGCGTTGTTCTATATTTGATTAATAGTAAGGGTTATTAATGAACGGTCGTTGTTAATAACTACCCTCGATGAAGTGGATATACTCCCCGATTGAGTATTCGAGAGGGAATAAGTTATAGATATAACAATGATCGACTAAAATATATCAACAAGTGGAAAGTAGCAATGCCAAGTCCTTTTTATCTTTGAATTAAATCTCATATAGGTCGTTCATCTTAGTTTTTAATTAAATTAAATCACTCAATCCAAATCCCCCCTTTATTTATTAAGTTTCATAAAAAGAGAATTATTCCTTTCCCTGTGGATACGAACTCTACTACGCTATACTACGTATAAGTGTTTAGTATTGAATTTATTTTGACGCACTCACGACAAGTGCACGTCAATTATTTCCAACTTTTCTTTTTCGTCCGTTCCAATTAAAACTTCCACTTTCCTTTTTTGATAAAAAATTTGTGGTTCACAACATTTCTTACACATTTCTCTTTCCTCTGCACAACTCTCCACCACACAATATCCACTATCTTAAACTTTGTGCCAAACTCATTTGGAAGTTAAAATGGGAACGGAGGTAGTATCATACTCCCTCCGTCCCGAAAATAAGTTACGGGTTTGACTTCACACATATCAAGAAAATAAATTTATTGAGGGGTAAATTTTACTGTAGAATACACTGTTGTGACATTGTTTGAAACTGTTTGACACTATTTTACACTGTTTTGGTGTAGAATTGTTTGCCAAATAAGGATGGTGGAACTTGTTTGGGACATAACGAAAAGGAAATGTGAAACTTCTTTTCGGGGCGGATTGAGTATACACACACACACACACACACACACACACATATATATATATATATATATATATATATATATATATATATACATATATGTATGTATGTATGTATGTATGTATGTATGTATGTATGTATATATATATATGTGTGTGTGTGTATATATATATATATATATGTGTGTGTGTATGTATGTATGTATGTATATATACTCAAAAGGGTCCAATGCTTCGTTTTAACATACTCGCAAATTAAAACACAATTTGTAAATTACCAATATAAAATTGAACCCATAAAATAACACTAAAGATGTGTTGACGTTTTGTCCCGAATGACCCGAAGGTCCAACACTAACCCTTGGATCTTGGGTTGGATTACTATAGTAACGTGTATAAGAGGAAATATAAAATCTAATTCAACTACTCAAATAACTCAGCTTGTATTAACGCAGTAATAACGATTACACAGAAATGGCCGAACGGCTATTCAAACCCAAAGGCTAATACTGAGCTAGAATGCTAATAGAGCTAGAGAGTAAATAAGTGCTAACCCTTACAATGAATTAAATTCTGCTATTTATACTAGATGGGGGTACGGGGTGCTCTAATATGATTGGTTGCCTCCCATGTCACTTGACGTCCTCATGATCTAGCATTAACTGCAGTCGGTTACCCGAGCAATGTCTGTTCGGGATTAAGTCCAACTAAGCCATTGATCAGAAATAAGCTAATTACCCAAGTATTAATTATATCCCGTTCGAGATGTACCGAACGGGTCCTGCCGTTCAGGCCAGATAATTCTCCCTGAGCCTTTCCTCGCGCCTGGGCTTCAGGGATATTTTGGGCCGCCATATTGGGCCGGACCTTAATATCCCATCAAGATGTTTTTATTTGGACTGAAATTTTCTAGTCTAATCTGGTCAGGTAAATGTATGATCTCTATGTATTTTACAACTGTCAAAGTCGATTTGGTCTGCTCTGCTCTGTGACTGAAATAAGTCCAAGTAAGATTATCCTTACCTCCCTCCCATTGAACATTACAAAGTTTGTGTTAGATATGAAATAAGAAAAAGGGTAATTCCTGAAATAGGAGTAAATAAAAGTAAAATTACAACAATAAGAGCGTAAAGTTGAAATTCCCAAAATATGACTATTTCTTCATATCTTACCTTTTCCCTTGTCATGGTTAATAGAATTTTTTAATTAA